>JBBBDQ010000545.1:115000-442500 GCA_037127315.1 Ascarosepion bandense
CAAGAGCATTGTTATCTGATGATGTGGGATGCCACTCATCCTTTGTGATGAAGCCAGTACAACTGTCTCTGACCCTCTTCTGTGTTACAGAAGTAATATGGCTCATCATTCTGTCTTGTTGAAAAATCTAATGCTCATCACCACTGCTTGAGTGCACTTTCCTAGATGGACTCTCTATACACTTCTTTATCGATCTTTGTCCATCCATACATGAAAAATAAAAAAGGAGACCTTCCTCTTTCTAAAATGGATTCTCAAACCGTAACTGATGCCAATTTCTGGGTTTTGAGACATTTTCCTGGAGTGGCAAGAACTGACTGATGACTTGTAGAAAGAAGTATCATTTTGACGGTTTAAAAATCTGTTTAACACAGTTTCTCATCAGTGAAGATGATATTTTGTAGCATGCCATCATGAATCCTTTTCCACAACAGCCTGCTTCTTTTTCATTGTGGCTGTTGAAAGAAGCTGTCTGTTGGTTATCTTGTATTGCAATCTCCCTAGATCATTTTTACATAGCTGTTGCATGGTTTTCTTTGATGTTCCAGCCTCTTTAGTCAATTTTCTTATTGATCTTCTTGGATTACGCCTGATATTTTTACATACCTGTTTAATGAGTGTTGGCATTCTGGAGGTATTGAGAGCATTTTGGTCTAAGTCTATCTTTGATGGAAGATATGTTGTTGCTTCAATTGATCATCCTTTTGATAAACATTCTATTGATTTCATGTTGTTTTCCAAGTTTATAACCTTAGGTGGAGTTGGTGTGTTTTCATGTTTCTCAGTTATATACATTCTTTAAATTTTTTACAGATATTGTTGCCAGTAAATACTAAAACGCATTGAAAAAAACAAATAGTATGTGTTGATGGGCAAGTATCAAAATATAAACAACAATGTAATGATCAAAAATTTGGAAGTATAATTCATTTTAAAATTTGTAGCAGCATTTATGATGCACTTTATATATCTCAACTGATTGAATTCAGAGTTTATAAATTCTGATGTAATATTAAAAATGATTCAGAATGGAGCTTTGTAATTTAATATCTTGATATAAAGCATGATTTTTTGATTAAAACTTTTTTTTAATGTTATTTAAATAATATAAGCAATAAAATAGTTAAATCATTTTTGTTTTATGTGGTCTGAATAAATGAATAGAGGAAAAGTGTCATTTACCTGAATGTCATCAAAAGAACTGAATAGATGTGGATAGAGAGTTTTTATGAACAAAGTCCAAAGAATTGTGGGTAATATTCATATAAAAGTTGGGTTTGAGTGGTGTTTTTTTTTAATTCTCTGTTGTTACATTGGTTTTGGAGTAACAAGCAAGAGCCAGTGTTGTGATTGTTGGAAATAAAAAGAAGTAGAAGCAACACAAATAAAAAAGAGAGAGAAAAATATATTACACTTCAGTAAGAAAATGAAAGGTATCAAGGCTTACAGCCCCAGGTATCATTTTCTTTCTAGCTTCTGTGGCAGGAATGACTAAGTACATACTAAGAACAGTATATACTTACCAGTATTTATTCACTTTATTTAAACCACAGTTTTAAACAGCTTTTTATATACAACAGAATTAAAATTATTTAATTTACATTTGGCTGAGAAAAATCTCTATATTTCTATAGGTGTTTATGAGTAAATGAAATCTGTGAATAGAAACAATGCATTTTAAGACCAGGATTCAATTTAAGCAAACTACTGTTGCTTTGAATTAGTATCTTGTTTATAATTTCAATGATATTGATAAATGATGAATTTTACATGCTAGATAGATTAAATCCTATGGTTTAACTTTTGTTGCTGTTAATTTAAACCAGTTTATAATTTCTAGAAGAGTTGTTATTCTTCCAAGAATTATTCAGACTATCCTTCCAAATGATCCATTCTATGGTCTTCTTCAAGCATAGCATCCACATGGAAAGAGTGGGTTTCTTCTTCACAGTGCAAACCAGCAAATTTTAGCAAAAGAATTAGTGCCAAATATACTGATTGGACCAACCTATTCACAACACACATTGTACAAGCAATTCTATATTTATCATACTGAAGAAGAGTCGTCTTGAAAGTAACAGAAAGAATAAATCCAGTATTCTTGTACAACTCTTGTAATTAAATTAGTTAAAAGTTGAAGATAAATGTAGACTAGGGTTAGATTGTTTACCCACCACTCTCTGTTTTCTATACTCACTGAAGAAAGTTAATATTTTAAGATTAAAAATCAAAGCAAATATAAACTAGTAAATATAAATAGAAGTCAAAGACCACAAATCTCTGCCAAGGCATTATCAACATCATCTCAGTGATTAGCAAGATAGGATTATTAAAATGAGAAAGAATAACTGCAATAAACTTGAGAACTCTCAAGATAGAAAATTCAAAAATTTAACTTGACTGCTGTCAGAATTAAACACACGCTTAAAATAAAAAGGGGAGGTAATTCGGTATTCAAAATGGTCTAGGGGAGGTAATTCATTATTTGGTATGTGAAACAGAAAAAGGTAAATTTTATAAATAAAACCAGAAAAATAACCTAGAAAGTTTATCACATACCGGATCAAACCCCAAATCTAATCAGTTTGTGCCAGTCATCTCCTGAAAGTTTCATCCAAATCCATCGAGGAGGTCTTGAGTTATCTTGACCATGGACACAGACAGACAAACACACATGAATACAATACTTAAGATGAAGTTAATAATTACAGTAAGAAAAGAAATAACATACTCACAACAAAATTTGAATTTCTTTCTCATGATCAAAAAAATTAGTAAAATGTCATAAAATAGGATGATTTTTTGAATTAATCCATATATTTTGGAGAATTGTTTTTAATACTACATTTCATTTAATACATTGGCTTTATTCAGATGTATGCTGTCTCCAGAAACAAAGAGAGTGCCGGACTTTCTTTTTTTTAAAAAATTTTTTTTATTAATCATTTCACCCCAAGCAAGGCATTCCACTGCCACTATTGTGCAGGGGTTTACATAGGGGAAAGTGATGAGAAAAAGTGGTTAGATATAGAAAATGTCAGAAGGAGAGTGATAGATGGGTAAGGATGCCGAGTATGAGGGTTGGGTAGATGGGAAGAGTGTTTGAAAGAATGGATGTGAGTTAGTGTAATAGGATGTGGGAGTGAGTTAGTGTGTTAGGAGGTGTCTATTGACCTTACATTTAAACTCCTGGAGATTGTAGCTGTTGGGGAAGTAAGTATGTGAAAGGGAATTCCACAGGCGGGAAGTGCAAGAAAAGAAGCTGTTGTAGTAGAAATTACGGTTACATCTTATCTGTTTCACTGTAAAAGGGTGGGACCTAGTTGCTAATTTAGTATCTTGTGCAAATTCGTACCTAGGGGGCACCAGTGATCTAAGTTCATCGGAGCAGAAGCCGTGAAAGTATTTATAGAAGAGGCACAGGGAAGTCACGTCATGCTGGTGAGAGAGTGACTGCAGCCGGTCTGCCAAGTCGGTATCAATTACATTACAGATTCTCCATTGTATTTTGTCAAGAACCCTGAGGAGAATAGCAGAGGCACCCGATCAGATGTGGCAGCAGTATTCAATACACGGGCAGATGGTAGATTTATATATGTGCAGGATAGATTCAGATGGGAAAAACTTCCGGGCCCTACACAGAGAACTGACTTTCATAGCAGTGGATTTAGCAATGGATTCGATATAGTCATTCCACTTGAGGCCCGTTGAGAGTGTGAGGCCAAGGAGGTGTAGTGTTTTACTCTCTGGGAGGCAAGCCTGTTCTATGCTAATGGGAGGTAGGTGCGATTGTCTATGATGGTTAATTGATAGCAGGTTCATTTTGGAAGCATAAAAATTTATGAGCCATTTCTTATCCCAGTCCACTACGGATTGGAGGTCCTTTTCAAGCTCGACAGCGAGGTTCGTTTTGTCGCCCACACCAGATTTTTGATCGAGGTGAGAGTAAACTGTGGTGTCATCGGCGTATATATCTACTTGGGATCTTATGGCATTGGGGAGATCATTAATGTAGATCAGAAAGAGTGTAGGACCTAGAATAGAGCCTTGAGGGGCACCCTGCATTTGTATGGTAGTTTTGGGAGGCATGTCTGTTTAATACCACCTTCAACATGCAGTTAGAGAGGAATGACTGGATTAGGTCAAACAAATGTCCAGTTATACCATAGCTCTGTAGTTTGCATAGAAGGCCAGCATGCCAGACCCTGTCGAACGCTTTGGAGATATCCAAGGCAACGATTCAGGCTTCATCATTCTTGTCGAGAGCCTGGTATATATACTCAGTGATGGTCGTTAGCATATCAGCAGTAAACCTGGTGAAGCCGAAACCATACTGTCTGTCTGATAGGAGCGTGTGGGCTGTGAGATGCTGAACCACCTCAGCATTGATAATGGCTTGAAACACTTTGCCAAAGATCGAAAGAAGGCTGATAGGGCGGTAATTTTGGGGTCCGAGGGTTCTCCAGTATTCTTAAATATAGGAACTACAGATGAAGACTTCTAACAGGCAGGAAAGCAGGAAGAAGTTGTAGAGTGTAGAAAAGTCAGAGCTATGTAATATCAATCTTCCTATATAACAGTGAATGCAGGACAGTTTTTTTTCCTTAAACAAGAGATTTGAGTCACCAGAGATGTGGTTATGCAGATGGGTCTTGAGAATATTGTAGACAGAGCATGTGAGCAATGACGAAATTTTAAGAGAAATAGGAACAAAAAGAACAATTGTATTTAGGATAAAAAAGAGAGTGGAAATTTCTGGAACACACATTCAGACTATAATACTCACAGGACATACTGAAGTCAAGAGTGGGGAGGGAAACTGAGTAACTGACCCAATGAGTTTGTGTAAATGGATAGCAGAACAGGGAATAGGAAAAATCGTAAAGAGACAACAACTGCTTAGAGCTATGAAGAATAGAAAGTTGTGGAGAGACCTGGTTGTGGACAGCTATACTTTTTCATTTAGGGCACATGGCTGAGTGGTTAGAACATTTGCTTTTTGACCATGAGATCAAGGTTTGAATCTTACCATGTTCAATTTGTCAGGAAGAGGTCTACTTGATGTTGGTCTAGAGAAAGTGATCTCAGCATGAGGCACTTTTGGAATGTGTCTGAAAAAATCATAACATGGGTTTAACCCAAGGCTTGTAAGTGAAATTAGGTAGACTGAACTCCTTGGGAGATATTCATAGTTGTACTAGTACAAAATCACAAGTCATTGTGACTGAGGGTTTGAGTGTACTGGCTTCAAACTGTTGATCATACTAGATAATGCACTCTTTCACAGAAACTGTAACTAAGGCTTGCTCTGCATAGTTACAGGATAAACCAAAGGCTGCATATGACAGACAACAAAGAAAAGCTAAATCATGTATTAACCAAAATGTTGTGTTAAAAACAGCATTGATGATGAAAAATGGTTTGAAAAGTAAAAAGAATAAAATAATTTCATTTCACCGTTTTAGAATATGATCATACATTGGTATTACAGAACTCCCTTTAACAGATATCAGTAGCAATGAACGAAAATTCATTCTATAAGTCCCATGTGCTAGAGATGGAGTTGTGGCAATGCTGGATACGAGCCACTGCTTCATGAGCTGACCACTAGTTGGCTATCACTTTGTTTAAATCAGTGTAACCACATGTGTATTCGACTCTGCTTCGCTACAGCGAAGTCGGTGTGCGTCGTCATTGTCGTTGTCAGCTCGCATCAGCGGCGGCAATGGCAATGGCTAACGGCAAAACAGCGGACGACGTGCAGCAGCAGTGAACCACTGAAGCCGGTGACGGTGTGTCAGGCCTAGATGGACGTGATCTAACGAACACAACAGGCTGCCGCAGGATGTGCGTTGTGGTACAGTGGATATCGGCTCAGAACGAGAACCCGGGGAGCTGAGTTCGAATTCCAGTTGAATCCATTGTATTCACTTACACGCAAATACCCTTGGGAAAGGTATTAATCCGTCTCTTCCTTCCAGTTATGGGTTAGCAGGACAGATTGGGTTCTATAGCCATGGTCGGCAACCAGTCTACTGCAGAAAGCAATGGCAACCTACTGCGGGATAATCTTCTGCCCAGTCAGTCATGTCTCTTTCGAGACATGATCGCCCAAGCGTGTATCACGTATGGCACTTAACTGACTGAAGAACCACATGTGTAGCTGATTGCTCCATGGGTTTTCCTCTTTTTTATATGCCAGTATGAGTAAGTGATTTTATATTCATCATTTTTAATCATCATGTCATTTGGAGGAAGAATAGAAAAGTGTTAATTTAGCAATAACACAAAAGCTTGAGTTGGTCAGACTCATTATCAGTAATAACAATCAGTAATGGACAATCAGCTTATTGAATATATGTATCCACCATTTTTATCCGTTAAAACTAGGTACGAGTGTATTTTAAATTCAAAATTATGATTAATTTTTTGTATGTATCAAGGGAAAAAACTCCTTTTATTTTGTTTCTTCCTTTTGTCTTAGTAATTATTTGATGAAATTTCTTTTGGTTATGAATGTTTTTCGAAAAATGAATGTTATCTTTTTTTATTTTCCAGATCTTTCCATTAATTTTGTTGACTGGCTCCATCAGTTGTGCATTGAAAACTTAGTTCCAGGATCCAATTTCCAGAGGCGTAAAATGTGTTTGGATGTTCTTAGCACTTTGTATGAAATGTTTACTCCTGTAGAACCTGCTATAAAAAAACGAAGCTCTTTAGGTATGTTATTATTTACTCTTCTTAAAGAACATCTATAAGATATAAAATAATAATAATAATAATAATAATAATACACCTGCCTGTATCTACCTGTGTATCTCCAGTTTGTGTCATGTTCTGATATTTTTGGCTCTCCTAAAAAGATAAGAGGCCTAACAGTTCATACAAAAGAGAATGACTTTGGTGAGCTAAGTTCACACTCTGGCTGACAGTGTTATATTAACCTACGTCTATTGAACAGGTGAAGAGGCTCATCCCTTGTTTCCTTGTTTAGGATGTGGTTTCTGGCTTTCTCTTTTCCAATCTTTTCACTCTTACATAGCCCCCTGCACATCAGTGGCATTACCGCCTACCACCTTGCTTGGAGTGATATGATTAAAAAAAAAAAAGAACATTCTACTGGCCCTGTGTATCTCTCTTAGTCACAAAGTCCTGTTTATTGATGTTTTATTATCTTATATCCAGTTTCACTGTAGGCACTTTGACATGGTTTAATGATTAGCAAGTTTGTCTTTCCACATCAGTTATAGCTGAGTAAGGAGTTCAATCCTCACCAACTGCAGTATACTTTCGGCCTTGTGCTACATCTAAGTTATGCTTAGTAAATTACTATATCTGGATGCACTGCTTGTACAGATTTCCATAACTTGCTGTCACCATCTAATTCTATTGTTTATCACATTCAGCAGGTCAAAGGGATTGCAGTTTATGTCACCACAAATCTGCTTGTTATAAGTCTTATCATGTTAGATCTTCCTTGTGTAGGCTCCCACAAAAGAACTTCACTAACAATTTTGTCTTTAGCTCTCCAGTAATGCCCTATGAATCTACGCTCTTTGATGATGTCTTACACTGGATGAAGGTTCTCAAATAATCTTTTATTATAAGTTGATATTAGTCTTTCAACACTATAGAATTAGACAAGGAAACAAACACATTGCTACATGCAAAGACACAGATAATTATATTGATTGGTTGTTTTTTATAGCTTATCAATCTTTTGCAAATTATTTTAAGTTATTTAACTAATGGGTTAAATAGCAGGACATATTGGGTTCTATAGCCACTTACAGCACTTGGTATTCCCAAACATTTACATACTGATCAAGCTCAATGTTGTTTAATTTTGGTGATTGATCAGGAGACCAGTGTTTCAACATGATTTGTAGCTTGCTACATGTAAATCACTGTATTGATTAGTTGATTTGTTTTTTTATATGGCTTACCAAACTTGTGCAACCAGAAAATATTTTTAGATTGTAAGATATTTTTTTTAGAGATAATAATGATTTTACTGATACAAGTCCTGCTAATTAACCCCTAGTTGGTGGGAGAAGAGGTGGATTATTATTTTTCCCAAGATTTTTGCATTGCAGTGCAATGGATATTGGCTTGAAATGAAAAATTGGAGAACCAAGTTCGAATTCTAGTTAAAATTATTGCATTCATTTAACTGCAAATACCCCTGGGAAAGTTATTAATCTTCTCTTCCCTCTGGCTATGGGTTAAATAAGAGGACAGATTAGATTCTATAGCCTTGGTTGGCAACCAGTCTACCACAGAAAGCAATGGCAACCTACTGCAGGAAAATATTTTGCCCAGTCAGTCATGTTTCTTTCGAGACATGATTGCCCAAGCGTTTATCATGTATAGCACTCAACTGACTAAAGAGTATTTGCACGCAAGTGAATTTAGTGAACCTGATAGGGATTGGAACCCTGCTTGCCGATTTCCAATTCCAAGCCATTATCCATTACGCTACCTACACATCCAAGCTTACAGTTCTTGGTATTCCCATGCAGTCACCTATCTACATACTGATCGTGGTTAATGTTGTTTAATTTTGGTGATCATATGAGAACCAGTATTTCAATGTGATATGACCGTAAACCACAAATCATGATCAATTCAGAATATAATACAAATATAAACAAACCACTTTTACTTGCTTGTAAGCTAAGAAGATGGTATATTTTTTAATGTTGTTTAAGTTCTTGTGCTGGAGAATTTTAATTAAAAGAGAGTGTCCTACTAGCACTCAACTTGATGTTTAGGCTGGAAGAGATGAAAGCGATGCTACTGTTTTATGGGAATTCATGGATGTGCAGATGCTTCCTATGAAGAGCTGATAGTAATATGCCTCCAGTTACACACTGCATTAAATACTTTCAAGCAGTCTGGTGAAATTGGCATCTTGCTATGTTAATGTTTTCATATTGGAGGAGTTGAATCTTTAATTATTCATCATTTCAGGCAATGTTATATTGAGGCGGTGAAATCTACTCAAATATTTAATGAAAATCCTTTGCCTCATAATTTTTCAAGTTTGTTTATTGTATGGATATAAGTTACATATTTACCTGTTTTATAAGCTCTATCACTATGCTAGTAAGTAATTAAAGATTTTGTATTTATGTATATTTGTTAATTTAGGGCACATGGCTGAGTGGTTTGAACATTTGCTTTCTGACCATGAGATCAAGGTTTGAATCTCACCATGTTCGATTTGTCAGGAAGAGGTCTACTTCATGTTGGTCTAGAGGAAGTGATCTCAGCATGAGGCACCTTTGGAATGTGTCTGAAAAATCATACCATGGGTTTAACCCAAGGCTTGTAAGTGAAATTAGATAGACTGAACTCCTTGGGAGATGTTCATAGTTGTACTAGCACAAAGTCACAGGCTTACAGCCATACCATGTTGAATGCACCGATTCTTGCTAGATCACCGAAGTTAAGCAACGTTGAGCCTGGTCAGTACTTAGATGGGTGACAGCTTGGGAATACCAGGTGCTGTAAGCGTTTAGTGATGGATGTGCGTTGTGGTGCAGTGGATATCGGCTCGGAAAGAAAAATCGGTGAGCCTAGTTCGAATTCCAGTTGAATACCCTGCATTCACTTAAGCACTGGTACCCTTGGGAAAGGTATTAATCTGTCCCTTCCCTCCAGTTATGGGTTAAATAACAGGATAGGACTTGGGGACCCTGCCCTTAAAAACAAATCCTTATGATTCTTGATACTCAAAAAGAAAAAAGTATTACTAGACACAAAACTTATATAAAAGCAACAATAAATTGTTGAAAGAAAAAAAAGGTATTACCAGCAATAAATAAATAAAATCTAGTTGGCAATAAATGACCCACCAAGGTTGATATGCCATAAAAACAAAACAACCAAACCAAACAAAGTCACAAGTCATTGTGACTGAGGGTTTGAGGCCTTATTCAAACTGTTGATCATACTAGATAATGCACTTTCTCACAGAAACTGTAACTAAGGCTTGCTCTGCATAGTTACAGTATAAACCACAGGTGGACTATTTGGCTGTTGAAGAAACACAAATTTACCTGAGCAGGCATCTGCATCAGGGATTGTCTAGCCACTCTAGTAGACAGATATCCTCAGATACAAGTGGTTAGCCTTTATTTAATTATCTATATCTGTAATTATATTCCAGTTGGTTTCGTTGCATTCACATATGCACAAATATTCTTGGGAAAGATATTAATCCATCTCTTCTCTCTCTAGCTATGGGTTGAATAGCAGAACAGATTGGGTTCTATAGTCTTGGTTGGTAACCAGTCTACCTTAAAGAAATCGCAACCTAACCACAGGAAAATTTTCTGCCTAGTCAATCATGGATCAAGTGTGTATCATGTATGTCACTGAACTGACTGACTGACTGACTTATAACATTGACTACAGACCTCACATTAGCTTAATCTGGCTCTGGTCTGACTTAAATGGTATCATCTGGTGTTTCTCACATTGTTGAAAGGTAACATTATAGTTGTTGTATTAACTACTATTCTATATGTGCCATCATTTTCTTTTTATTAAAATAAAGAAATTTGTCTTTTATGGATTATACAACTGAAGAAATTGTTTGAGTAGATCAACAGAAGTGCTATAGTAACAAAAAGGAATTCACAAAACTTGGAATGGTGAAATATAAACAAAACTGTGAAAGATGAAAAGAAACTAGAAGAGTGAGAACTAAACATCATCATTAAGATAATGATGTAAAACCAGCATTCTTTTTACTGGTGTGTGCTCGCAATTTTTGGGCTTTTTTTCATTTTTTTCAACTCATTTTTGTATGTCATTCTCTATCTTCAATCAGAATGGTGTATGTCCTAGTCAAGTTGATGTAGCCTTACATATTATTTTCCTCCCTACAACCCCTTTCTCACAAGCAAAAACATTGTAAACCTCTCATTACTCTCACTATTTCCATGGAAAATGTTCTAGCAAGTTACATTTCTTAGTTCCACCAGTTCAAACCTTTACAGGTTTATAAGGTGCTATATAACCAGGAGTGAATCATCCTCATTACTTTCATTGGCATGCTTACAAAAATTCTACTTTTTCTCAAGAGCTTCTGTTTTGTAGAACAAAATTTGAAAGGTTACTTCTCCAATCGGATGTGCATTGTGGTGCAGTGGATATTGGTTCGGAACGAGAAATTGGGGAGCCGAGTTCGAATTCCAGCTGAATTCATTGCATTCACTTATGTGCAAATACCCTTGGGAAAAGTATTAATCCATCTATTCCTTCCAGTTCTGGGTTAAATAACAGGACAGTTGGGTTCTATAGCCTTGGTCGGCAACTGGTCTACCGCAGAAAGCAATGGTAACCTACTGCGGGATAATCTTCTGCCCAGTCAGTCATGTCTCTTTTGAGACATGATCGCCCAAGCGTGTTTCACGTATGGCACTTAACTGACTGACTTCCCAATCACTACAATCCTAATCTCTAAGTCCAGAGTCCGTCGTCATCTATCCTACATATCCTCATAATACACTTCTTTCTTCTTCCCATGTCTATAAAACAATCTAATTCAGTAACACTTTCTCTATCACAAGTGGCTCTTGGGTCTTGTTTTGGGTGAACAGTAGCATAAAAGAATATAGTATATCATATACAACTGGTCATTTAAAAAGTGAATATAAAGTAATATTTGTAAAGGATTCTTAAAACTTAAAATCTGTATAATGATTGCCCCAAAAAATGGAAATGAAAGGAATAGATTTTAATGTTGTGTTATCTCTTCTGTATTTATTAGCCCAATGTAAGGCATTAATAAAACTTTTTCATCATTTTCTTTAATTCTTTATATAGTTATTTCATGAGATTGATAACTTGTCTGTCTATCTCTGTGTATCTCTATATTAAATACAATTTTGAAGTTTTCTTGACCAAAAAAAAACAAAAACAAAAAAAAGCAGGACAGTATTGCAATTAAGTACCAATGAGTATTTTTTTTTCTTTTTTTTTTTAATCGTATCACCCTGAGCAAGGCGGTGACGCCACTGATGTGCAGGGGGCTATGTAATAGTGAAAAGATTGAAAAAGAGAAAGCCGGACATGGGTGGAGTGTGAACCGGGCGATAGATAGATCTATCTACTCCAATTGAAAAAAAAAAAAACAAAGTGAGAAGATTGGAAAAGAGAAAGCCAGAAATCACATCCTAAACAGGGAACAAGAGATGAGCCTCTTAACCTGTTCAATAGACATGGGTGGTGTGTGAACCGGGCAATAGATTTTTGATATAGTTTCTATTTAAAAGTCTTATAAATGAGTCCTGAATAAAACCCCTTAACTTTCACCAGTATTTTGATATGCTCACTATATGAAGATCTTATAACAGAACCTTGAAGTGAATCTTTTAAAAGTGGCCATTATTTTGATATACTCATTAAATGAAAGAGGTACATCTGATCCCATAAAAAAATCCTTTAAATATTGGCTAGTATTTTGATATACTGTTTATATGAATGTCTAACAAATAAACCTTAAAAGATAAAATCTCTTTTTACCAATGTTTGCATATGGTAATGGTAATATTAGCCATTTCCCTACAAGGAAACATTTGGCATTCATTGACCAAGTAACTGGTACTGCTTTTGGTTGAAATTCATAAAATCTTTCTCTTAAAACAATTTTTTCTGAAAATGGGTTTTTAAAATCTGCTGTTATCACTTTTTTCAGTATTGATAGGGATTTCCTTCCTAACTTTCTACTTAAAGTGGTGTGGAATGTTAACATCTTGATTATTTCATTATTTTCTCTTTAAATTTCATGTGCTATCCATTTTAGTTCTTGCTGCTGTTGATAATCTCCAGGTAATGTAGTTTCTGTTATTTGGTAGAGTTTTTTGCTTGTGATTTTGTATTGCCAGTCCACAAGTTTCAGAGAAGGATGATCTTTGCCAAGACCCTCAAGCTTTACTCAAAGCCATTTTTTTTATCATTGATCTTAGGAAGCAATTATATACAACTGACAGTTTAGATATTTCTCAACGAGTTTGACAGCATGCATGACATCCAAATGAAAGTCTTGATCTGATGAGAATACAACTTGAGTTTTCAGGTTGATCAGTGGGGATTGGAATAGGGTTGGAAGAAATTCAAATATATAATAAAATAGAATATTTCAGAAGACATTATAAAATTGTCCCAGTTGGAATTCTTTGAGAATATTAAATAGGTGTGTGAAGATTTGAATGAGAATATCCTGAGCAGAAAAATTTCTAAAATTTAATTGCTGGAAGTGTTGGGAGGGTATCTATTTGAAACTCATGAAAGTTAAACAACTGAACCTTGAAAAAATATCTCTTAACTCCAAATGGTTTTTTGATATTCTCTGTACATGGAAGTCTGAAAACTCTTGCAACTTAGAAATAAATTATTCTTATTGTTAACTTCTAAAAGTGTCTTCTCATCACTTTTTCCCTTGGTTCTATTCCTGATTTAACAGACTTACATTTTAGAAGATTGCTTGATCATTTGTGTTTTTGGATACAAGGAAACAAAAGCAGAATAAATTATGAACATTATAGATATCAGTCATAATAAAAAAAACAGCATTTTACTAATGCATGAAATTGTAAAACAGCTTTTTTGTCGTAAACCCATGTTCAGTTTACATGTGAACCAGAACCTAGCCAGAAAATCTGCTGGTTTACAGTCATCAATCACTAATATAAAGAACTTGCAGGAAACACATGACATCCATTAAAAGAAAAATTTGTGTTACCCAGGTCCCCTACTTTATCAACAAGACAGGTTCAAACACTTAATGAATTCCTTGACAACATCTTTGCTTCTCAATTGTTGGAATAATGGGGAAAAAAAGGAGAGAGATAGAATTCTTTTCCACACTTTCTTTTTGTTTTTTTAAAAAACAGTTTTATACTTTGAAGAAAACCATACAAACTCTTCATAGTTTCATAATTATTAAGGTTTTCAGAATCCACCTTTCAGTAATCCTGAGTTCATTTAAAAATGACAGTCTATGGTGGACATAAATTTCATTTTAGCCTGGTATAATGGTTACCAAGTTGTTGACTTTTGAGTAGTGAGTTTGATTCTTGGTAAGTGCACTATACAAAATTAGTTTTTCATAACTGTAACTTGATAAAATCCAAAGAATCTGTAGTGTTATTGGTTCTGACTTGACATTGGCTTCAGCAACTTTCCCACCAATGTATTTTGGCTTATCTGTTTTTTTTTGTTTTTTTGTGTTTTTTTTTTCATAAATACTTTCATGGTAATTGTTTTGATGAACTTTCCTCTATGGTACCAAGACTTTATTAATTGTTGGCAAGGTCTCATCATTTTATATTTGAAATGGTTAGATGTAACCATAAGTTGTATGCTAAGTTTTTTTTTTCTCTCAGACTTCTCACTTGTAGAACTTGGATTTGGCTTCTTGCTTTCAGTCATCTTGGATCTTCAAAAATTTAAGTGAAATGTTAATCGTTATTTTCTGTCATTTTAATTCCTGTTCTTTTTTTTGTTTTCTATCCTTAACAGTGTTTTCATTTTTTCTCATATTCTTTTTCACTCTCAATAATCCCTTGCATCTTAGTGGCTTTATTGCCTTGCTTGGGGTAAAATGATTAAAAAATTTAAATGCTATGTCAATCATTATCTTCTTTATTCTTCTTCATCTAATGTCCTCTCTCATTGCAGGTATATTTATTCTCATATTCTTTAACACTGAGTAACCCCTTAGTTATTGCCTTGCTTTGGGTGAAATGATAAAAAAACCCTATAGATCAAAAAACTAACCAATCTAATGTAGCCTAATAAATTTCTTTTCCTTATATAATTCTAGCTATTGATAGAACACATCACTCAATAATTTCTGGGCATAACAGCAACGTTTAGGCAAAATTCTATTTTATTCATCAACATAGTCTCCTTCTAGGGTGATACACTGATTCCAATGCTTCTCTATGCCTTTTTTGTAAAACATTTTGTTTTTGGCCTAAAAATACACCTCAGTTTTCGATATCACTTCTTCATTGAACCAAATCACTTTCCTTGGAGCATTCTTTTAAGGTTTGCAAACAGCCAGTAGTCGATGGGGTCCAGAGCTGGAGAACAGGGTGGATATGAAACCTTCTTGGTGCATTAAAACAGTTGCAAACAATGCTTTGAATTGTTGTGTCACTTAACTGTAATTTGTAAACCACTAATCCGATTCGGCCCAAATTTTGTCATGTGCCATTTGAAGATCATTACTTCATAAAAATCATATGGATTTTTTTATTAGTAACACCATCTATATGTTAGGCCTGGGACTTATTGAGTGTTGTGTTAGATAAAATGATATAATTTAACATATATTAAAGTGAACTGAATATCTGTTAATAAAGTGTTTGATATTTGACTAGAACAATTATTATTGAAACAGATATATTAAGGTTCAATACTTATTGATGTTGAATTTGAATTTGCTGGAAAGTAATGATTGAGAAAATTATAAACCCAGTTGAGATTGATTTGTATTGAACCATATTATATTTCATCTCTTATTCAAATTGCAATCTCTGTTTGTCATAACATTATTTTCTAGTGACTTCATAAGTATATGAAAAATCTTTAAAAGATTTATATCTAATCTAAATTTATTTATAAATGGAACTTTGTCTGTGTGTGTGCGTCCGTTACCTATAGACTCTGAAACGGCTGAACCGATTTTCTTGAAAATTTACACAGTTGTACTACAAGCATCTGCGAGTGTTCTTAGCTAGGTTTTGTGTCGAGGTACCCCCGGTAAATATCAAAAATCAATAATTGAAAAAATCGAGTTATAGAAGGAGTGGTACAATTTTAATCAAATTTAATACACTCATAGACAAAGACATAAGAAATGATATTCAGAAGTTTCAAGGTTGTAGTTCTTACAACAGTGCAGAAAATTTGATATCAATACCAGGAAATCAAAATTTGACTTGCATCCATTCATTTTTCTTTCAGTCTACGGCTTCACTTTAACTGGAAATAACTATTGCTTTTTAGTTTTTCGTGCCAATGTCCAAAGTGTCTGAGCTCCAGGACCATGGATTAGTTTTAAAGCTTTCATTACACCCGAGCAACGCCGGGCTATACTGCTAGTTTATCCTAGAGGAAAGTATTAAACAAAAACTACCTGTACTCAAAAGTGAAATTTTTTGTATGAGCTTAAGATTTTCCTTCATAAAAACAGATAAATTCTTTTTTTTATTATTTCAGGTTGTGTAAAGAAATTGGTTGATTTTGTTCAAAGGGAAAAAAATCTATGGGACTTTACATCGTCTTTGTCATTTGTTTCAATTCTGTTGTGTGTTTTGGATGGAGCTGATGAGGTAAATACTTTACAGTCTTGAAGTTTTTTTTTTTTTTTACATTATCCTGTTGCTACTGAACTATTTGTATGATAAACTTTGTAGTCTAGAGAATCCTTTTTTTTTCATGAGTTGCTTTAATAATCATATATGGGTAAGTTGCATCTAAGTTACTTTCTCTGATTTTTTTCATTTGTTTCATTTTATTTCAAAATACAGATATAAGATTTGTCACTCAGCTGATTGATGTTACTTTCAGTATGCCAACTCTAGAGTTTTTTTAGACACCGAATAACCCAGAATTTTCTGATTGCTTACTGTATTTCCCAGTATTGAGTATGTCCTGACTTCAAGTATGCACTCGACTGAAAAGAGTAAACATAAAATTAAGGAAAAGAAAAGATGCAAACTTCCAACTTTAGGCTGGTAAATTTTCAAAATTTAAAACTTCTTCAATGCTTGGAAATACAGTTATTCAGAAAAATTTAAATCTTATATTTATTGAGTTTATCATTGCTATTTGTTTCAAGAACTAACTTAGTTGAATTTCAAAGGATCTGTTCATTTAACACATCACTCAATAAGTCCCAGGCCTGACATATAGATAGTGTCACTAATAAGAAGTCTATATGATTTTTATGAAGTACTAACCTTCAAATGGCATTTGAAAAAATTTGGGCCCAATCTGATTATTAGTTTACAAATTACAGTTATTTAAGTTATTTTACTGTTGCAAATTTTCAAAACAATGGAAAAATCTGAATTTTGTGTTGATAAATCATTGCTTTCTGATGAGAAAATATACTGTTCAAGCAAAGCAATAGCTTGATAAGTGTTATTCTGACTCTGCTCCATTTGAAACAATAGTTAAGAGGTGGTATGCTGACTTTAAACATGGTCATACAGACACAAATGATACTGAACACTCAGGTTTCCCAAAATCGGCAGTTTTCCTGGAAAACACCAAAAGAATCGACAAACTCATTTTGGCTGGTCATAAATTGAAGTTGTATGATATAGCAGAGGAGTTGAACATATCAGAAGGCAGAGTATTCACCATTTTGCATGAACATTTGTCAATGAAAAAGCTGTGTTCAAAGTGGGTGCTGCGTTTGCTCACAGTCGATCAAAACCAACAATGTGTTGATGATTCAGAGCGTTATTTGCAACTGTTTCAATGCACCAAGAAGGAGTTTTTGCATAAATAAGTGACAATGGATGAAATATAAATCCACCACTTCACTCCAGAGTCAAATCGGCAGTCAGCTGAGTGGAGAGTAGCAGGTGAAAGCCGTCCAAAGCAACAAAAGACGCAAACATCAGCAAGCTAGGTTTTGGCCTCTGTAATTTGGGATGCGCAAGTATTTTGTTCATTGATTACCTTGAGATAGAAAGAACCATCAACAGCAAATATTATATAGCATTATTGGTGCATTTGAAGGAAGAAATTGCCAAAAAACGGCCACAAATGAAGAAAATGTAATCTTTCACTAAGAGAACACACTATGTCACAATTCGGTTGCGACGATGGCAAAACTACATGAATTCCACTTCGAATTGCTTTTGCATCCACCCTATTCTCCAGATCTGGCCTTCAGTGATTACTGGCTGTTTGCAGACCTCAAAAGGGAAAGAGATTTGGCTCCAATGCAGAAGTTATATTAGAAACTGGGATGTATTTTGAGGCCAAGGACAAATCATGCTACAAAAAAGGCATCAAATTGTTAGTGAAGTGTTGGAATCAAGATATTCCCCTAGAAGGAGATTGTTGATCAATAAAGTCGAATTTTGCTTAAAAAGTTGTTGTTTTATTAGTTAGGCTCAGGATTTATTGAGTGATATGTTATTTTGCTATTGTCAATTTTTGTCAAAAAAATACTTAAATATTATTGTTAATTTTTGATTAAAATGCAATATCTTAATTAAAAATTGACATAGGAAAATTGATTGATATATTCTCTGAAATGCTACTAAATCAGCTCTTGTATGTCTTTTTTTTTAAGTTGGTGTTTTAATCATTGTATATCAGTTAGATCAAATTAATTTCCTTGTCTTTGTTCTTTTATTTTTTTTAGTATAATGTTTCGGCCATATACCCTTCACATCTACTTTAGATATCTACTGCATTCAAGAATATTGAATCTTTCTCTGAGGGGGAATCTATGTCACAACCAGTATCTGCAAATTTTATATTCTTGGGATTGTTTTGAAAGGTCGCAGGTTCAATGTACATTTCAGAAAAGAAAACCAAGAAAGTACAGTTAATGAATATCATGTGGCTAAAATGGGAAGTGCATGCCCACTCAAAACAAGATTGAATATTCACATATTATGGCACAGTAGACATTCCAGTAAATTGAGAGAGTATGTGGTCAAAACATTGAAATAAAGTAAAGGCAAAGAACCTAGTGTAAATATATATATATATATATATATATATATATATTACGGAAATTAATATATATATATATATATATATATATGTATTACGGAAATTAATGAAGATTAACGAAACTGGTTATAAACAACCGACAATTTGAAATGATTTGTTTGGACATTATACTGAATGACACACATTTTCATAACAAAAATTTATCGTAAATAATCAGGCTGGTAGAAATAAATATATAATAATGTTTGATTATAAACAGAATATCTACTTAAATATGAGTATCAATCAAAAATAATGTTCAAACAAATCATTTCAGATATATATATATATATATATATATATATATATATATATAGTGGTTCAAAAGCCAAAAGTAGGTGGAATAGGATTTCTTCTTTTGGAGAGTACTCAAGGCCAAAGTTTATAGTCGAAAATCAAGAAGTGTTAGTGATTTGTAAAATTACATAATAGATGCATTTCAAAAAATTAATATTCAAAAAAACTTGTGTAAAAATGTTTATCAAAGTTTGAGTGGCACAAATCAACGCTGTGTAAATTGTGATGGACAACAGTTTCAGCTCCTGTGTTGATAAAATTTAAGTGCTTTTGTATTATTGTATACAATAAAACTTAATTGTCACTGTAATAATAGTAATCTTGTAGGGGCCTCGGTGATACTTATTCAATTGGCCTTGTGCCAAACACAACCGAAGTTCCTACAATTTAAAATATCAGAAGGTTGAATGTTGGAATGTGGAAGAATAAAATATTTCATTTTGTATGTTAAAGTAAAATTTTAATAACTAAACAGAATAACAAATTTGTAAGAAGTAAAATACTTGAATAGAAAATATATATAGTTAATTAGTTTGTGTGAGTTAAATGTTTAAAGAGAAAATGTAGGTAGTTAAATGTTCCACAGAAATTCAGAGTTGATAATAGCAGAATGTGTATATGTAGAAAGATTAACAGGCTACTAATAAAGTTTGTATTTCCTTCCCTTTCTTATGGCCAGAAAAAGTGAAAAGGAAAGTGAAGCAATAAAAGAAAATTATACTTATCGAACTTTAGTTTTAGGGGTCAGTTGAAGTATCTTGTTGTTGTTTCTTTGGTGGTGTGTGAGTGAAGACGAAGAAAGGAAAATTGGAAGGAGGAAGAATGATTGTATGTCGACAAGGCATAACAGGGTCAGCAGCTTGAAATTTCTTCCTTACATTCTGATTAGGTCCTTATCAAATTACTGATTTGACCAGTCAAGAGACGTGTTTAAGTAGTGAAATCTAGTCAAGTGACTGGATCAAACAGCATACCCATTTTTGTGGTGTTAAAAAGAATTGACCAGTGTCATAGATTCATTTGCTATTTCCTATCCAATCAAAATCCAGAATCTTAATTTTCAAACTAACTTGTGAAATTTGCCTTGGTCTGGGTTTTTCTAAAATGTTTTCAGTTGTTCTGATCCATTTTTGTGGATATGCAATTTTACATTTTGCATTTTAGTTAACTATTGGCTGATATAGGATTTGTATCCTATAATCTCAAAATGTGTGTTGTGGTGCAGTGGATATATGCTCGGAACGAAAAATTGGGAAACCGAGTTTGAATTCCAGTCGAATTCCTTGCATTCACTTATGTGCAAATACCTTTAGGAAAGGTATTAATCCATCTCTTCCCTCCAGTTATGGGTTAAATAACAGAACAGATTGGGTTCTATAGCCTTGGCTAGCAACTAATCTACTGCAGAATGCAATGGCAACCTACTGCGGGATAATCTTCTGCCCAGTCAGTCTCTTTCGAGACATGATCGCCCAAGCGCATATCACGTATGGCACTTAACTGACTGAATCTCAAAATAAATGTTATCATTTACTTCCCATCTACTTTTGGACAATCTTGTGTGTGCGTGTATACACACACAGCAAGTAGTCTCGATGTTTTTTTCATTTGGACTGCTTAAAATTATAATTTTCTTTAATAAAATATAATTTCTGTTTTTAGATTTGGATTAAGTCTGACAATGATTAAGTAAGAAACAAATATGAAAATACTGATAAGCCGTTTCACTAATTTTATTGTAGCTTTATCAGAGATTTTTGGAAATGAAGGGGCATGTGTAGAAAGTTAAAAAAAAAACATTTATACATTTTACATATTTTGCTAACTTCATTGTAGCTTCAAAAAATTTTGAAAATGAGAGAGACACATGGAGAAAGTTTTGCTATTTTGAATACTGTGCTGTTTTCTTAGATTTAAGATATATTTTGTCTGCAAGAATTCTTTCAAACATGTTTTGTTGAATAATATCGGTGTTTTGTCTATCAAATACTTTCATTAACCTTTTCAAATTTCTAAATTAGTTACTTTAGATAATCGGTAAACTTAACAAGTCCATTTTTATCTTCTTTTTTTTCTGAGTACTTTTGAGTGTTGCTAAATTAGCTTTCAATGTGTTTTGTGCATGTTTAACTGTTTTTGATTAATTCCAGCATTCCTATGTTTACTGGAACCAATTTTAAGACACTCAAGATGAGGGCATTTAAATGGTTAAACTGTATTTTTTATTATACACTCTTCAGTACATGATCCTCTATGGGAATTATATAAAGCAACTAATTCAAAATTTTTAAAATGTTAATAAAAGATTAGATAGACATTTAAATTGATGTACATATTTTGAATGTGTTATTTATAACATGAAATTGAGCTCTTTTTTGATTCTTAGAGTATCAGATAACATTTTTGTTCAATGAAAAACTTTAATATATGACTATTTTTCAAAATGTTGCCTTCAAAATAAAATTGTGTCTTTTATTCTGAGAAATATATTAAGTAATTATAGAATTCCAAATAATTCATTTGACTGACATATTTTACAATTTAATTCATTTGGGAGTGTGAGGTATTTTTAAACTTTATTTTGAAGGAAACATTTTTTCATGAGATATCTTGTCAGCTTGTTTCAAGTAGCTAAGTAAATATGCCTGATGGAAAATGAAAACTGCAGAAAATGAAATCTTAATGTTTCTAGTTAAATCCCCCCCCCCCCAAAAAAAATGGAAATTTAAAAAAAATAGTGGAATCAGTTGCTAGTTAAGTTGCTTCACTGCAGAGCGCTTGAAAGTTTGGCAATTTCCGTTTCAGTACATACTGATTTCTATTTGGTATTTTCAAACAGACGTTTTTCATTAACTTTTGTCTTGTATTTTATCTTAATTTCAATAGCTTTTCATCAAGACTATTTAAATCATAAAACTACGACCTTGAGTAAGTAACATTGGATGTCAATCATTAAGAACATTTATTTTTCATCCATAATTTGCTAATGGCTATAGAATTGTGGTGTGGTAAGATTTTTTTTAGAATAAAATGAACTCAAACTTATAAAATAATTAATATATATTTATTTTCTTTAGAGTAAGTTCTTTGTTATTCAGTGCAGCAAAATATTCATTTATAAGGCAGATGTTGGTAGCCGTCTGGAGAAATCTGGTAGTGGTGTTTTGAAGTCAGACCATGATAAGGATAGTAGTAGTAGTAATAGTAGTAGTATTAGAAATAGGTCAGTGTCAATCTACTGTGTTTTTCTCAGCCCTAAGCAGGGTAGAAATATCATTAGCGAATGACCTCTTAACTACTTCTTCACTATTACATATGGCTGGTTTTTCTAGCAGTAGCGTTCTTTTGTTTCATTTTCACCTGCTGTCTGTTTGGCTTGTAGCTCAGAGGTCTCAGCTTATATCCTTTTGACCAGGCTATGAGACTCTGATGTGAATAGGGGTTTTGGCTAACATCAAAAGTCTATTTGTGATTTTTTTTTTTAAATATTTTATTTTTTGGCATTTCTTTCTTTTTCTTTTTAATAATAGAAGTTGTG
Source organism: Ascarosepion bandense (assembly GCA_037127315.1). Taxonomy (NCBI): domain Eukaryota; kingdom Metazoa; phylum Mollusca; class Cephalopoda; order Sepiida; family Sepiidae; genus Ascarosepion; species Ascarosepion bandense. The sequence goes on from JBBBDQ010000545.1 coordinate 137,601, forward strand.
TGTAGAGCCTCCCTGATTTTTGTTAGTTTTCAATCATAAATTGCTATGCTTCCAGTGTTTTTCATCAGGGTCAGTGATTTCTTTTCCTGTTTATTTGAGGACTGCTATCTTGTTAGTTGAGAGAAGTATAAAAATAAAAGTTCAAAGAGAGAGGCTAAGAAAGACAGAAGGATTTTAAAAGAAAGCACAAATGATTTTAATATGAATTCTTTTTATTTTTGTTTATATATTTTATTTTTTATCAGGACTCCCTACAGAATAACAGTCTGAAAAATTGCAATGAAAAACAACTGAATTTAAGATGAAAGAAATACTTGCCAGCCATCATTCATTTTATGTAATGCTTCATTTAATAAAAATCTAAACTTATTTATAAATGGAACTTTGTCTCTCTGTGTGTGTGTGTGTCCGTTACCTATAGACTCCGAAACGACTGAACTGATTTTCTTGAAAATTTACACAGTTGTACTATAAGCGTCTGCAAGTGTTCTTAGCTAGGTTTTGTGTCGAGGTACCCCCAATAAATATCAAAAATCGATAATTGAAAAAATCAGGTTATAGAAGGAGTAGTCCGATTTTAATCAAATTTAATACACTCATATACAAAGACATAAGAAACGATATTCAGAAGTTTCAAGGTTGCAGTTCTTACAATAGTGCCGAAAATCGATAATATAAATATAAGAAAGCCAAGATGTTTGTGTGTGTGTGTCTGTTTATCTGCCTGTTTGTCTGTATTTTTATCAGCCCTTTTATTTTACTTTTTGCTTCGGGTCTGGCTCTAAGTAGGTATAATTGTAGTTCTTAGTCTCAGCCATGATACCATTTACTCAGAGGACTTATTTAGCCTTCAAAATTCAGTTTACAACGAAAAAAACTTATTTGATATCGATACCAGGAAACCAAAATTTGTACTTGCATCCATTCATTTTTCTTTCAGCAGCCTACAGTTTCGCTTTAACTGGAAACAACTACTGATTTTTAGTCTTTCGTGCCAACATCCAAAGAGTCTGAGCTCCAGGTCCATGGATTAGTTTTAAAGCTTTCATTACACCCAAGCAACACCGGGCTATACTGCTAATTTAATATAATATTAACTCCCTGTTAGTACTATAAGTACTTGTTATGTTCTCCTGCTGATAATTATATGCAGGGTTTTTGCACTGAGTAATTTTTTGTTTTTGTTTTTTTTTTATAGGTGCGGTGTCTAGCTACTGATATTTTGTACAAATATTTTGACTGGAATCCAAATCATTTATCAGGTTCACGTAAAAACCTTCCTGCACATCTTCTGAGTGAGGCTTTATGTTTGTGCAATAGTCCTCGCAACCCAGAGAGCCAGAGTGGGAGCCTCATATGTAAACTGGTTTTTTGCAAGTGAGAACAAAAGTTTCTTTATCTCTATCTCCAGGCAACATTTTGTTTCTATGGCAACATTCGTTTTCATTGGGATAGGCTTTTAAAATTTTACAATTGTCCTTGTGTGTGTGTGTCTATACATGCATGTGCACCCTTCAAATTTTTACTGTATGTGTCATCTATATTGATAATTTAAAAATTGATAAAAATATAGTGGGATAAACATTTTTTTAATATTTGTCAAACATCCCTCTTCTTCATTTGTGTGTATAAATTTGCGTGTACATCTATATGTTCATCTGAGAGTGTGCATGTACATATATATATATATATATTTTCTAAACATATACTGTTAAATATAAGAGACAATGAATGTCTATTATGTTTAATCATAAGCCATTCTAAACGTCCTATTTTGGCTTTAATTTCAGTTGAAAATAAAGACAAAAATTCTCCAACATTTCAGCTGAAATTAAAACCAAAATACAACGTTTAGAACAGCTCATGATTAAACATAATAGACATTCATTGTCTCTTATATTTAACAGTATATGTTTAGAAAATTATTTGCTGCCTTGATACACTAAATGTGTGTATATATATATATATATATATATATATATATATATAGTGATATTAATTGTAGTAATAATAGCAACAGAACTAATTCTGTCAAAACTAGCAATAATTAAACTACAAGTGAGATCGTTTTGAAACCCACCGGGAACTAACCTGGAGGGAAAAGAAGGGGAAGAAAAAAAGAAACAAACGAAATACTTGAACAAAAAGTCAAGCATTCGTAAGAAAGAAAAAAAAACCCAAGACGAAAACCTTAACAATAAAGAGCTCAATACGAAAGCAGAGTACACAAAGCACTTAAAGCGAAAGTAGAGCAAACAAAATTGAAAATCTAAGAGTGAGCTAATAACCTACCACGGTTTTGCTTAACAGCTCGTTTTTATATATATATATATATATATATATATATATATATATATATATATATGGGTGTCTGGTTGAGTCATGGAAATGTTTGCTTTCTGACCATGAAACCTGAGTTCCATGAGCGATTTGTCAGGAAGATGACTTCTCGATGTTATTGGTCTGGAGGAGACAATCTCAGCATGTAGCACCTTTGGAAAGTGCTTGAAAACCATACCACAGGTTGACCCAATCCTTGAGAGTGAATTTGGGTAGACATTATTTCTCTTCAAGATATTTTTGTGTAATTTTATTAAATATATCTGTTAAAATGAGATGTCAGTGTTATTTTCATTTTTGTGACAATTTATTCATTGTACACGGTATATAGAAACCAGTAAATCCAAAGAGGTTGCAGTTTGGGGAATTAGGGGGACAGATTATAAGGGGTGATGTGATTATCCAGAGTAGCACTACTTTGTCAAGGCTTCCATGTTGAATCTGATGCCCTGTGCGAAGGTGAATCAAGTCATAATATTGCCATTTCTAGTGAGCACTCCAAAAACCTTTGTAATCACTATTAAATTGATCCAACTCATTCTGAATCTACTGCACAGTCCTCAGATTGACACCCAATTACTCTGAAATGTTTGTATTGTAGCTTCTGGAGAAAATGCCAAGTAGTACAGCATGCAATGTCCAAATTTCTGGTGGAGTGAATTGCATCATGGTGTACAACTAATGCTACTATACTATGCAATTGGCAAAATCAAAAACAATATGCATGTGTGAAATTAAAAATATAAAATGGCAACAATCTACCCATGGCACCCTGTATTGATAATGTAAATGCACTGCTTATGATTTTATTATAAAATTTCACTGAAAATCAAGAAAAAAAAAAGATTGTCAGAACTTAATACAAGTATGAATGACAGAATAAGGCTATATATATATATGTGTGTGTGTGTGTGTGTGTGTGTGTTTGTATATAATCAATTCACTCCAAGCAAGGTGATAATGCCACTAAGATGCAAGGAACTACTGAGAAGAAGAAGAGTAGCATCAGAAGATTTTAGAAGTAACTAGAAACTCAGTTCTAAACCAGAAACAAGGTATGAACCACTACTCCTGTTTAAAAGACAAGAGAGAACTGTTAACCAGACAGTAGATGAACCTATCTATTCCTATAAAATTATATATATAAACCTATGTTTAAACTGGAAAACCTCAAATATTGTACCAAACTAGTTAGCCACGTGTGGAAATTAAAATTTAAATATGGAAAAGACTCTGATATAGCTTGGAGTATAGTTAAAATAGCCAAACCATACAATGGTGGCAATGTATGCAGATTGTGTCAGGAGGAAAAATTAGCTATTATGTTGTTCCAGAAAGAAAACAAAATTACTAAATGAAAGATCAAAAATTATGTCCAGATGTAATCATACCCATAAATACTTACTAGGATCATACAAACATGGATGAATGTGTTCTAAGATCCTTCAAGAACTTCTTCCTAATTTTGAAAATTTTTTGGTTGTTTGAAAATTCCAGTTGCATATTAAAAAAATCCTTGTTCGAGTGTTTGAAAAACAGTAAAATCAGTTATTGTAAATCATCTGAAGACATTGAAAGGGTGAAATCTAGGTTGCAGATATAACTCATTTCTAAATGAAAAATATTCAAAAGTTCTATAATATAATTGTATTAAACACATTTTAATACAACTGATTACTGGTCTAATTTAATTAAGACCAAAAACTAATTATATATATATATATATATATATATATATATATATATATATATACCATTCTTAGTTATTGTCTTGAATTATGATCAGATAAAATGTGACAATATGAATCGTATTAACTCTTCAGAATTGTCTCTGAGCAATCAAGATATTTCACAATACGCTCAGTTGGACGGACATATGAAGTGGAAGAATGTGCAGCCATGGAAGTTTCAAGCCGACTCCATTTTCTGCGTTCTCTACTGCAACAAATTGAAATTGGCCTCACTGCAGCAACACAGAATATTGTGGTGGCATCAAAAGAGAAATCACTTCATGGTAAGTGGCAGCATTGTTGTTATTAGTCATTTTTTTCAAACTTTCTCTCTTTTTTTTTTTGTTCCCTTTTATTTTAAAGTATTTTATAAACTAGTATCATTGAAAAAAGTATTTTCCCTTCTTTTATTTTATTTTTTTAATTTAACTAAAATTTTGCTCTATAAGACCAAAGAACCACTCAAGATATCAGTCAGTTAAGTACCATATGTGAAACACGCTTGGGAAATCATGTCTCGAAAGAGACATTACTGACTGGGCAGAAGATTATCCTGCAGTAGGTTGCCATTGCTTTCTGCGGTAGACTGGTTGCCAGCCAAGGCTATAGAACCCAATCTGTCCTGTTATTTAACCCATAACTGGAAGGAAGAGACGGATTAATACCTTTCCCAAGGGTATTTGCGTGTAAGTGAATGCAATGAATTCAACTGAAATTCGAACTTGGCTCCCCGATTTCTCGTTCCGAACCGATATCCACTGCACCACAACGCACATCCCATTAATAAAAGAACCATTCTATTTTCATTTACAATTAGTCACTTGACAATAAATACAAAAAAATAGTATGAAACACTGGGGTGTCCTAATAATTATGGCCGGTAGTGTATATCCAAGGAGCTGAATCACTCACATTTCTTCTGTATTTCATTTGTATAGAAAAAGTTTGACAGTTTTTCCCATGAACTGTCTCTTAGGGAGAGAGACTCTTAGATTCTTGCTTGTACACTACAATTTTAACCTCTTCAATCAAGGGTCAATCATTATCTATTTTGCAAATATTCAGAGCCTTCATTTCTTATAATTCCTCTTACATTTATATCATACACTTCATTCGATAACCCTCTACCTTAAGTAGCTTTAGAGCCTTGAATTAGATGAACTTTGTTAATAACAAATAAGACAAACATCATAAAATTAAATGCAGTGTTTTATTTTATGTTTAATTTTTGAATGAAGTATTTTCACTAATTAGTAATTTCATTACTGATTTTTAGACCGGGACTTTTCATCATTATTTTATTACAAGTTTTACTCAATGTAATTGTTCCAATTATCATATATTAACTCTGGTCAGTACCTACATGGGTGACTGCTTGAAAACACCAGGTGCTGTAAGCTTGGATGTACAAGTGGTGTAATGTATAACAACTTGGAATAGGAAATTGATAGAGAGTCGGGTTCCAATTTCAGTCATGTTCATTATATTCACTTAATACTATTGGGAAAGGTAAGAGACCCTCTCTTCTCTTTGCAGCTTTGGATTAGAATTAGCTAGTATGTTGTCTGTAGTCTGTTATAAATAGTCTCTAAATTAAAAAATATGCATAAATACAAGATTAAATAAAGAGTTCAGTATGGAATTCCCAATACCATAATTGATATATACATGATGAAGGCTATCACTTCATGGTTGAAATGTTGTGATAACAGCAACAAAAATGAAGACAATAGTCTGAATGTAAGTAGTGTAAATATTTTATATCTTAATATATAGCGTTGGTTTCCGTGTGAACCACATTTTATTTTTAAAATTTTAGTATGTTCATTTTTGTATTTGTCATTATTTTCCAGGTCTGATTCATTGTATAGAAGAGTGCCTACCATATAGTATCATTCCAATAGAAGACAATGAAATTGCAGCTTGGCAGTCCCTACTCGAGTACATCGTCAACTTGGCTGTGAGGGTCATTAATATGGTTATGTGTATTCTTTCAGGGGGAGAAGACACAGGTTAGTTTAATTTTTTTCCCTCCTTTTATCAAGTAAATTGAAATTCTACTTTGTACAAATTTGGTAGACTCAAATTTTTAAGGAGTCATTACAATTAAGACTGATTGCTTTTCTTTGTAAACCTCTTTGTAACAATATTATCTTGAAAATAAATGATTAGATTGGGAAATATTTCAATATTGAATTTTAATTAGATGACTCACTGTTAACTGTTATAATATTTTGAGGAGTATTTCTTTTTATCTTAATTGCAGAATGCTTTTTATTGCAATTACTTAGAGGGAATTATAGCCCAAAATATCCTTATGCGTAATTTTAAAAGGAAATGGAAATTATACTTAGTCACTATATCTATTTAGATAAGATCAACTAAATTGTACTGGAGTTTGCATGACACGGTCTCTTAGATGAGAGCAGCATAATAATTCATCTTAGTACTGGGGATCTGTCTTCAGACTGTACCTCTTCAAAGCATTTAAAAGATCAATATTTTCTTAGGATTACTAATGAGATATGATAAACTTACTTTTTATTTATTTTCAGATTCTATAGTGAAAAGATGAGTTTTGATAGTTTTATGCACTCTCCCTTAGACATTGTCCAAACTGTTTTGAGTTCATGGTTGGAACTGCAATTTTTTTTCTTATAGATTATATATTTATATATTTGCTGACCTTACAAGACATTAGGGGACAATCACTTACTGTAACTTATCCATGTACCATAGTTTTCTATTTTAAGTGTCTACAGATATCCCCCACTCCAAGCTCATAATATCACTGCAGAGTAAAGGGTAATATTTGCATTGTTTTTTTTTTATTAAACATGCATTTTATGTTTGTCTTTCTTATTTTTTTTATTAATCATTTCACCCCAAACAAGTGGATACAGCTACTAAAATGCAGAGGTGAAAGAAAATTAGAAAAAAAAACACTTTTTAGTGAAACACACACACGTGTGTGTTTGTGTGTAAAAATTTAGATACAAATAAAATATATTTGTAAAAAGACTGTATGAATAAAAACGAAAGGAATTTATTATCTAGAATAAATGTATAAATAGTTTTTCAAATTAAGATAAAATAATAATTACATTAATATAATAAAAAATGAATATATATATATATAAAGAAATAAGGAAAAATTCAACAACAATAACATTTACTCACTTATGTTTATTAGGCTTTAAGTTGCATCACATAGCATTTTCCATAGTTTATCTTTACTTTCACAGATAAAGTCCTTACATTTACCTTGATAAAATCCATCAGAGGAAGAAACATGTTGGTAAAGAAAAGTTTTCCTTATGTCTGTGTGTGTATATATATATATATATATATATATATATATATATATATATATATATATAAAGAATTCTGTTAATCATATGTCTATCTGTTACACCCTCTAAAATAGGCATACATTGACCAATCAAAAGTAAATCTTGGGGAGAAAGCAAACAGGTAAGTGGGTACGTAGTACAGTTGGTTTTACTGCGAAGTAGGGTTTTTTGCTAAAGTATTTTTCAAACAAATCAGTTTATTCAAATTTCATTGATTGGTTTCCAAAATTGAACAAAATATAGAGTCTGAAAAAATGTTTGTGATAACTTCAACAATACTAAATACTGTGACAATTTCAATATATGTCTGCATGTTGCAAAAAAATTCTACTGTACAAAAATTCAACTTGATAATATTTATTTTAAAAATCTTTTAGCTGGATGTCCTTCATTTGCTGATATTGCTATGGCTCTAGAGAATGTCATCAGTGACAATCAGATGACTTACCAAACATCTATTTCACTTTCCAACGAATATCAGTTTTTGTTATCTTGGTGCTGGATAAATCTCAAGGTATGCAGTTAAAATTTTTTGCTATAATTTTAGATGAAGATTGTTTTTATTTTTATTTTTATTTTTTTTAAGTACCTGTTTATATAACCCAGTGGTTTCCAAACTACTTTCTCTGGGCTGCATTTTCGAAATGAAAATTGACTTGTGCCTGATCAGAAGAAAGCCCAGTAAAAAGGCACAAGCAACCCTACAGCAAAGAAGGTCAAGAGAGAGGGTTAAAGAGAGATAACTGCAGATACAAATTCAAAACATTATCATTGATAACTCTCTCCTCTAATTTGCAGACATTAGTTACTGTATTCTTAATACTTGATGTAATACAAAAATATCACAATGATAAAATTGTTCAATAATTATTTATAACTATTTATACTGAGACTTATTCATGCAATTACAAATAACCTATAATAACATTTTAAATTTTGAAATTATATTTATTTTTGGCATGTGAATTTTTTAAAACCGTTTCTAAATCTTTGATTGTCTTTCCATTATTCTATGTTACCTATAGGGTGGGCTCCACCATTTGGGAATCACCAATATAACCTATGATATCATTGGTAGGATAGGATTTATTGATGATTCCAATGGAATCATAGAATCTTCACTGTCTTTGGAAGTCAGTAACAAAGAAAAGCATCTAAAATTAGACAATATCTTTTTAAAACTTATCCAAGGTAAAGATAAGCCATAATTTTTCACTTTGGTAAAATATTTTTTCTGATTTTCAGTTTCTTGTCATTTCTTATTTTTACATTAGGATTCTTGTAAAATTCTCTTGACTGACTAATGTTTTCAGAGCCCCCCCCCCCCCCAAAAAAAAAGGGAATTTTTCCTTGACAAAACTTTTTGGTTTACTTTAGAATGTATAAATAATTTTGTTAATAAATGGAAACAGATTTTTTATTTATGCATTTACTTTTTTATTTAAAATTTTTATACATCTCTTTATAGTGTAAGGGAGACATTTTTTTTTCTGATGTCATTTTTTGCATTCATCTGACACACAAAAATATTTTTTTCTTTTACAGGAGAGTTCTTCATTGCTTGGTCATATTGTACTGCTGGTGAGCAAATACCCAGAGAGTTGTGCACACAACAATAATCAACTCGTTATTTCAACAGAACATTATCAGAAAATCAGCAACACTTTTCTCAAGGTTCTAACACAATGCAGACATCGAGTATGTTTTTAGTTCCTTTTTAATCAAGTTCATCTATATAAAATCATTTACTCAAATCAATGATTAAAAATAACTTCAAGTGAATGAATCTTTTAGGGTTGATGCCATTAAAATTCAGTGTTCCTATTGATGCATGATCATAATCTCTGTTTTACATTTAAAATCCACTTCCTGCATAGATATTTTTCCATATATACATTTAAAATCCACTTCCTGCATAGATATTTTTCCATAAATAAGAACATTAGTTTGATAAAATTCTTTTTAGATTATAAAACACATTACATAGAATTTTTTCATTTTGTCATTCATTACCCATTATATATATATATATATATATATATATATATATATATATATATCTGTAAATTCAGATAAAAGTTAGTGGGGAAATAGTAATTTTCAACATGTCATTTTAAGGCATGCATTCTTCGACCCCTTATGAACAGAGAATGAGGAAAAATTCTAAGCCCAGAGGTTAGTTTAGGTAAAGGAAGGGGTTGGGATGTATTGGTTTTATTTGGGTTAGGCCAGAGGAAAGAATTTAGTAGTAACTTCCTCTTTGGTAGTGGGAGGTATGTGGCTTGACCCTTGAGTTAGTAGTGGTAGGTGGTGAGGAAGTAACTGCTTGGCCAAGTTTTAAAAAAATTTTATAGAGTTAAATTGTAATGATGCTTAGTGTGAAAACTGCTGTTTTTTTTTCAGTAGTTTATTGTTAGAAAAGCAATTAGGGAAACTAAATTCTTTTGGCATAAAGTGCTCGATATCAAGATGAGGATAGAGCATTAATTGAATTAATGTGAAGAAATTTTTGACTAAGCTGAGCAGTGTTATTTCACTGATGCTAATTTCAAAGTTTCATGAGGGCATTATTTTAATGTCTTCACTCTTCAGGGTTATTTGGTTTTCTGCAAATAATATATATATGCCTTAATGCATGCCTTAAAATGACATGTTGAAAATGGCTATTTCCCCGCTAAGTTTTATCTGAATTTACAGATAAATATATATATATATATATATATATATATATAATGGGTACAAATTTCAGATAGAGTATATCTGCAAAAGAACAATATGACTAAAGATGAAAAGAAAACTTATCTTAGCTGACATGTTTTATCCTCTGAGGGACTTTATCAAGGAAAAATGTAAGGATTTTATTTTGTGACAAGTATTTATATACAAGAGCAAAAATGTCATTGGTTTTTCAAAATGTTTGATATAGGAGTGCTCATGAATATTCATTAGGTTAGTGGAAAAGTATCATGTTCCTGAAATTGCTGACTTTTCTTAACCTGATGAATATTCATGAGCTCTCCTATACCAAAAAATTTTGAAAAACCACTAACATTTTTTCTTGTGTATATAAATACTTGTCAGAAAATAAAATCGTTACATTTGCCTTGATGAAAGCAAAAGAACATACTCTTTTCGTAAACCAACATATATAACCAAAAACTTTTTCAAAATGAAAAGAAAGCTGTTAAATCAGGACTTTTATTATTTAAAATAAACAAATGTATAAATAATTTATCAAAGTAAGATAAAATAATAATTACATTAATAAGTAAATGAATATATATAAGAAAATAAAAAAAATTCAACACCAATAACATTTACTCACTTTTGTTTATTACGTACTCCATCAGTTAGCACCATTATAGTTTACCTTAACTTTCACAGACTTAAGATTATTTTTCTTGAATTTAAAATCTTTGACAACCCAACAATATTTTTATTTCTGTTTATAAGTACATGTTGCAAAGTAAAATCCTTATAATTACCTTGATAAAGTCAATCAGTGGACGAAATGTTTTCCTTTTGTCTTTATTCATATATATTTGTGGCTTGCTCTCTCACATATGCACACACCTATATAAGAGAGAAAGACACACAAGTTTTCATATTTATTACTATAATTATTATTGGAATTATTTTAGGGAGCCATTGAAAATTGCAGAGCAGGTTTCATCAATTTTTGTACAGCACTTTTCAACACCAATAACCATAGTGTCAACACAATTCCGGAAGACATTCTCACACAGGTTAGTAAAATAAAAACAGAAAATCTGTTTCATAATGTGAACATTTTTCTTTGATAAATTGAGTAAGATATTTCTGTATAGAACTGCATGCAAAATCAATGTTAAATTTTAAATTGGTACATTTTTCTCAAATGAAGAATATATTATTTTCTTAATAAGCAGTTAGTAAATTGATCTCTATAATAATGATATATACAATATTCTGATACAAAGAATTTTTGTATAGGGAAATTATGTAGAATCTTCTTTCTTTTAAAATACAATTTACATGATTTGTATTTGTTACAAGTCAAAAGAAAAGACAATGGTATGCTTTCAGTTTTATTTACACTCATAAGCCATGCTTGTTAAATATTCAGTAATGCTGTAGTTCCCAAACTATTTTTCTCTGTTTTGCATTTTTGGAATGAAAATTTACTTGTGCATTAAATTTTGCATGGCAAAAAGGACATTTATAAATAAAAAACAGAGGAGGTTTAAAGGGAGATAAACGTGGATTTGAAGTCAGAACATTATTATTGATAACTCTCTCCTTCAATTTGCAGACTCTTGTTACTATATTCCCAATACTTTATATAATGCAAAAATATCATAGGGATAAAATTGGTCAATAATTATTTATGACTATTTATATTAGGAATCATGAATGCAATTACAAGTAATAGATAATAATATTTTAAATTTTGAAACAATTTATTTTTGGTATATAAATTTTTTAAAACAGTTTCTAAATCTTTGATTGTCTTTCAATCATTCCACCTCACCTGTTATCTGTTTCTGTCACACCAAAAGAATGCCCCAGGGAAAGAGATTTGGCTCCAATGAAGAAGTGATCTCAGAAACTGAAGCATATTTTGAGGCCAAAGTTTGTTTTATTAGTTATTAGGATTTATTGAGTGATGTGTTATTTGATTTGGGGGAACCATGAAAAAAATGTTAAATTATGAAAAAGAGAAATAACCATGACATTTGACATATTGGTTGGTTGTTTTTGTTTTATGGCATATCAACCTCGGCGGGTCATTTATTGCCAACTAAATTTTATTTATTTATTGCTGGTAATACCTTTTTCTTTCAACAATTTATTGTTGTTTTTTATACAAGTTTTGTGTCTAGTAATACTTTTTTTCTTTTCAAGTACCAAGATTCATTGGGATTTGTTTTTAAGGGCAGGGTCTCCAAGTTCTACCCTGTTATTTAACACATAACTGGAGAGAAGGGACGGATTAATACCTTTCCCAAGGGTACCAGAGCTTAAGTGAATGCAGGGTATTCAACTAGAATTTGAACTCGACTCACTGATTTCTCTTTCCGAGCAGATATCCACTGCACCAGAACGCACATTCATCACTAAACGTTTACAGCACCTGGTATTCCCAAGCGATCACCCATCTAAGTACTGACCAGGATCAACGTTGCTTAACTTCAGTGATCGAGCGAGAACTGGTGTATTCAACGTGATAGGTCGTAAGCACACACATCCATCACTATATGCTTACAGCACCTGGTATTTCCAAGCGGTTACCCATCTAAGTACTGACCAGGCTCAATGTTGCTTAACTTTGGTGATCAAGTGAGAACTGGTGTATTCAAAGTGATATGGCCGTAAGCACATACATACATACATACATACATACATACATACATACATACATACATACAGGAAAAAAAATCTACCTAACCCCAGTAGTAGTAGCATCACAAACACATCAAACTTGGCATCAAAATAACAAAAAATGAGAACATCCTCAGTCAGTTGCTGAAACCTTCTGATGAGTGATGCAAACAATTAGAAAATAGTTGGTTTGCGAAACTTCAGAGTTGAGGTGCTGAGTGCTCTAAAGTGACAAATTTTACTTGTATCAGTCATATATATATATATATATATATATAGTCATCCACAGACAGATCTATTTTGCTGTATCACAGCTCATCAGTATGGTTAGACATCCAATTGCTTTTTACCCAGGATTGAAACCTGACTGAATTGGCGTCAGTCGGCGATTCTACCTCTGAGCTATGAGCACTCGGTAGAAGGTTGCAAATCTTTTTAGCGTGTATATTATCATTATACACGTCCATATATATAGTTTCTTCTGCAGTCCTTACAAGGTGCACCCAGATTACTATTATTTTTTATTTTTTTTTTATCAGGTGCTTCGGAGTCTGGACTCTGGGGATCAGGGTGTGTCTGTGACACGAAGGTCAGCAGGTCTTCCTATTCTTATTCAGAGCATTTGTGTCAGTGAACGAAAGACAAAAAATGTGAGTTCCTTCTTTTTTATGTTTGTTTTTCTTATTGACTAAACAATTTTCTATTCACAAGTGAAGTGTAAGTAAAATCTGAAAATATTTTGTCATGTCATAATCATATATGCTTTCTTCCAAAAGTCGAACTTTCTTGTTAAATTTTCGACCTTCTGTTTTGTCCAGAAAGGTTTTATGTTTTCATACATCATTGATATGTTTCTTTGTCAACATATCTCTCATAAATTGTATGAGCTGTTGGAATTTCAGATGGTGCTTGTGAAGTTTTAATTGGTCAAATGGATTCCAAAATCCTATTTAGTTTTAAGTCCTGATTTTTTTAATCTTATAAATATTAAATATTAATATAATCTTATAAATATTAAATATTAATATCCTGATTTTTTTAATCTTATAAAATATGTTAAATATTTTAATGTACAAATATACTTTCCCGTTTTCACAAATTTGCATTTTGTTTTTGTTTAATCTTGTTTTGTATGTTTGATAATCTGTATCTTTTGTAAAGGTTGATAATTAATAATTTAAAATCACTTTTTATTGTTTCATCATTTAGCAAGATATAACATGTAAAAAATAATTTCTTCTGCTAGATCTTTGAATGTAGAATTAATTTTTCCTGCACAAAATTATATTTTTGTAAATTAATGATACCATCCTTTTTGTTTTGAATTATTCCAGATGGTTTTTTTTTTTTTTGCTTGCTTTAAAAATTTTAGTGCATTCTTTTATTACTAATTATTAGTTACTTTGCTATTTGTAGTGCATGTTACATAGATATATTGGTTGGGCATCTTACTTTGCATGACCTCCTTTTGGACAAACAATATGGCTTCTGTTTCACCAGGTCTACCATTCAGGGGCGGACTGAGAGTATTATAGGCTCTTAGGCAGAAAATACAATGGGCCCTCTTCCCCCACTCTTTACAGTTAAATGCCACATGTAGAGGCTGTGGAGCAGGTGAACTGTGCATATTGGCATAACTAAGTAAAGGCTTTAGTTTAAGATATATATGTGTTTATGTGCATAAAAAATAATAATAAATAAGGTCATGAAGAAGTTCATGGACACATGCTGATAGTAACAACAAAGCATAATGACATATCAAACAAAATTTCCATTTAATTACTATGAGTTAACATGTAAACAATGTACTAAGTTATAAGATTCATAATAATAGATATTAGAAACATATTGAAATGAGTTAACATACACTTTTTTAAGTAAATTTTTACATTTTAACACACTCTAATATATGATGTATTATGCTTTACAATAATACTGAGCCAAAAGTTTCAAATATTAACGTTCACAGATTACAATAACAATATTGTACCCATTTCAGCAGAGAATTCTGCAATTTTCTCAATAATTTTGTCTTTGTTTGATTTGATTTTCATTGCAATGTCTTTTTCAATAGCAATTAGCATAAGTGACTCCAAGTTATTCTGGGTGAGTGAAAACCTCAGCCTTGTTTTCAACAGTCTTAGTTTAGAAAAACATCTTTCACATGGGCACTGTGTGACGCTTAGTGTTACAATGAATTTATATGTTGCATACAAATGTTCATATGCATCTGCACATAGCCTGTACTCTGATAAGAACTTGAAAGCACATGACAAACAATTCTTACATTTTGTCTTGGCAGATGATTCAGCAACTTCTGTATACTTCCCCTCTGACTCCAAGCTGTCGGAATCATTTTCATTGTCATGCATATTCTCTAGCAGTCCCTTCTTCAGGTCTTTGTAGCTCGGTGCAAATGAAATCAGTTCATCCTTTAGTGCCACTCTACTCTGTCAATTTCTGATACTGCATTAGCAGTCAAACTTAGCTCCAAGTTTTGTGGAGATGCCAAGATTTCAGAAAATGTGTTTGGGTCAAAGCAGGAAATCTTCTTATAGAGTTTTTCATGAGACGAGAATCTAGCTCATATGTTGGAGAGCACAGCATAAGTTACTGCATTATGGTATGAAACCTCAAAATTTCTCTTCTTGTCTGTGAGACCTTCTGGTGCTGAGCGACTAGATTTAATGGTTGAAATTGAGAAGCTCTTAGGGACAGAAATGTTCACCTCTTCTAATTTACAATTTGCATGAACAACAAAATTAGATGCTGTTTCAAAAATGCCACTAAAATCTTTTGAGATTTTTTCAACATTTTCAGTGGCTTTGTTAATCATGCACAAAGTTTGCATGATATCCAGGCCTGATGTCTGCAGATAATCTGACACTGGTGTTGTAATATAAAAAATTCGAATGAATGTAAATGCCATTAAGATGGTTTCAAATTTGTGCAAGTTTTCACCCATTTTCTGTGCTTCATAGTGAACTGATCCTTTGAAATCAGTTGCTTCACTTACTTGCTGAAGGATGATCAGAAGGTTTGAATAGAATTCTGATGACTGATCTCTACTTCTACTTGACCATCTAGTCTTAGGTGTTTCTTTTTTCTTGGTTTTGTCTGCATATGCTCTTCCCAGACCTTCATTCTTTTGTAGGAATCATTGAAAAATGTAGATAGTTCAGTAAGCAGACCAAAAAGACTAACTGCTGCAACACATTTACTGCTTACATCACTGATCACCAGATTCTGAACATGTGTATAGCATCAAGTTTGGATGTGACTTGGGAGAGCTGCTTTCATAAGTGCCTGAAGACCAGAGTAAACAACACTCATATTAGCTGCTCTATCAAATGAATCTCTAATACACTGTTCCAGTGTCAGGCCTATCCCTGTAAATGAATTTCATAGCAGGGTGTGCAAGCATTTTCCACTTGAATTGTCCAAATTTACCAAATGTCTTGGGTAGAGTCAATTTGTATTGAAAACATCCCTGCATTTTTCACCTCCTTCACAATTTTGTTTTTCACCATGTCTGAAATAATATTTATTATCTTATTCACAGTTGTTTTGCTTAAAAAAAAGTTACAAATTTGTCACACCCTTTTTTAGATGGATATTTTTGTTTGCCTTGCAAAATGACCTTCTGTAAATGTTCAAGCAGGTGTGGATTGTATTCTGCAAGAAGCTTTATAGACTCTAGAAAATTCCCATGATTGTCATGATTACTTTCATCAAATACAGTTGCAACAACTTCTCTATGTTTGCCGTGGTAAGACAAGACTTGAAAACCAATGTAAAATATTACATCAATTACACACATTAAAACAGTTCTTAAGGAGAGTTGTTACTTTAACAAATTGTGCTTGATGGATCTTTCACAAGCATTCAGAAAATATGCATCAGTGAAATGCTTATGACAATGGCTCTTTTCATGTTCAAACAGTCTTGTTATGATGCGTCTCCAGTCAGAACAGCACTGGATCATCTGCATGTTTTGAATTTTCTCGGGAGCATACATCAGACAATACGAGCAATACAAAGTCTTGTTTTCTTCATTTTCTCACCCACTTTCTGTTAATGTTCATGCCCTGAATACCTTGTCAGTCATATACAACAGCACTATTGAATGGTATGTTACTTACAGGCTGGTTTTGGATGAAATTTCCAGAACATCTCTTGTGAATAGAGGCATTATGGCTGGTATTTGGTTTAAGAAAATATGCACTTTTTGCAGGTGTAATCTGTATATTGGTTGTCATGGAATCAGGTCTTGAAACCTTAGCTGGTGGCCCATCAAATTCGGTTTCATCTGGTTGAGAGAGATCAAGGGGTTTAGCAGAATGAGGAGTAATTTCAGATTCAGAAGGTGCTTTTGCTGCTGTTCATACTTTGTCTTGTAAGCCAAAGTCAGCTGCATCTTTGACTTACTCAGAGGATGTAGCTTTCTTAGCAAAAAACGTGTTGTCTTCCTTATCTTGGATATTGTTTGCTTTTCTTCTTGTCTCTTTTGAGCACCACTTTTATGCTTGTAGTCAGACATCATTAGGGTTTAGCTAACTGGTAAAGATAAAAAGAATAATCTTTGTTTAATATAAATACACTAATCCATATTACTATTATTACTAATCCATCTATATATTATATACTACACGATTACTAATCCATGTATATAAGCCTATAGAAGCATTAACATATAATGTATATATATGAGACCAGGGCCATAGCTGATGCTAAAAAAACACCAGGCACAGAGAAAGTTGCCTGGATTTATTAAGGTGGTGACGTCATCAATGTCATCCGCTTCTAGAAACTATGAACTTTTGCAGATTATTCTTTTATTCCGATGCATAGATTTCATGGCACTTCTTCACATCTGCACCCAGGGCACGGATCATTTGCATCATGAGAGGGAGATAGATTTTTTGAGATGCTTCATTGTGAAATTGTTGTAAGTTAGTTAAGCACATCTCAAATATATTTGAAATTTTTACAAATTAATATCATACAAAGGTAATTTTTTTTATTATTACATTTTTGTTCATTAATGATTAACTGAGAAAAGGATGGCATTTTATCGCCTTTGGATTGATTTTTTTAAAATGTAATTCAATTGCCTTCTTTTCACGAATTCATTAATAATAATGAAAAAAATATTGGCTAAATTTGAAAGTTGAGTTTTTTGTAAATTTACATTTTTAATTTATAATTTTCGAATATTTATAAATAAAAGTTCTATTTATTTATTTATAAGTTTATTCTCTTTTATTCAAAGTGTATGGGTTAAGAAGTAATAATTTTCACTTTAATTTTTTTTCTAAACGTTTAGAAAAAACAGCCTTCGAAAATACTGATCGTACCTTATTAAATATGTAAAAAATGTCTAGAGCAAGATCAGAGAGACTGCACATTGCACATATAAAAAAACCCAATCAATTGAAATTATATCAGTGGTTTTAGAAGAATGTGGTGAGATCCTTATATATTTAGCACTGGCATAAATTGACTGTTAAGCCCTTTGTCAATTTGAAAACAATATTAGATTTAAAAAATTAAAAAAATATCTGCTTAAATTCGCATTAAAGCGCTTTATTGAAATTTTAAAAACTTTGACTTAAGAAATCACATAATGTGAATTTAAATTTACTATAAATCCTCAATATTTTTATCAAATTAGCATAATTATAGATGTCAACAAAATAATCAATATAGTCAAGATTTTAACTTATCAAAATGCTTGGCAACAGACAGGAGTTAGAAAAAAGTGTCCTTTCTTTGCAAATTCTAACAATCATATGAATATTTTAGTGGCTTTTGGGAGTGAATATTCTTGGAAGGTTAAATGATTTATTGCGTCTTCCCTTCGACATGGCAAGGGGTGCGGCAAAATCAAAAGGACTCAGCTACAGTCATGTATGAGAAACACACACACACTATGATGTGCAGCTGAGTGAGCTGAGTCAGACTGCATGTATTAGAGTGTATAACAAGGACATTCTTGATAATTTTATTGGCAGCCAGGTGGGCCCCCTTGCAGTGCCAGGCCCTCGGGCATGGTCCAATTAACTGATGGCTCAGTCCGCCCCTGCTAGCATTAATGTATTAACAGCCATCTTTGAAATTATTAATATTTAGATAAGAATAGTGAAGCTTGGGCTTAATTTTTAAAAAATTTTTTTAATCATTTCACCCCAAGCAAGGCGGTACCACCACTGATGTACAGGGGGCTACATAAGAGAGTTAAAGTTTTAAGCAGGTGAAGAGGAAGATTAACCAGCTACAGGGTGAGACAGAGAAAGGGCAAGAGAAGGATGTGAACAAAAGAGTGAAAACAGTTGTGAAGGTAGAAAGAAAGGAAAAGAAGATACATGGTGTGGTGTAGAAAGGACTAGAGTTAAGTGGATAAGAGATGGGAATTGACATTGCATTTAAATTCCTGGAGGTTGTAGCTGCCAGGAAAGCAAGTATATGGAAGGGAGTTTCACAGGTGGGAAGTGCAAGAAAAGAAGCTACTGGAGTAGAATTGTCACCTGCATTTGTTTGATTTAACAGTAAAAGGGTGGGACCTTGTTGCCAGTCTGGTAGCTTGAATAAATTCTTGTTCACCAGTGACCTAAAGCATTCAACAGAGTTTGGCATGCAGCCTTCTACACAAGCTTCAGGGCTTTGGTCTCACAGGATGTATATTTAGTTTAATCTAATCATTCCTAACCAATTGAGTAATGAAGGTTTTGTTGAATAGGCATGCTTCTAGATAATTTCATACTAATGCAGTCCCCATCAACTCTATCTTTTGACCATTGCTGTTTCTCTTCTTCATCAATGATCTCTCTGATGTTATCAGTTCCCAATAAGTTATTTATGCAGATGACACAACCATTTACTCTTGTCTTAACAGAAAATTCAACATCTGATAAAGTAAACTAAGCTTGAAATGATCTCCAATCTGTGGTTAACTGGGACAAAAAAATGACTTGTAAATTTCAATGCCTCTAAAGCCAAACTGCTTTCATTTAATCACCATAGAAAACCTTTTCTGTCTACCATGAGGATAGCTGATACAGAACTCAAGAAGAACAACACTCTATGCATTTTTATGATGAAGAACAGAAACAGCAAAAGTCTAAGGATAGAGTCGGAGGGGCTGCATTAGTATGAAATGATCTGGAAGCATGACATTTTCCACTGACATAAAGTAGAGTAATTATACGGGGTCATTTGCTAAATCTGCTTGTCAGAATCTATCTTGCACATCTATAATTCACCTATGTATTGAATACATTTGCCATATTTGTTCTGGTGCTTCTACTGTGCATCTTGAGATTTTTGACAAAATTCAAAGAAGGGTGTGCAATACAATCAGTCTTGACCTGGCATCTCCAGTCACTTTCTCACAGATGTGATTTGGCTTTTCTCTGTCTGTTCTACAAATTTTTCATCAAATGAGCTTTTTTGTGTCTCAACTACATGAAGTTAAACATGTTACTAGATTGGCAACTAGGTCTCACTGTTTTACTGCTGAACGAGCTAGATGCAACTACCACTTCTATTCTAACTGTTTTTTCTCATAATTCCCACCTATGGAACTCCCTTCCAATTTCTTGCTTCCCTAATAACTACTATTTAAAAAAAATTAGATGCAATGTCAATCACCATCTGTCTTCTTGAACCTTGTTCCTATTTTGTTCTTTCCTTAATCCTCCTTATTTTCAGTCTTCTCATTCTCTTTCACTTTCTGCTTTCTAGTGGCATTGTTGCCTTGCTTGGGGTAAAATAATTAAAAAATATAGATTTAAAGTATGTTATATTTATGGGTAAAAGTACTTGATATAAGGGATAGAGTGTATGTAAATATAAAAGTGGACACTGAAGTTACTACTGAGCAGTGATAGTCTGTTTCATGCTTGAACAGCATGTGTTGTGTGTTGGCATAACTATTTATATATGCTGGTCAATGGTGCATTATGGGTAGGAAGATGTTGGGACTTTGAAAATTATTGTTTATAGAAAGCTTTAAAGTTAAATGCAACATAACGTTTTGACTTGCAGAACTTGTTTCAATAATGGACTTGATCAGTGATTTTGTTGCATGATAATGCCTGTCATTATCTTGCAATTGCAATGAAGCACATGATCTTGAAGCAGAGACAAAAAATTCTTTTATTCATGGTATATTTTCCAACCCTGTTGCCTTCATGTGTTGAGCTTACTGTAATACATTTTGTCTGGTTAGTGTTTCCACCAAATATTTTTCTCAGAGATTTCATTGACGCAAAACTGAAATTATTCTTTTATGATAGACTGTACAAAGGTGAAATAAAGTTATAAAATGTTTGAAAAGAATAGTTTAATGACTGCATAATTATGCTATGAGTTTATATGCATAAAAGACTTTATTGAAAAATAGCATTTCTATCAAGTGAATATTCCTGGTGGGTATGGGTTTTATTTTTAATCATTTCACTCCAAGCAAGGCAATAAAGCCACTAAGATGCAAGGGATTACTGAGTGTGAGAGAATACAAGAAAAAAAAGACACTATTAAGGAGCGGGAACAATGAAAGAATAGAAATTAAGAAAACAGAAGATAATGATTGACATTTCACTTAGTTTTGAATATCAAAAATGACTAGAAGCAAGAAGCCAAATGTGGACTGGTTGCTAACCAAGGCTATAAAACCAAGTCTGTCATGCTATTTAACCCATAGCTGGAGGAAGAAGTGACAGATTAATACCTTTTTCAAGGATATTGGCACCTTAGTGAATGAAACAAATTCAACTGGAATTCAAACTTGGCATTTTTTTGTTTGGAGCCAATATCCACTGTATCATAAGGCACATCCACTTATAAATAGTAGACTTATAAGATGTAAGATTGATTCTGGCAAGAAAATTGCTTAGCACAAAATTGTGAACCAACCTTCCTAGCAGCAGACCTAGCAATTGATTCAGTATGATCTTTCCACTTCCTGTCAATGGAAAACATTAATCTTTAAAGGTGCAGTGAGTCACTCTCCTGATGGAAGGCAAAAAAGGTTCTCTCAGATGATTAAGAGAGCAAAATTTTTGATGTTTGAAAATTAAGAAGCCATTACATTCTCTAATTAATGACAGAATGTAGATAATTTTTTAGATCAGTTGCCAGTTTGAAATTATTCTTAAAGTTAAACATTTAGGTTTAAAACAATATTTTTCTATATATTTAAACTATAATCTAAACTATAAGTGTAAATTTCTTTGATATGTGTTAGAAATTTTCCAAATTTTCATCTGAAATCAAGAAAATATGAACTTTAAACAAAATGGTCATGTTATATGTGTACATTTTATTGTCGTACAGGCTAATAAGAACAAAATACTAATCTCTCATGAACAAAATTATTGTTCAACTCCTGACTTTGTAAATTATTATCAGCAAGTGGGTGTGTAGTATTGGGATTTTTTCTCTGGATGTGGGAGCTTCCTATCTCTTTCCTTGGTTGGAGTGCTTATATATCTGTCTTCTGGTTGTTCTACCTAAGCACGACTGGGTCAACCACCATGTTTACATGTTGGGGCAATTGAATTTGTACATAATGGCTTGAAGGTCACCTTCCAGGTTAACTCTGGTGTGATGCTGAGTACAAAGTCTATTTTGATATTATCTGGAGTGAGCCAAGTACATATTGGGGTCATCAACTTGTCTTAGAACAGGGGTGATCAATATTTTTTTTTTTCAGGGAGCTACATGTCTTTGGCAAAGTCATAGTAGGTCACATGTAAAAAAAAATACTTGAATAACGAATATACAAGAAAGATTTTTTTTATAATATGTTCCTGGGTGCACTTGAGCCAACCATTCCTGAACCTTGACCAATCCACCCATGTTGTGTTTGTTTGATCCCAGACTGGCCAAAATAGGATTGCCTGTTATCAACTGGCTAAAGTCAGTCCAGGCTTGCGAGAGGATGGTATATAGTTAAAACGCAATCCCTGATTTCCACAGGGTGTTAGTCCTTTAGTCAGGGTCACCAGATACAACACTTGGCCTCTTCAAGGCACCAAATATAACACCAATCTGGTCACTACCACCAGATATCATATGATCCTCAGCGGATGGATATAGTCAGTTCAACATGACAGCGACACGAGTGTAGATTTATATATATTTATATCCAGTATGTACACACTAGAAACAGGTTCAAATATAGATGTAGTTGTTTGGTCAGCGGCATATCAACATCTGTTGGTTATTTAATGCCAAAATCTAAATATTTTGAGCACAAGTGTATGCCTTCAACCACATATATTGTTGGCAATATTACTATAGATGTTGGTAATTTTTTATATAAAAACATTGCTAGTATTTTTAGTCTGAAAATGTATTCTTATACTTTCATTGTGTTTTGTTTTTGCTTTAAGGTTCACTATTTACCCATAGCTGGGATCTTAACAGGTGTTACCACCCTGGGTTGGGGTAGACCTGGGAATAACAACAATTAAGAGGTGTTTCCACACTCATCAAAACTTCCAGTCTCCTGATCATAGGTGTTTGAAATGCTCTCACGGGCTGCACTAAAACCTGTCTTAGAACAAAGATTATTTATTGAGATTAAATTTATTTTCTGGTGTAAATTATGTACTGCATAGAGATAAAAGAAAGTGTTCTTTTAAACATGCCAGGTGGATATGAGTTAAAGATATTGTGTAGTTTCTAAGAAGAAAAAATACTGTTGCAGGAATGTTTGTTGTGTTTATGTAGAAAACATGTCTCCTAGTATTATTTTTTCCATAACAATTATTGCGGACCCAAATGTGAGTCCAAGTTATAAATGAGTAACACAAAACAATATAAAACAAATGACAATGCATGTATTAACAAAAGTATTACAATTACAAAAAAAGGAATAAAACATTCAAAGACTAGTTTCATAAAACATTTAAATTAGAGAATGTGTATTTGTGAAATTTGTGTAGGCTTATGTGATAAATATGTGTGAAAGAGTACAAAAAATTACAAGAGAAAAGTAAGACATTGAATATGAATGTATCTCAGTCGGGGACACTTTTTCCCATGTTTTACTATTATTTATATATATTTAATTTTTAGAATGTAAGAATTTATTGGAGATAATAACAATAGAGGTCCTACTAATAAACCCATATCTGGGGGAAGAAGAAGTGGATTCATATCTCTCCCAAAAATATTACCAAGGAAATATAGCCAGAGTTATAAAAGAGGAAAGAGAATGAGTAAAGATCTCATTGCCTATTTATAGACTTAAGTTGCATCCCCTAGCAACATTTCTTTTTTTTTTTTTTTTTTTTTTTAAGTCAAGTGGGATAATAATCCACAATATCAACAAACTTCAGAATTGATATCCAAATTAAATTATTACATTTTAAAGTTATCTAAATTCATTATTCTCTTGATCATCCCAGATCATTTGAAAATGATTTGTTTATTTTTAATTCCTGACATTTTTTTTCTTTTCTTTTTTCAGGTAAAGTTGTTAACCCTCTCCTTGAAATCTCTCTTTTTGATTGCCAGTGTGCCTGTATCAACTTGCAATCAAAAACAAGATCCTAGTCAGGTTCATGCCATCAATATTCTCAAAGTATTGTTTGGGGACAATAATCTGACTACTGGTCTCTTACCTCATATCAGTGAAGCTGTGAAATTAGTCATCTCAGGATTTGAATCGCCATCTTGGGCCATCAGAAATGCTTCTACACAACTCTTCAGTAAGTGACACCCATTTTTTCTCTTGATTTCTTTACACAAATTTCTTCTTGAATTTTGGAATTTGCTTCTTTAAGATTTTATTCATTCTCCCACTTAATTTTTTAACTTTCCACTTTTTTTCTCTTCCACTTTCATTTTTTTACTTTTTATTTTCCATTTTATTTTTTCCTTCTTTATCTTTTTAACCAAATCTCTTTACTGTCTCTCTTTTCTTAACCATTGTCTCTCCAAAGAAAGATGGATGCATTGAGCAAACATAGTCATTTTGTTATGTAAATCCTTTTAATAAATCTGTGAGATTTGAGTAACTGTCATGCACACTGTAGATAGGTAGGTGGATATGAACTAGTACTTTAATATATTGGTTAACTATACTCACTCTTCAGTTTACAGTCTTGATAAAGTCCTTGTGGGTGGTGAAATATTTCCCACTCTACAACCCCTTTCCCCACAGATGAAAAGTTGCAAACATTTCACTACTCATGAAAAGATTTATGTGAACTATATTCCTAAGTCCTACCGGTTCTAACCTTTATGGCTAAAACCTGCCATGCCAGGTACATTGTAGTGAACCACCCTCATTCCCTTTGTATTTCATTGGTAAGATGTCAGTTCCACTTGAGCTGCTTTGTGGAACAGACTCCCAAGGGTATGCTTCTCTCATCACTACAATCTTAACCTGTTAACTGTTATCTTACTTCACACATCTCCATAAACTGTGTAATTTATGCTATACCACTACTTTAAGTGGCTCTTAGGTCTTGTACAGAGTGAATATCAGTGTAAAAAAAATTGTAATTAATGCCTACAATGGTTTATTAAAATAATTGAACTCTTTTTTTGCTGGCATGTTTATTACTCTGGCCTTTTGAATAAATGGAGGAAGTATGGTTGCCAAAACTTTGAAAATTAATAAACTCTCTTTGGATTTTATTTGAAAGCCTGTCATTTATTCATGAGAAAAGAGTAAAGAATGAGAAAAATTACTAAACAGGAGGGCATGCATGTTAGAATTTTAAAAATTAAGAGACTACTTCTCTCTCTTTTTATTTATGTAATGAGAGTAATTTTTCTTATTCTCTCTTATTTTTTTTTAATTGATTGACTTGGTTTTTTCATGGCTTTTTAACCTTTTGAAGCTTATTTAAAGACAGAAAATATTTTTAGAATGTGAGAATTTATTGGAGATAATAAGAAGTCCTACTAATAAACCCATATCTGGGGGGAAGTAGCAGTGGATTCATATCTTTCCCAAAGATATTACCAAGGAAATATAACGAATCTGGTTCTTTGATTTCCAATTCCAAGCCATTATTCTTTATACAGCATGTACACCCAAGCTTACAGTACCTGATATTTCCAAATGGTCACCCACCTTAGTACAGATCAGGCTCAGCATTGCTTAACTTCAGTGATTTTATGAGAACTGGTGTTTCAATGTGCTATGGCTGTAAGCTTTTTTATTTTGTCCTCTTTCCTCATGTATAAATGGTGAAGAGTATATTTATTAAAATTTGAGACTGCCCACATGCACTCTTTATTTGTTCCCCCACCATGTTTATTTAAGAGGCAAGAATAGGTTGGAACAGTAATTGTCTGTTTCTGCCTTGTACTAATGCAGTCTTGCATGATTCCCTTTTATTTATGCATACATCTACATATCATTTAGTCTATTATCTATTAATATATTATATATCATACATCTACATATCATTTTAAAGTTATGGGTATCTACTTTTGGGTATTGTTTGAAGTTTGTAATGACTTTTATTTTATGGATGTACAGGTGGCACAAGAGATAGTGGCTCGGAATGAGTAGGAATTCAGGAATCTATCTCTTTCCTTCTAGCTATGGGTTTATAATAGAGCAGACTCTGCTCTTCAGCTTTGATTGGCCATCAGTCTATAAATCTGAATTCAAAAACAGTATGTAGCCCTGGTAAAATACGTACTATGCAGCTAAAGAAAGGATCATGGAGTTCATAATGACTCTGTGATCCTGGACTACAGTTGGCCTCCTTTTTCATTTTTTTTTTCTATAGGGCATTGAATCACAAATGAATAAACATGATTTTCATATTATTTTGTATTAGTTTCAACTGAAGCCACCCACAACAATAAGAGTTTGGGAGTTAGAATCAGCTTCAAAATAGACGATGTGCTGTTGGTTTAAAAAATTGGCTTCTTTTGATTTGTATCTTCATGGTGCAATCATTTGACAACAAAGGATTGAAGGCGGCTGTGGAGAGTGATTCAACAACAATAAATTGGGTATAAAGAATGAAGTTAGTATTAGCCAATATAGTGATTGAAATGACACATGGCTAAATATAGTGATTGAAATGACACATGGCTAAATGTTTAGAATGTTTGCTTTCTCTCATTGAGACCTGAGTTCAAATTTCACCACAGTCGATTTATCAGGAAGGTGACTTCTTGAAAATATCATCCTGGGGAGATAGTCTCAGCATGCAGTTCCATTGAGAATTGCCTATAAACCATACCATGGGTTAACCCAAGCTTTATGGCTGAAATTAGGTAGATGGAATCATTTGGAAGTCATTAATGATTGTGCTAGAAAGTCACCATGACCAAAGTTTGAGTTTAAAAAAAAGTATTGATCATGCTAGATTATGAGTTGTGTCCTAGAAACTGTAACTAAGTTCCACGCAGCTTAGTAGCAGTATAAATCACAGGTCTGTGTGGTTTGAATACGTTTCTTTGATTGAGTTTATATAGCCACCCTGTATGAGGGGTGTGTTCATAAGCAAGTAGTAGCCAGCCATTAGTGTTTGAAAGATATCGAGCACAAATTAGCAAAGTGCAGAAAATGCAGAAGCTACTGTTGCCTCAAGATTTGAATGATGCTCAATAGCTTGCATTGCTTGCTTCCTGCTGCAATTTTTTTGTTTGTTTCAGAAATTACAATTTTCATAATTGTATGTTGTTGTTGAATGTGGTTTCTGTATGATCACCAAAAAATGTGACATTCTCTGACTTGACAAAATCACTTCCTCCTCAACCTTCCCAATTATTTAACCTGTCAGTAGGGTTTAGAATATGCCAACCTAATTCCCAGCAGAAGAGCAAGATGTCATTACCAAAAGTGGATATCTTCTTGGTGGATAATTGCAGGTTTGGGTATAGACATGGCCAATGTCTACCTTTTAACTTAATTATAAACTGAAACACTGCCTAACTTTGACTCAATTGGAAACTGAACCCATGTCTAGCTTTTGACTCAATTGGAAACTGAACCCATGTCTAGCTTTTGACTCAATTGGAAACTGAACCCATGTCTAGCTTTTGACTCAATTGGAAACTGAACCCATGTCTAGCTTTTGACTCAATTGGAAACTGAACCCATGTCTAGCTTTTGACTCAATTGGAAACTGAACCCATGTCTAGCTTTTGACTCAATTGGAAACTGAACCCATGTCTAGCTTTTGACTCAATTGGAAACTGAACCCATGTCTAGCTTTTGACTCAATTGGAAACTGAACCCATGTCTAGCTTTTGACTCAGTTGGAAACTGAACCTATGTGTACCTGTCTATTAATTGCTATTTTTGTCCTATAAGATTTGTATTTTATGTTAAATAACTCAGCATAAATTGATATGTTGTTAAATTAACCAATCTATCTAAGACTATATCTTCATCCTAATAAAAATCCTCCTGACTCCTAGGTGCTATTGTAGTAGAATAATCAATTTCAGTTTCTAGCAATCTGGTTAGACCATCAAAGCAACACCCTATTGTTATATTTTGGAACTGAGGCATCAAAAGTGGCAAGCATTTTATCCAGCAGTGTTAAACAGTGTTATCCTGCTGCAGGATAATGATTCTTCAAGAACTGATGCTGTTAAGAGTTGAAATTCTGTCTTACTCTCCCTATTCGTCCAGTCTATCTTCTGTTGATTACAACTTTTTCTGGGTCTTGGATGCACATACATAACAATGGATATACATCAATGCAGACCAAGTCAAAAATGTTTTCTAACAATTTCCTGACATCCAATGATTCCAGTTCTTAATGTGATGGAATAAATTCATAGCTGGTGATAATAAAATGTTGTTTGAGTTAAGTTATTTTAAAATTTGTCGTTCAAAACAGTGTTTGATTTAACATAATATTAAAATATTTCTCTATGCTTTGATTTTTGTAGGCACTCTTGTGACTAGAATGTTTGGTCAAAAAAAAACAAAAGATGGTTGCACATTAAACACAATGTCATTTGATGAACTTGCTGTCCACTATCCAGATTTACCTCTTTTTATGCTGGAAAAGCTGTCTTTGTCAAAGGAAAGCCTACACTCTATCCATGTCCAGCCATCTCTGTTTCCAGTCCTTACTCTCCTCTCCAACCTGGGAGCCAGTGAGAAGATGGACAACAACACTGTAAGGTTAGTAGAATCAATAGCTAAACTGCAACAAGTATGTTTTGTAAAGTTTGATAACATTCTGAGATATTTAGAAAAAGATTAGGACTATCTTTTTATTATTATTTTTTAATTTGTTAGCTAACTAACTACAATAGATTCAACCCTGTGCAAAATTCCATTTGACAAAGGACAAACAACGAACTATCCCACATGTAAAACAAGTGTAAATAATTTAAAAATATGATTTAATATTAACAACCCATCTCTGTCAAAAACATTCAGATGGGTTTTAATAATTTGTCAGGAAGTGTATTTAGTTCAATAACAGGATAATATAATTTTGTTTCCTAATTTTTTGAAAGAGAATTTGCTGCTTTATTACTATGTAACCAAAATTATGAACCAACACTTTAATTCACTAGGCTATTTCCCCCAGACAATTCTCTGTAGAGAACTTGGAGCCTTAAACCTAACCTGCCTGCTGATGAGTGCTGCTACTGTTGAAGACTTACTGACATTGTCTTTCTTTATTAATGACTCCCATATTGTATTTATTTCTATACTAGACCTGCTAAAGGTTCTCATAGCCTAACATATACACTTATTCTTTTAGATATTTAACTCTCTAGTGTTCTTCTTTGTCTTCTTTTCATTTCATTCCACCAGGGCTGATGATTACCTTTTCCCCCTTTATACATGATCAACCATGACTGATTTCATTATCTCACTCCTCACTATGACTTTTTGATGTTCTTTCCCTTACTTTTAGGGGTGGCTTGTTTCACCTATATAGTTTTTGCCACAGCTGCAAGGAGTGTAGTATACACAGTTCTTGGTCATATTTTCTCCTGTGTACAGATTTAATCAACAGATTTCTTTGTAGAGTGAAGCTACTTTTAAATATTTCCCTGATATTGTATGGGCCACAGATCTTCATAATTTTCAAAATTATGTTTTTCAAAAAGAGTAGGAAGTAGAAGATAGCCTATTATTTCTGGAGTTTTAGACCTTGAGTTTCTATGGATTAGGAATCCTAAACCATGGTTATAAAAAAAAAATAACAAAAGAATAAGAAAATTAAAACAAGAAGTAATCTAAAATATAAAATAATTTAAGAAGAAAATGTATAATGTCTGTAAAAATCACAAGTTTATTTAAATTTTTTTGTTCATAGTTATTTTTATAAAATTATAAATAAAAAAAACTTGTTTTCATACTTATTTATGAGTTGAAAATATACGGATCAGAATCCAAGAAGATGATAGAATAAAGTAAAGAAAGTAGGAAACCTATCTCAGTCTAACATTTTTCACTTTTAGTAAAGCTTCTTCAGAGATCGAGTTAAAAATGAAAATATTTTACAAAGAGACAGTATACTGGTATGTTGTGATTTGGGGTTGATTCTTGTTGGTAAAATATGAGTCACGTATATTAAAGCAATAGATAATTATTTTCAAATGTATGTTTGTGGAATATTTTGTATGTGTATGTATGTATAGAAATACTTGTTTGTTTACATGTATGTATGTGTATTAATGCATATGTCAAGTGATGGGCAATTTTTTAAATATATGTGAGACATCTTTTGGATGGTAAAGTGTATGAGTTTGTTGGTTGGTAACATTAGTTAATATAAATGTGTGAGTGTGAAAAAAATGTCTGTAGATATTTATGATTAAATCATTAAATATGTAACAATATGTAGTGAAGATGTATACATGTTGTTGTCATGTTTTTATTGTGGCTCAACATAACATAGTTTGATTGAATAAATTTTGTGGTTGAATTTTTCATTGAAGGTGAAAGTTAGTATTATTTCATTTGTATTATTTTATTAATTTTTATGTATTATGTAGAATATTATGTATTATAGAGAGTATTATTATAATATTATGTATTATTTAGAATATTATTTTTATTAAAATATTTTTATGTAATATTTAGAATATTATGCATTATAGAGAATATTATTGTAATATTATATATTATTAGAATATTATTTGGAAGTAGTATTATTTTATTTTTATGTATTGGTAGACATAAGTTAGATTTATGAAGAATGGACAGGTAGAATGATGGTGAAGTAATGTTTTAAGCAAGTGTTCATAATTGGTAGTGATGCTATTATGTTTTTTTAAATACTTTCTCTTTAAAGTTATTATAGTTATTTATCTATAAAATGATAAATAATATTGCATTGTAGTTGGTTAGCATATTTTTAAAATTTTGTAGGTTTTTATAAACGTTTGAATAAAATGATATCTTTTCAAATTTATTACTTTATAAAATGATAATGAATCTTTATAAAAGGTAAATAATGAATATTGCATTATAATTAATTTACGTATTTTTATAATCTCGTGAATAAACATTGCTGAGGGAGTCTTGGTAGGTTAAAGTAATAGCAGTATAAAGGGAAAGAATGTCCTTTGGATACACTTTTTTTTAGGGCATGAAGGTTAAACAATGCCAAAGTATTTATTTTAAAAACTTTTTGCAATCAATTTTGAGTAAAAATGTGAGATTTTGAGCCTATAAACATTACAAATTATAGTTTTTTTTTTCTCTTAGTATGACTTATTTATATATTTATAGATAGATTAAAAATCTCTATAGCAAGGTACATGGTTTATATTAAAACTGGTCAGATATCATTTATGCTATTCATAGAATTTTAACTATTTTTTAATTTTATTTAAATGCAGCATCTGTGATAAATTTGTCAGTTTGGTGGAGCCTTTAATCGGAAGCAGAGTGTACCAAGTACGGGAACTTGCAGCTAGTGCCCTGACTGCATTGACAGCACCATCAAAAAGACATAACAAAGTTGTCACTCTGTTGCATGATCTTGACAAGATAAAAGGCCAACATAACAAGGTGCATGGAACACTGATTTTAACTGAAAAACTTTTAATGTCCCAAAGCTGGAGGTAAGACTTTCTTTCATTTATTGTATTCTACAGAGAAATAAGTATATAGACACCAGTGTCTTATACAGATTTGACATTTAACACTTTCACTGCTACATTGTTGCCTGCCTGTACTGACCCAATTTGTGAAAAATTGGAATTCCATTTACCTGTAATAAAAAAAACTATAAAGACTCTAACAGTAATTTTCTCATGAGAACTATTTATCAGTTACTCTGCAGTATAAACTAAGTTAAATGACAGCTCCAAAACACAATATAATAAAAAATATCTCAAAACAGGTTATATTATACACTATTATATATATATATATATATATATATATATACACTGGTTTGGAACTGACAAACATTAGGGACTAACATTTCATGGTGTCTTGAAACATATAGTGTAACACTGATATAAGAGAGTTGCCGGGACCGGATAAAAAGTTCTCTTATATCTGGTTTTTGTCTGTTTTATATACATTACCACAGGCTCTAATTTTGACCAGAGAAAATATCTCTTATATCCGGGTTTTCTTATATAAGTGTCTCTTATATCCTGGTTATACTGTATATGTCAACAATAAGCAATGTTTTTTTGTAAGGGTGTATAAACGTGTCTTGAAAATGTATATATATGCCAACAGCAGGCAATGTAAGTTTTATAATAGAATCTGTTTTGTGACATATTTATTTATAAGTATGTCCCCAAGAGCAGAAGTGTTAATTATGATTTTCTGATAATTTATTATTAAAATTTAAGTGAAATAATGACACAATCACTTTATAATGTTGTATACCATAGGAGCATAGCAAATGCCAGATTTTGATGGGGGCACATTGTTGGTCAGTCTGATGGTGAAATGCATCAGCAGCGCATATTACTGAAATAGGATGTCTGTCTTTCAACTATGAACTGTGTAATGGAAAAAAAAGGAAATCTACTGTATTGTTACTGAGATCAAATTTAGTCATCAAAATGATCTCTCTGATGTGATGGACATGTAGCAGTGTGTGTTAAAAATAGTTGCAGTTTGGTCATTTCTTCATATTGGTTTCTATGGTGGAGCAGTCAGAAGAAAGTTACTTCTTAAACCTGTCAACATCAAGCAGTGAAAGTAGTGTGCAACTGAAATAGGGCCCAGATAGTAGGAGCTTTTCAGATGATTCTGTATTTGCTCAATTTTTGAAGATGTTAGGCTGGAGTAGTCATCAATGGACAAACCTCAGCCTGATTGGTATATTCTTCACTGACATTGGCTAACCCTTGCTCCATATAAACACCATATTTTTTTTTGCCTCTTAACAATGTATAATCTACTAAGCTAACTTGAGTAAATAGATGTCAGAACAGACTTTAGAAGAGGTAACAAGAAGATAAAATTTATTAAACGCTACAAAGGACAGGACATTGTGGAAAGCCAATGTCCTAAAGAGACATGATACAGAAGAAGAGAAGAAATAGGCTGTTTCTGGTGGAATTTATTTGTTTTGCTCTTTGAGCATCTTTTGATTAAACATGATTCAACACAATTTGGGTGTGTAAAAGGAAAATTCTCTCCTATAACAGCAGCAGAAACAATCTCAGATGAAACAACTTAATTGAAATGATGATGCAGAGCATGAACTTACATCTTGCTGTGAGCTCTAATTCAGATTAATATGGTTTTGGAAATTGTTTAGTTTGAACCACTTGCAGCCCATTAACAAGTGTGGTAAATTTTTAGTTATAGGAAAAGTTATTCGGAAAACTGGTTATTCAAAGTTTTTAGAGTAAATGGACAAAATCAATTCAGAAGAGATTTTTCCCAATCTTCACTGGTGTTTATTTGGAGAAAAATAACACTTTTTATGCACAGACTTTAATACAATATCTAAGAAAAAATATTAGTTCTGATAAATGTTTCTTTTATCTTAATTTCTGTTAATTTTATTTCAAGTTTCAGATTTTCATTTTACAAACAATTTGTTTCATCCTTGTTGGAGGGCTGTTCTGGTTATCGATAGCCAGGCCTCCATCATGGATGCCTCCTTGAAAACAACAATCTTAACTTCAATTTAAGAGTCAATCATCATCTATCGTTCTTATTGTTATAATCTTCACTTTCTACCATCTCCTCTTTCACTCATAGCACATCTCATTCATCATAATCATTTTAGCAGTAAACTTTTACCTTGATCTGCTTTTGAGCCTTGAGTTTTAGTATAGAATATGGCTGAGGGGTTATTAAACAAAAGTGAAATAATGTTGTTGATTATATATATATATATATATATAATTATTGTTAGTTTATTTATTTGGAATGTGTGGGTGGTGCAATGGATCATGGCTTGGAATGAAAAATTGGAATGCTGCATATATAAATAATTTTGAGAAAGGTATGAACCTGACTCTTCTCCTCCTATCTATGGGTTAAATAGTAGAGCAGACTGAGTTCTTCTGTATTGGTTAGCAGCCAGTTTAGGAGAATGACAAATCTGAATTCAAAATTGTATGTAGGCCTGGTGAAGCACATGAAACACAGCTAAGGAAAAATCATGAAGATCACAATAAACCGATGATCCCAACTAGGCTTCGTCTCCTTCCTCTCTTTCATATTTTTATTTTATTTTAATGTTTAGTTTTATTTTTTTTTGTGTGTGTAACATTTTTCAAGTGTACATATAACTTTAATTCTTTGTTTTCTGTTTTAGTAAGAAAGATATGAAGGTGATTTTAAAAAAGTTAATTGTGATTCCCTTTCCTCGGCACTCAACATCGACACTTGCATCGTGTGGCATGATTGAATCCAGATCTGTCCAGGTGATCAAAAATGCTGTTCTGGCCACAAATGGTGGCCAGTTTCTAGGTGACTTGTGGAGTCCACTCTGTGTGCGAATGTGGAGACAGATTGAGAACTTCTCACGAAGTTCTTCGTCTCTTTCAGAATCGGTAAGTTCCCGAAATTCTTAGTTTTTTTTTTTTGTTTTTTTAGTCATCCTTAACACTTTCAGCTATAACATTTTTTATTTATGCATGTAGGTCAAGAATAGAATAACTTCCTCAGAAGAAAAAAAATAGGTTTGCTAGAAGCGAATTATTAATCAAATCAAAACTAATGAAGATAAGGTATGAATTTTAAAAAGAGAAATTACATCATTATCATAGTTGATTAACAGACAAAATAATGAAAAAAGTTAACATGCTTGACACTGAACTTTTAAAAAAAATTTTTATTATTTATTTGAATAACTAGCTGTTTATGTATCTTGTTATATCACAGGTAGAATTTATCAAACAAATGAATTAAGACTTTTCTCACTCTTAACAATCAAAAAGATGGATTCTGATGAGAAAAACTTCCTGATCCAACACAGTGACCCAACCTTCTTAGCAGTTGATGTTGCTTTTATTTTGATGTAGTTGTCCACTTGAGGTCAGTTGAGAAAGTGAGGCTTAGGAGGCGCAGTGTGTTGCTTTCTGGTAGACTAGTGTGGTCCTTATTAATGGAAGGTAGAAAAGTTTCTCTATGGTGGTTAAAGGAGAACAGCTTCATATAGGAAGCATTAAAATTTACAAGCTAATTCTTACTCCAATTCATCACAGATTGGAGGTCCTTTCCAAAGCAGCAACAAAGTTGACTTTGTCACCCTTGGGGCTGGATTAGATGGTGGTGTCATTTGCGTAGATGCCTACTTGTGAACTGATTAGATCAGGAAGATCATTGATGAAGATCAGGAAATGTGTTGAACCTAGGATAGAGGGATCCCCATGTTCGTATGAAAGGATCTGGAAGCATGCCTGTTCAAAATGACTTTCATTTCATGATACAATAGAAATGAATGGATTAAATCAAACAATCATCCTGAAATACTGTAGCCCTGTAGCTTGAACAGAAAGCCAGCTTGCCAAATGCTTTTGAGATATCCACTTTAACAGCTCAGGCTTCACTGTTCTTATCAAGAGTCTGGTATATATATTCAGTGATAGCCATTAGCACATCAGCAGTAGACCTGGCAAAGCAGAAGCCATACTGCTTGTCAGAGAGTAGCTTGTGGGATGCGAGATGGTGAATTATTTCAGCATTGATAATAGCTTCAAACATGTTGCCTAAAAGTTGTGAGAGTCTGATAGGGCAAGAATTAGAGGTTTCAGAGGACTGCCCAGAGTTTTTGAAAAACAGGAAATACAGAGGAGAACTTCCAACAAACAAGAAGCAGAGAGAGGACAGTTATAGAGTTTAGAGACGACAGGTGAGAGTTCAGGGGTACATTTCTTTAGGGCAATGATTGGAATTACATCACCTCAGCTTGCCTTATGGGAGTCAAGCTTAGAAATTATGTTAGAGACCAAAGATGGAATTATATGTACATCACTCAGTTCTAGGTGGAAAGTCAGATGTGGGTACTCCAGAATTTGTGAGCAAAGCACTCAGCCTAGTCAACTGTGGATGTGAGGATCTCAATTTTATTGAATAGAGGATTGAGTGTTTGCTGTTGTTTAGCACAATTTTGCAGAGCTGCCAGTAGTCAAACTTGCATGATGCAATACATTGCTTCATTCTATCAGCAAACAACAGCTTAACATCATTTAAGATATACTTGTATTCGTTACAAGCAGAGACAAAAAGGCATCTATTGTAGTCAGTAAAGATGGAAAAAGTGATTCATGTAGCAATGACAGCCTAGCAAGTAAAAGAGAACCAAGGAGATAAATGAGGTTTAAGTTGGAATTTTCTGGCTGGGATGAAAGCATTGATGCCGGCTTTTATCCAGGAGGAGACCTCAGAAGCGCAGTCTTCAACAGGGAGATTAAATACTTTGTTCCACGGGACATCATAAAGGAAATCGTAGAATGAGTCCCAGTCTGCTCTTTGGTAGCTGTAAGATATTCTGCTGGTAGGAGGTTTCTGGAAAGATGGGGAGTTGAAAAAGACATTAGCAGAAACCACAGCATGATCAGAGGTGACAAGAGGGCAGAGCTGAATGGCATGGCAAGAATCAGGGATAGAAATAAAAATAGAGATCTAGAAGGGAACTGTGTCCTTCAGGGTCATTGGGGAAATGCATGGGGAAATCCACCACTTGTGTGAGAGACTGACTGATTAAAAAGTTTAGTGCATGGACACCAGCAAGATCAATGATAGTTTTCCAGCCACTTGGAAGTCACTGAACACAAATATATTAGCAAACAGGTGAGAAGAAGTAGCCTTGTCTATATTATTTGAAATACTATCTAGCATGGAAAGTCAGGAGAGGAAGAGGAGTGGTAAAGAAGTAATATTGAATTAGTATTATTTTAGTAATGCTGTCAAAAAATGACTGCAGAATTTAAGCTTTTGATATTTTATAAGTAGGATGCAGTTATAAAATTACTATTTATTTATCTAGAAACTAAAAATAATTCAAGACTAAAAGAAACTATAATACTATAATAAGAGCTGTGTGTGTCCATCTGTCAGTCAGTTAAGTGCCATACGTGATACATGCTTTGGACGATCATGTCTCGAAAGAGACATGACTGACTGGGCAGGAGATAATCCCACAGTAGG
This sequence comes from Ascarosepion bandense, assembly GCA_037127315.1. NCBI lineage: Eukaryota > Metazoa > Mollusca > Cephalopoda > Sepiida > Sepiidae > Ascarosepion > Ascarosepion bandense. The sequence goes on from JBBBDQ010000545.1 coordinate 174,935, forward strand.
TTGCCATTGCTTTCTGCAGTAGACTGGTTGCCTACCAAAGCTACAGAACCCAATCTGTCCTGATATTTAATGCATAACTGGAGGGAAGAGATGGATTAATACCTTTCCCAAGGGTATTTGTGCATAAATGAATGCAAGGAATTCAACTGGAATTTGAACTTGGCTCTCCGATCTCTCGTTCTGAGTTGATATCCACTGCACTACAATGCACATCCTTTGTCACAAGGCGTTATTAGAGAGAACAAAGATAGGTCAAGCTTTCTTTTTTGAATAGTTTTTATGGATCAGCGGAGAAGGTTGACTGATATTCATGACTGCTTGCCTTTAAGTCCTTTGATGTCTGTAAGAAGTATAGTATTAGGCAAAAGGAAAATGTTGCTGTGATAAACTCGACTTTCTTCATTTCACTGAAACAGCAATTAATCACTTTCATTTTCTCTTTGTTGATTCTTTCTTTCTTTCATTCATTTTCTTATTGGAGATGTTAAGTATTTTTATGTTCTCATTTTTCTTTATTTCTAGCCAAATCCCCCCTGTCTTATGAACAATTCTCTTAATAATAATGTTACAGCTTATCACTTTCAATACACCGAGTTCTCACTCGATCACTGAAGTTAAGCAACGTTGAGCCTGGTCAGTACTTAGATGGGTGACCGCTTGGGAATACCAGGTGGTGTAAGCGTTAGTGACGGATATGCATGCTATCACGTTGAATACACTGGTTCTCGCTTGATCACCGAAGTTAAGCAACATTGAGCCTGGTCAGTACTTAGATGGGTGACCGCTTGGGAATACCAGGTGCTGTAAGCGTATAGTGATGGATGTACATTGTGGTGCAGTGGATATCAGCTTGGAAAGAGTGAGCCTAGTTCGAATTCCAGTTGAATACCCTGCATTCACTTAAGCACTGGTACCCTTGGGAAAGGTATTAATCTGTCCCTTTCCCCCAGTTATGGGTTAAATAACAAGGGTAGGACTTGGGTACCCTGCCCTTAAAAGCAAATCCCAATGAATCTTGATACTCGAAAAGAAAAATGTGTTACATCTTTTCCCTCTAGTTATAGGTTAAATAACAGAACAGTTCTATAGCCTTGGCTGGCAACCAGTCTACCGTAGAAAGCAATGGCAACCTACTGCAGGATAATCTTCTGCCCAGTCAGTCATGTCTCTTTCGAGACTTGATTGCCCAAGCATGTATCACGTATGGCACTTAACTGACTGACTTCATTTTTGGTCTGATCTGAATCTTGTCTCAGGAGTGAAGTACTTTCTGAAACAGTACAAGGAACTGACTATTTTTCAACTTCTTTAGGGTGAATGATAGATATGAGTAATGTTACACTGAATAAAATATATATATATATATATATATATATATATATAGAGAGAGAGAGAGAGGGAGGGAGAGTGAATGAGAGTATGTGCTGTTAGTATAATTATTACTGGTGTGGAAATGGCAAACTGAAGAAATTCCAGCTTTGTCTTCTGTGTTCAGTTTTGCATAAATGCTGTTGAGAAAGAAATTTTTCTCTTCACTCCCTCATCTATGGGTTAAATAATAGCATAGACTGGTCTCTCTAACCTTAGGTGGCAGCTAGTCTTGAAGAAAGACTACTCTGTATTCAAAACAGTGGAAAAACATTGCAAAACCACTTCACTACCTTTTTCAAATTCAGACATAGTTAAATTATGTAGTGAACAATGAAGTCAATACCGAGTGGTAATAGTCTTTCATGTTTGAAAAACTTTAGGATTGAAGATGACGTTTAAGCATAAAACAGACATGATGTAATGGTTGACAAATTTTTAACGCTAAGCAATTTGTCAATCATTAAATTTGAAGCAAGAAGAAAATTTACAGTAATTTTTAGCAACACAGCGTTTTTTGTTACTGCAAATCACACCCCTGAAGATGATCTCAGAAGGAGATTGGAAGTACTTGGGAACATTGAGAAATGAATAATAAAATCAACTGTCAAAGTTACAGCTCATTTTTTACATCTTTCAATTCTAATACCCGAAAGATTTTCCATGTTTATGAATGGATTTTATTAAAAATAAGCAGATGCTATGTTTGCAATTTATTTAATCTGATATATATGAATTTTCAGTGAAAAATATATAACAAAGTGGGAAAAGTTTTTATATATTGTGTTGGACTACATCGAACAATGGCGTCTTCAAGGACAAAATGAGCTACACAAAAACTTTTTCCAGTTTTCCCCCATATATATATATATATATATATATATATATAGTGGAAAAAGTTTTTATAAATGTTTATATTTAATAAACAAATATAATGTTTTGAGAATTATATTAACATTAAATTCCAAATTGTGTATGAGCTTTTTGATAATTTGAATTCATCAGTAGTACATTTTTTTTTTTTTTTTACTTATGTTGAAAATGTCAAAATGATCTATTTATAATACACTGAGTATATTTTATATGTAGAGTTTTGATGGCATCTATCATATCTCTCTCACTTTCTTTATATTTAATAAACAAATATAATGTTTTGAGAATTATATTAACATTAAATTCCAAATTGTGTATGAGCTTTTTGATAATTTGAATTCATCAGTAGTACATTTTTTTTTTTTTTACTTATGTTGAAAATGTCAAAATGATCTATTTATAATACACTGAGTATATTTTATATGTAGAGTTTTGATGGCATCTATCATATCTCTCTCACTTTCTTTATATTTAATAAACAAATATAATGTTTTGAGAATTATATTAACATTAAATTCCAAATTGTGTATGAGCTTTTTGATAATTTGAATTCATCAGTAGTACATTTTTTTTTTTTTTACTTATGTTGAAAATGTCAAAATGATCTATTTATAATACACTGAGTATATTTTATATGTAGAGTTTTGATGGCATCTATCATATCTCTCTCACTTTCTCTCCTTCCAGATGGACTCCACAAGTGTGTTATCTGAATATGCAGAATTACTACTTCGCTGCACAACTGCAAGTTATGTTGCAGGGGAAAGCGATAGTTTAAAGGAGGTCATTAATTTACTCATCACATCGAAATGCTATGAAGTGCAAGAAAGGAGTTGCCAAATTCTTCAACAGTATTTGCAGTCCAATAAATTGCCAGTCACTTTCTGGGAGGTTGTCATGGTAACTATTATTTTGTAACATTTCTTTGTTCTTAAATTCATTATGCTGTCTCCATACCAATATATTTTTTGATGCAAATTTTAATTATATATAAGTAGTATACATGATGTGAACTAAATTATTCCAAAACACACAGTTTTGACTGTCACAAGTTATCTTACTACACATTGATCTATTAATAATCCAAACCTACTTCTGTAATTAATGTCTGCAGAATTCTTTATTTACTAAGTTTTGCTAATAGATGGCATAAATGAGGCATTTCATGAGGATCAAATTATTCATTAGTCACAGTCTATGAAATCAACTTGTTAACCATTACCTTGTTGTGAAGTTTCTCAAAATTCTTATAAGAAAACATTTTTCATAAAAAATATTAAATTTGCAGATTACTCTCAGAGAAATCTATTTCAGTCAACTATCATGATTATCTTACTACTTTCAGTTTCATTAATGATACTATTGGGATAAAAAAATACTCTCTCCATACTGTTTCATGATAGTAAATAAAACGTAAAGATAAGCTTTTGAAAAAAAATTAGTTTAATTTTTACAACCATTAAGCAGGGAAATGTTATCATTTTCCAAAGGAATAAATATAAAAGTAAAAAGAATTGAAAAAGAAATAACAAAAGGAAAGGATAATATTTTCTTAAGAAAATATTGTTTTTTGGGGAAATTCTTGAAAATAATGGAAAATCATATTTTTATTTGGCTTTACTTCTGAGATGAAGTGATAATAACATTGTCCTCATCTTTATTGTCATATTCACAATATTTTTTAGAAAAAAATTTCCAATCACCTTAAGAAAGCTGAAGTTAGCACACTCCAGCCTTCTTCAGGTGAGTGATTGAAATTTTTTTCTCAAAATAATAAATTGATTAATTTATTCTCTCTCTATATATATTTTTTATGGCTTTACAGATTATAAATAAATTTATTAAATAGATAAGTCTAGGTACCTCATTTTTCTATACCTAAATTTAAATTGAAATTGTTAAATAAGTTATCTTCAAACTTTAAAATTAGCTTTAATTGAAAGCCAAGGGATTAAATTTAGTAATTCCAGTAAGCAAAATACCCTGGTGTATTTTAAACCAAAATTATATTGATCGGAATCAAAAATTTTCTAAATTAAAAAAAATTTTTTTTAAATTTCAAATTTTCCCCCATTTTTCATCGATTGTAAACAGAAGCCAATTCTTGGTTTTAAAAAAATCTTACAAAAATAAAATACACCTCACTGACACATTATTTTCTTCAAATTACCACATTTAAACTTACTTTATGTTGGCTTGAAACAAGAATTACTTGCTTACTGCTTAAAAAAGGTTTCAAAAAGCATTTCTCAATTATGGTAGCCTTGTTATCACAGCTGTTAACACCTTATCAGCAGCCGACAACTGATTTACAATATCCAGCCAAAAGTATGGAAGATGAATTTGGTATAAATCTTATTTATACAAATCATTTTTTTTTATTTTTAACTATGTTAACATTAAAAATATAACACAGTTTTCAGCAATTATCCAATATTTGATGGAATTTTAGTTTAGCTTTGTAGGCTTATGTTTGAAGATGTTTTATGAAAAATAAAAATTAAAATAATATAAAACTTTCTTTTAAAAAAAATTACAATTTAATAACAGAATGAAAATAATGGCAGAGGTAACTCAATAATTTATGAAATGTTATGGCATTTATTAATTTTTATTTTTATAACTATTTTTTAATTTTTTTTTAGGTACCTCTACAAATTGTGAATTTCACAATTATTATTATTTTTGTTTAACAAAATTAGAAAATTAGAAATTAAAGTGTAAAAGTTGCTTTAAATGTTTAATGAATGACTTGCAAAACAGGTTGTTGAATTTTATAAACATCTTGAAGAGACTTGAATCAGAATCAAAGTGTGGTTTCTGTCGTTTTCCATGTAAGGGGAATAATCCAAAACACTTGTTAACTTCTAAAATACATACGACCCCTATGGAAAATTGTTATGACCCCTATGAAACATCATATGTAAATGAACATATTTATGTACACACAAAAGAAATTTTTTTTATTTTAAAAATATAAGAGGTGAAAAATTTTTATTAAACTTTTTATTTTTTGATAGGCAATATAATCATCAATTCTTAACTAAAAAAAAAAGGACAACAGTTCTTTAAAAGCTTTTAAAAATATTTAAAAATCTTTATGAATTATTATAATAATAAAAAACAATTCTTTTAAAATTGTATTAGTAATTGAAAAAAAATTTTCTTCAGACTATAATGTCCTTAATTATTATTATTTATTCCAGCAATTAAAAGCTTATCAAATTAAATTATATCAGAGTTTTATTGCATTTTTTATTTATCTTCAGAGCAGATTTTCAGACAGTGCCAAATAATTTTAAATAAAAAAATAGATGATTTATATTTCCCGATAAGTTCTGTGTTTAACTAATAAAAAATAATTTGCAGAAATAAAAATTGATTAAAATTTCATGAATTTACGTGGAGGGTGGGTAACAGAGTTAAAAAAAAATTTTTTTCATCAATATTTTAAAAAAATAATAATTTCAAAAATAATTTTATTCATTTGTGAATGAGTACTGAAAGTTTTATTAAAATCCGACAATTATTTGATATTTGTGAGAATTTCCAAATTAATGTGTTTGTCACCAAAAAAGTGAGTTATGTAAAAAATTACATGATTGATTGTAAACAGTCATAAGATTTTCTGCAATGCTAACTCAAATCAAAACAAAATTTTCTGCCAAAATTTTGAACATGTTAAAAGGGATTAAAAAATTTTATTTATAAAATAAATAAAATTTACTTTGATCTTTCCTCTTAATAATATTATAAACATTTTGATAGAAAAAGTTTGTTTTATTAAGTTTTGAACCTTTTTAATTCATACTATGCTGGATTTTTTGTGATGTAATGGAGGTACCTAGATAAGTTACTGTTTTAAATGAATTAATTATTTTTGGTTCTATTCAATTTTTCAATTTCAAAGATGATCCATAGATTTCTATAGATTTTACTAAAAGTAATTTTGTAATAATATTTATAATAAAATTAACAGTGGTCAATTATGAAATCTGACTTTCAACACAAACTTTATAATAGATAACTCAAACAATAAAAAATATTTTATGACTTGATTTATAGCTTCAATTGAAGTCTTAAGACTTTTTTCTATACTACAAGTATCACTCATTGTTGACACAAGATAAGTTGTCGTCAGTGTTATAATAAAAAATGGCAACCACAAATTATCCTGCAGTTGGCAGTTAATGTGTTAATAATTGAATAAGCTCCTAGTAAATTCTACAACTATAAATTACCCATAGAAATTACCTTTTAAATATTTGAAATAAACAACTTTAACAAAATATTGCAATAACAATCATAAGTATGCATGTCATTTATTTTTTAAACTTAAGAGGGAACACAAGAAAAAAATTCAAATTGGCAATGTTTTCCATTTCACTGTATCAGATGTTATGCACATGAGAGCATCATTTCCTCCTTACTTTTCTCTTTCTTTCCTTAAAATCAAATATCACCATTGATATATCTTTTCTGAGGGTAGAGGACAGGCAAGTTATGACAGGTCTATCCTCTAAATCAAACAGAAATGGGCCATTATTTATGTGATGTAATGTTTTAATTATTTAAGGAATGAAGGAGTAAGCAGAATTATGGTTTTTCATTTCTCATTTTTTTCTCTTTGTAGGACCGCATCATTCATGTCCAGTTGAACGTCAGCAATCATAGCCCGACACAAATCATGGTCCTGGACCTGTTCACAGCAGTCTACTTGAAATGGTCAAGTCACTTTGACCAACACTTTAGCCTTCATTTAAGGATTCACAACATTAATAATATCATCACTTGGCTCCAAAGTGTTTTGCTTTGTTTGACGACAGGAACCGGCATGTTAGCGGCCATGTTACCTTCCTTTAGTGTGTGCATCAAGCTTAAGACTTTTTCATCATCAACAACAACCAAGTAATGCTTTTTAATTGAAATTTCCTCCTTATGTATGTTTTATGTGTCTATCTAGAGTAGGGGTTCTCATTTGATCCATATAACGTTACTGTCGTCCACACAAAAAATAGCCAATTTGGACTTAATTATTCACATATTTTAAAATTGTTTATTAGGAGTTATTTTAAATAAATGACCTGCATTCATGCTTATGATTGTTATTGTAATATTTTGTTAAAGTTGTTAATTTCAAATATTTAAAAAACAATTTCCATGGGTATTTTATAGTTATGGAATTTACAAGGAACCTTTTCAATTATTAACATATTAACTGCCAACCATGAGATAATTTGTAGTTAGGAGTTTTTATTATAACATTGACTACAAGTTTTCTTGTGCCTAGAATGAGTGAGGCTTTTAGTGTGAAAACAATGTTAAAACTTCAATTGAAGCTCTAAATCAAGTCAGAAATATTTTTTTATTGCCTGAATTATCTATTATAAAGTTTGTGTTGGAAGTTAGTTTTCATAATTGACCTCTGTTAGTTTTATTATTATAAATATTATTACAAAATTACTTCTAGTAAAATCTATAGAAATACATAGGTCATCTTTGAAATTTAGAAATTCAATATAAATGTTCCATAGTATTTAGTTGTTAAATACAAGTTTATTTTCATTAGATTAGTTTTACTTCAAAATAATGCATATATATTTACTATTTCTATAATATAGGAAATTTATCTATTAACTTATCTATTAGTAAAAAATAAAATAAGCTTTTTTTTCATCCAATGGTTATGAGGCCCACCTACCAAACATTAAGTGGTCCATTGGTAAAAGTAGTCTACTGGTAAAAAAAAAAGGTTGAGAACCATTGATCTAGGGCATGTTTCATACATTTACAAATGTTAAAATTTATTTCCGTATGATTTGATTTGACACCCTTTATTTCCGTTTATTTCCGTTTGATTTTTCTTTTGACACCCTTATTTCTCTACACACTCTCAACAACATTTATTAAAACAATAAAGCTGTTTAGAATTTTAATAAAAACAAAAATGTTACACACTATTTAGTTATTAGGTTGTTTATATAAAAGATTAGTTTCATATTTAAAAGATTATAAGAATATCTGAAGCAACTACAATGTAATATTTATAATTTTCAAAGGACAAAACTGTCTTTTTGACACTGTTTTCTTTATTTAGGATGTGTTGTGGTGTAATGGATATTGGCTCGGAATGAAAAATCAAAGAGCCAAGTTCAAATTCCAGTTGAGTTCATTGCATTCACTTATGCACAAATACCCCCAGGAAAGGTATTAATCCATCTCTTCTCCTTTGAGCTATGGGTGAAATAGCAAGACAGATTAGGCTCCATAGCCTTGGTTGGTAACCAGTCTACTGCAAAAATAAATGGTAACTTACTGTGGGAAAATCTTCTGCCTAGTTAGTTATGGATTGAAGGAAACATGATCTCCCAAGCGTGTATCATGTATGGCACTTAACTGACTGACTGTTTTTGTTTTTGTGTGTGTGTGTGGATTCCAAATGTTAAATCTTAACACCACTTCTTGAAAAAAAATTACCTCTTCAAATGTACAAATTTCAGGCAACCTTGTCAAATAATATATATATATATATATATATATATATATATATATATATATGGTGTATCAAAAATACTTTTATAAAATTTTGGGGTGGCTTCCTCACACTAAAACAAGGACAAAAGTCCATATTAACATATGTCTGCAAATCCTTCATTTTTCAGTTAATGAGTTTAAAGTAGACACTGTTAAATGTACAATCCAAGATACAATCCCAAACTTCTTGGGGGAGGGGCGAGTTCCTGACTCTAAAACAATATAAAATGTCCATATGAACCTATGTCCAAAAGGCCATTGTTGTATGTCAACACACCAACTCAAAACAAATGTTCAGAAGGTCCTCTGCTTGCTTCTACACATGCATGTACCCATCAGATCATTGATGGATGGACCTTTTCATATACTTCAACATGTTGATGAAGTATCTCTGCATTATTAATGTTGGCTACTTAAACCAACTGCTTTAGGAGGCCCCACATATAAAAATCTAAAAGATTGAGTTTGGGGGAACATGCAGGCCATTGAACTAGTCCTCCCCTATCTATTTGTCTTTCATGGTAGATGTTAGTCAGTGCATCACGAACAATGTGATTAAAATGTGGTGGAGCCCCAACATGCATGAACCACATGTGTCTTCGTATTAGCAGGAGTCCATCCTTTAGCAGGTCTGGAAGTGTGTTTGGAATAAAGTCCCTGTAGATGTCTCTTGTCAGATATTCTGGAGAGCATATGGAACTACCAGACTGTTACCTACATTCCATGCTGGTGTCTTGTATCATGGGGATTCCAGTCCACCCACAATTTTTGGTTGTGTAAATTTACTATTCTATCTCTTCAAAATGTTGCCTCATCCATAAACAAAACTGAAGAGACAAACAATGGATTGGCAGTTTGTGCAATAAACCATTGGCAAAAGTTCTCCTGTGGTGAGTGATGAGAGAGCAAAGATCCTGCACATGTTGGAAATGATATGGATACAGAAGTTGCTCTTGAAGTATCCTTTATATGGTACTATGAGATGTATGACATGCTAGGGTCACTTGATGTGTGCTGATACCTGGATCATCTCCGACAACCTGTTGAATGTGTTCTTTATGATCAGACATATGAGTGGATCTCAGTCTTCCTTGATCTATAGTTTTTGGTGCGGTTTCACAAATCCTGTCTCAGCAATGTGACAAATAACCTAGTTTACATGGCAACATGGTGCTATTTACCATAAACTTTCTTTAAACTTAATAACTCAAAAATGAAGGATTTGCAGACAAATGTTTAGATGAACTTTTGTCCTTGTTTTGGTGTGAGAAACCTGTCCAAAGTTTCTAAAAGTTTTTGATGCACTGTGTACATATAAATATACTGTTTAATTAACAAAAAAAAACCACTATCTACTCAAATATGAGTACTCATTAAAAATTATATATATATATATATATATATATGTGTGTGTGTGTGTGTGTGTGTGTGTTTCACATGATCTTCAGATGACTTGAATGCTTGAAGATCACATGAGTATGAAACTTGGGTTACAACTAGAGCCATCCTTTCATAGGATTTAACACTGTTAAGCATTTTTGCCTTGTCCTGTCAATCTAGGCCTTAAGCAATTACTTTACCTATTAGGTAGGTTTACCTTTTGGCCCTTTTCTCTTTTTCTTTATTGTTGTTTTGTTTGAGATATTATGTGGATAAAGATTTCTAGGTTTTGGCAAGTTGTCTGTTGGTTCCACCGATGGTTTCATTTGTTTTTTTTATTATATGTTGGTTTATGTATAAGGATCATATTTTCCTTTATTATTATGATAAATACAAAAGTATCTCATTTAAAAAATGGGGATTTAAGGCGCCTTTCAGCTGACACTTCATCAGAAAATTCATCATTGGCAGTATAAAACAAAGAAGTTGATAGGAAAAATTATTAATTTTTTGATGAAGTGTCGGCCAAAAGCCACCTTTAATTCCCTTTTTTTCTTTTTTTTAAATGAGATAGTTTTGTATTTATTTTAATAATAAAAGGAAATATGATCCTTATACTTAAATCAATTTTGTCTTAGTGTAGCAGTAGAAAGAATATATATATATATATATATATATATAATAGAAATTCATATTTAAATTTGACACCCCAATTTTTTTTTAACAGCATGTATTACATTTATTGGTTTGTGGATTTGAGAAATCCTAATAAAGAAAATGGTGTGCTTTATCACTTTGTGTGACACAGTTCAGCAAAACTCTATTTCCCTTTTTAAAATTTTTGTTTATTTTTTAAATATTTTTTTAAGGAGGGCACACAAAATCTGAATGTGGAGGTGTGCTTCTCTTAAAAGGAAAAATAGTCTTGCTCAACTGTGACAGACTTTGTGGTTGAGCAGTAGAGCATACATATATACAGACACACACACACGTGTTAATAAATCCATAAAATAAAATTTAAAACCAATTTCATTTGTTGATCCTTATGGTTTTTGAAATCTTTTTTTGAAAATATATTGAAATATTTTAGCTTTGAACAGAGCTACTTATCTCATTTGCTATTGTAGCTGAAATACAGTGAAAAAAAATTACCAAACAGATGAAGGTATTTGCTTTGAATAATTCATGGATTAAAAATTGGAAGTCTCTATAAGAGAATATCAAAGACTTCCCTGCCTAAGTGAAAAGAGATTCCAAAATAAATTCCAATTTTTGGTTATTTGGTCAGATTAACTTTCTCCTGCCTCTGTATGAATTGGTCTAATTACTTTGTTTAAAACTTGTGATATTTACATATTCGTAATATGTTAAATATTTGCTGTACTTTTCTTTTTTTTTTTTCTTAAGGTTTGAAGATTTATTCCTGTTATGGTCTGGTGTGTTGTTTGATCAGTTTTCGAATGTGGATTCCTCTCTCCGAATGGCGGTCAGTCAGTCATTAGCTATTGCTGGTCAGTCCGTGCTTTCATCATCAGCCTTGACAGTCCAAGAAGAGTCACCAGAGTCCCATAAGTTGATTACATTCAAGTATGAAGTTTTGTTTCTCTTTATCAAAATGTCATGATGTCTTAAGTAGAATTTTTAATTCCTTGAAACAAACCACACATTTTAATACAAACTAGCATTACTGAGAGGAAAGAAATACTAATAGAAATTAGGAATAGTTAACAATGCTTCTTATAATAAAAAATAAATATTTATGCTACTTCATTTCAAGTAGTTGACTTTCTTGACATTCTGTTAGGATGGCATAGCCGTAGAGAAACCTTAGCTTTCTCTCCCCCTTACTATGTGGTGTGAAGCTGACGTAATTGGCTATCAGCTGATCCTTGATTCCTGACACTTATGGTCACATCACATTGAAACACTAGTTCTTGTACTGCTGAAGTTAAGCAATGCTGAGTCAAGTCAGTACCAAGATCAGTGACCACTTGGGAATACTAGGTACTTGGAAGGAAGAACCTGTCTTGGAAAATCAGTATTTGAAATCTTGCCTTAAACATCATTTGACATTAGTAGGGAATATGCAACTATCTTAGCCATTAAATTGACTCCTTTTTTCTTCTCTTTTATGGATGTTTAATAAGCTTAGTATAAAGCAAAATAGTGAGAAAAGTTTTTTTTTTTTTAATCATATCACCTCGAGCAAGGCGGTAACGCCACTGATATACAGGGGGCTATGTAAGAGTGAAAAGATTAGAAGAGAGAAAGCCGGAAACCACATCCTAAACAGGGAACAAGGGATGAGACTCTACACCTGTTCAATAGACGTGGGTGGAGTGTGAACCGGGCGATAGTTTAGTCTATCTACTCCAATAAATGGAGCTTAGAATAAAACTGTTGTATAAATTTTGTAAGTAAGGACAATATTCAATATCTTGACTTCGGGTTTAGATCAGTGTTTCTTGATCGTTTTACTTCAGGACCCACAAACTTGTAGAAAAACTAAAACTCAAGGCCTTACTTTAAATTTTAATTAGGAACAATTAGTAATGAAATTTGAAAACAGGAAAATAATAAAGAAGTCTCTGAAATAAGCAATTATTTTTAAAACATCTGTGAAGCTTGTATTTGATGTGGTTTAGCAATTTTTTAATGCTAGGCCTTATGTTATGTTAGGAATTTAGCATCCAATTTAAAATATCAAATGACAAAGTCTTGACATAGATATAGAAGTGATGTACTTGGTGTTTTTAGCTTTTTAAAATTGAGTTTTGAATATAAAAATTCATAAACTTATGTTAAACTGGGACACACCTAGCTATCTTTCAGGGCACATTAGTATGCTAGGTGCACTGGTTGAGAAACATGGGTTTGAGACACAGTTTAGCTAAATGGAAGAAAGGAGTTAGGAATATTGTGTAGAATCAAATAAAATGCATCTTCCAAAAGAGAGAAACCGTCTTGAAAATCAGCATTTAAAATCATAACATTTTAACATGGCATTGTCTCTGACATCTGGTGCTAGAGATTGCATTGATGCTTGAAATTGACAGTCATCATGTAGTGTTGATCTCTATGTCCACACTGTGGGTCTCTCTCTCTCTAACTATATATTTATATATATATTTTCTAAACATATACTGTTAAATATAAGAGACAATGAATGTCTATTATGTTTAATCATGAGCCATTCTAAACGTATTTTGGCTTTAATTTCAGATGAAAATAAAGACAAAAATTCTCCAACATTTGGATAATTTTTTATTAATTTGCTTCTAAGTTTTCAGCCCACATGAGCCATCTTCAGAGAGGTTATTTAGATGGTAATACAATAACATCTACCATCACCAACAATTTTATTTTGTGTTGACATAAAACTCCACTAGGCAACGGCAATAGTTACCAAAAATAACAAACGCAGTTCTCAAATTTGCAATGCGGTTCTATGACGTCACACCATGTGATAGCATGAAATGACAACAAAACCATGTATTCAAATGCAATGTAACGTGTTATGTCCAGATTTAAAGGTGATTTTATTAAGTGTTGGTTGTTTAGATTTGATGTACATGGCCTCCAATATCTTTAATATGAAATTAAAGCCAAAATATGACGTTTAGAACAGCTCATGATTAAACATAATAGACATTCATTGTCTCTTATATTTAACAGTATATGTTTAGAAAATTATTTGCTGCCTCGATACACTATATATATATATATATAATAAACATGCATTTTTTCTTCACTAGTAGCACAACTCTGAGTTTCATGTACAACACAATCATCAGGTGCTGACTGATGATAATGTTGTGCATGAAACTCAGACTTGTGATACTAGTGAGCATTTATCATTAATATAAATTATGGCTCTATTATCATAAATCAAGCACTATTTTGTTGTTTTTTAAAATTTTCCACAATATGTAGATTTTCAAATACATGTATCTATAGTGATGGGAATGTATTTGTTTATTTTCCAAACATGATCAGAACATTGCAGCCATGTTCATAGTAGATAGTATTGAGTGTTGGCTTTTTCATATTATTAATGCTTCCATCATTTCAGCTATATATATATATATATATATATATATATATATATATATATATAGTGTGTGTGTGTAAATTTCAAAATGCATATAAAGATAATCTTATGGCTAATTTTTCTACACATTGTATTTTTTAATATGTATATATGTATAGATAAATGGTATTGACATTTTTTTTTCTAGAAAACCAATATGATACTTACTTAAAAAGTTTCTTATGATGAATTTCTGTTTGCAGGACTTACCAAACTTCACTTCAGCTACTTCAAGATGATGCTAATGAAGTCAGAGGTTGGGTAGCTAAGTTTGTCCATTCACTTCCATTATCTTCCTCACTCAAACAGGTAGGATCTTTTTTTTCTTTTTGATGTTTTGGATCAATGTTCAAATATTGCTACATTCTGACAAGTACTTTTTAAAAGCATCAATGACTTTTTTTTTTAATTTCTTAATCGGAAAACTTTGAAACAAATGGACAAAAATGCTAACTCAACTGTTGTTTAACTTAACGGGAGCAAAAGGAAACACTCACATAAATGATAGTTTTTTTTTATTGACTTTAAATGTATTTTCCATTTTATTTAACTGGCCATGCACTCCAAATCTGGTTCAATAAAATAAAATAATACTATAAGTGTTTTATACTCTTTATAAAATCTATAAACTGTATAAAGGATTCTATTCAAAGGTCTTAGAAGATTGCCATTATATGAGAGACAATACTCTCTACTTGCATTTATTCTGCCCCCGAGAGTATGCATCTGTGTCATACACGTGTGTAATCTTGAAGACAGCCAGATAAGTGCCTTAAGGCAATCAAGACTCTGAAAACAAAGTCCCATTCATCAGCAGGTTTATTAATAACCAAAAGGGCAAAACTAGTAAAAGAAATAAATGCATAAATAAGACTCGTTAGCTTGAAAATACAAACAAAGCGAGAGTAGCAAGAAATATGAGAAGCTGGAAGCTTGAATTTAAAACTGAGACGATTTGTCTAAATGGGTAAAGAAATGTTGTAAATACTTTGTTTACATGAATATGTATAAAATTTACTCCAGGAATACATTCCAATGTTGCTGTGAGTTTGCAAAAAGGAATTTATAAGAAGGTCACATTTTGCAACAGTGTATATTGACAGTGAACATCAAAGGATTCTACAAAGAGAGATACAAACATATAAAATATGGCTACTTTAAAAATGCTCAAATAATATGGAAATAAAATAGACAAATGTTGAGAGAAAAGTTATTAAAAGGTACAAAATGGTGATGGTTAACATTGGGTGTGAGATTAGAAAGATGATAAAACTACTATGTACTTGGTGTCATGCTTTTATTGTCAAGGAGTTCCTGTGATTCACTAAGGTCTAACTGGAAATGGTAAACTTGTCTAAAAAGTAAAAGAGACAAAGAGAAGTAAAACTATACAGTTTTTGTTCTGTGGTAACAGAACAGTGTTATTTACCATTATCACTCTTGTTGTGGGAATTCAATACTTTTGATGAGTTGTAGAGGTTATTTAGTCAATGTTTAATGCTCCTAGCACATTTGACCTGCAAACAATATTTGTAGACTCATGTGAGTCTAGGCAAGAATAAGAAAGACATGGAATTTAAACAAAAAAAAAAAAAAGAGAGAAATTAAATTGTGAGAGGTTGACTGAAGAATTTGAATTGATTGAATCTAACTGACACTTCTACTCTAACAACTTTTATCGCACTTCCCGCCTGTGAAAATTCATATCATTTACTTGCTTCCCTGATAGCTACAATCTCCAAGAATTTAAATGCAACATCAATTGCCATCTTTTATCTTTTTGAATCTCATTCATCTTTTATCCTTTCTTCAATACCCCTTGCACATTAGTGGTAGTCCTACCTTGCTTGGGGTGAAATGATAAAAAAAATATTTGAAGAGTTCAAAGCCAGCTTAAGTATTTGTAACTGAGGTATTTAGATGCTAACATGAGCAAGAAGAATACATCTTTTTACTATTAAAGTCATCAAGGAAAGAGAAAGATTCTTTCAAATTCTGTGCTGTGATTATCATCAGGATGACAGTAATTCAGTATCTCACCACCTGTAATCTAACACCTTAGACATCCCAATTCTTTTAAAAACTAAAACATGTTTCTATATTAAAATCGGAAGATATCAGTCAGTTAAGTGCCATACGTGATACATGCTTGGGCGATCATGTCTTGAAAGAGACATGACTGACTGGGCAGAAGATTATCCCACAGTAGGTTGCCATTGCTTTCTGCGGTAGACTGGTTGCTGACCAAGGCTATAGAACCCAGTCTGTCCTGCTATTTAACCCATAACTGGAAGGAAGAGACGGATTAATACCTTAATGCGCGTAAGTGAATACAATGGATTCAACTGGAATTTGAACTCGGCTCCCCGGTTTCTCATTCCGAGCTGATATCCACTGTACCACAACACACATCCACTGCTTTATAGTTGGGTCTAGAAGAATATATGTAGATTTCTATATCTCAAAACAACATTATGAAATTGAATGACAAAATGGAAAAATTCTATATAATGTGATTTGTCCTCTAAAAGGGCTTCATCAAACTAAAACAGCATTTGTCAACTGGTGTGCTTGGATGCATTGAAAGATAACTAGGTTTGCCCCAAGTTAACAGAAGATTAAGTTACTAATTATTTTTAGATTTAGAAACTATTTTTAAAAATCTAGAGACAGGAAACACACTTCCATGTGTAAGTAAAGTCTTTTTTTTTTATTTGATATTTTAAACTAGATGCTGAATTCCTTTATCTTTAAGGAGTCAATAATCCTTTCTCTATTACTTTTCTCAAGGGATTTAAATCAGTCATTGTTGGCCTCTTTAAAAAAAAAAATTGAAAAATATAGCAGATCATTCATAAATCTCTTAACTACCTTCCACTCTTTGGTAATGTTTGTTTAAAAAAGTGATGATTAGAAATGTAATAAAACCTAAACATATGAAAGTGAACTTAGACATTTTTTTGTTTTTGAAAATTGACTACAAAAATATTAAACACTTTATTTATTAGATTATTTATTGGAATGGTTGGCAAAATACTGGCTAATTGCCAATTGATCCAAACTTTATAAAATTGTAAATAATAAGGATTTCCTTATAATTGGTACACATATTTTAATAGTTTAGTAAATGTTTATCAGTTTCTTTTTTGTTTTTTTTTAATCATTTCACCCCAAGCAAGGCATTCCACTGCCACTATTGCGCAGGGGGTTACACAAGGGAAGGTGATGAGAAAGAGTGGTTAGATATAGGAAATGTCAGGAGGAGGGTGATAGACAGGTAAGGATATTGAAGATAAAGGTTGGGTAGATGAGAAGAGTGAGAGAATGGATGCGAGTTAGTGTGTTAGGAGGTGTCTATTGACATATTTAAACTCCTGGAGATTGTAGCTGTCTAGGAAGCAAGTATGTGGAAGGGAATTCCACAGGCGAGAAGTGCGAGAAAAGAAGCTGTTGGAGTAGAAATTGCGGTTACATTTTACCGGTTTCACTGCAAAAGGGTGGGGCCTACTTGCTAATCTAGTATCTCGTGCAAATTTGTACCTAGGAGGCACCAGTGATCTAAGTTTATCAGAGCAGAAGCCATGAAAGTATTTATAGAAGAGGCACAGGGAAGCCACGTCACGCCAGTGAGAGAGTGACTGCAGATTATGAATAAATATTTGTTTTCATCTTTATTTCTTTATAAATTAGTAAATGATAAATACTGCATTGTATTAGTTTTTAGAATGTTGTAAATATGAAATTATTCTTGTAGACAATCTGACAAATAGTGTGTTTTTGCTCAGGCCATGGAAATGGCAGGTGAGTTCTTTAGCAATGGTTGTCTTACAATGTAACCCTGAGTAACTCTGAGCTGACTTCCTTCTGGGCCTGTTTGTCCCGAGAATAGTGTGCTCTTGTTTATATAGATGATCCCCCTCCCACTTTCCGAAAAAAATTTGATATTGATATATATAATTTCTCCAACCTTATAAGATTAATCTTAAGAGATTTTGTTAATAACCACATGATATTGATATATATATATAATTTCTCCAACCTTATAATATTAATCTTAAGAGATTTTGTTAATAACCCCATAGTACTCTCTTTGTTCAGAATCTACTGTTTCTTTCTGCAAAGATAATAGTTATTTTGAGTGGAAAGCATCAACACAAAATATCCCATGTTTGGGAATTAGACAAACTCCAGATGCTTTCTTTGATTAGGAGAATTTGGGTCACTCTTTTCTGTAAGAATACACATGATTTGGATAGATAATATAATGTAAACAAGCCCTCAATTTCATATCTCAGGACAAAAAAATTTAAAATTAATCATGTGGTCTTATCAGTGGGAAGTGGATAGGATGGGGAACTTTGGTTTTGCTGAATTTTACTGAACCATGGCTTGTTAATTCTGGGTTTGATTTTCCTTAGAACTATTCTTAAATTTGTTTTATTGTTTTAAAACATCGTTTTTAACGTAGTTATCAACCATTCAAACTACTCCCTTAAGAATTTTAATATTATCCAAATTTGTAGTCCCTCCAGATTTCCATTGTGCAATTTTATGCTATTAAACCTTTGAACAGGGTGGGTGCCTTGTTACGGTTGTAGTATAATGGAAGTAGGTATCTGAGTAAGGATTAGCATACCAGATATATCATCTTGGTATATTGGGCTTCATGTAACTGTACCCCAATTTTCTTGGTATGCTGCTTTGACTTAATAATAATGATGATGCTATTTGAATAAATAATACTAAAAAATACCTGTGAAAAAAATTTCAGTTTTCCTTTTTGAATTTTTTGATGACTCATAATTCTTAATGATTGTATAAGTGAATTGCTAGTTTTATGGCTAATAATTACCCATGGAAATTCCCCTATTGCATCATTAAATATTTAAACTCAGCAACCTTAGCAAAATATTCCAATAACTGCAGATCTTTATCAAAAAAAAAAAAAAATACAAAATAGATACAAATACAAAGAGTTTTTTCATTTCACTGAAGCAGATGCTAAACATTATTGAATTATTGATGACTATTATTGAACCTCTATCTTATTTCTCTTTTTTTTTTTCTCTCACTGAAACCAAACAACATCTCTGATCTGTTTTTTTTCTGTTTTTTCCTCATGATCAAACTGGAATAGTCCATTATTTATGAGGTATTGGCAGGGCATAGAGTAAATGTTAGTATTATAGAAGCAGGCGTTCTTACCCAATACCTTAACTTAGCATATAAGACCTGTGCAGTAATCAAATAAGCGCATTCCATCTTCCCTCTTGCATGTAAATATTCATCACAATAAAATAAACATTTTTCAGCATTAAAGCCGAATGTGTCATAGCTTAGAGTTGGTACTACATTACAACCTGGAAATAATTTTTAGGATAAAGTGTATCTTGTATACCATTGAATACACTAGTTTATACTATATCCCTGCATTAATAATAAAAACTGATTTCAGACAATACTTTTTCATTTATATTTTATTGATTCATTTTTATTTTTTCTTTCAGTGTGACAGTCTGCAGAGTAACATTTGTTTACAGGTAATGGTTTTAACCGATTTTAAAAACCTTTTCTAACTTATTGTATTTTAATTCTTAAATGAATCACTTGAATAGGTCTATGATATATTGGCCCTTTAAAATGGCTTTCTTAATGCTTAACTGATATTCGACCTTTTTTTTTTTCTTAGATTTTTGGGGAATCAAAAAAATTTTTGACCAGTATTAATTATTTTTTTTGTATCTTACTAGTTGTTATTTGACCAGTTAATAACTGACCACAGTGGAGCTGCTTGGGACATTCTATGTGAAACTCTTTGTCCTGAACACAAATCAGGACACCCTGATCCACTTCAGACATTGCTAGCAAAAAAACTTCAATTAAGGTGAGTAAAATATATAAAATTTTCAACTTTCTCTTTCTTCCTCTACGTGCACAATTTCATTTAGTTTCTTTTTCCGTATGTTTTTGTCACTTTCATTAATTATTCCACATTGTGATAAGATCTGCCAAGAAAGATTAATTGTTGTAAGAACTAGGGTGCAAATTTACTGTGGATAATCTTGCAATTGAAGCACTTTCTATACATTTTTACCATAGTATTTTCTTTAATCAGTATCACCCCAAGCAAAACTGTAAAGCTACTAAAACACAAGGAGTTACAGGGTGTGGAAGAATTAGGAAAGAAAAGAGTAAATCAGGAGAACAGATAGCAATTAAAATTGTATTTAAATTTTTGCAGATTAAAAATGGCTGGAATAGATGGAGCTGGAAGGGAGTTCCACAGGCAAGAAGTGCAGTAAAAGGAAGTGTTAGCCTAGAACTTAGAGCTACATCTAGCCAGTTCAATAGTATATTGATGAGGTCTCAATATCAGTTTAGTATTGTGCATAGCAGTTAATTTAATGGTAAAGCAGTATTTAGCAGTTAAGTTAATGTCAAAGTAGTGTTTAACAGTCAGTTCTAGGATGAGGCAGTGCTTAGCAGTCAAGTATAGGAGGAAGTGGTCCTTGACAGTTTATTTAATGATGAAGTGGTCTTTGGCATTTAAATTAATGGTGAGGTAGTGCCTTGCAGTCAAGTCTAGGGTAGGTCAATGCTTAGCAGTTAAGCAGTGCTCAGGATAATAATCAGCGGATGATAATTAGAATTGTAAGAAGAGGAAGTGTAAATCAGTCACATTCAATGAAATATTTATGGTAGAAAATTATGTTGAAGTTGAGAGGGATCATTCTATTAATCTATGAGGGTACATCAATAAATCTGTAGTCTAACAGAATTATTTGCTGATTTTTTATTTGAATTTCTTACTGTATAATATTTGAGCTACATGGTTAATATTCATCACTTCAGTGAATTTACAAGGAATGAGATTATGTTGAAAAATATTTTTTTTATGTAAAATAAAAGTGTTGGATGTTCAGGTGGTGTAATAGTGGCTAAGAATAAGAAATTGGTGAGCATAGTTTGATTTCCAATTGAGTTTATTGCATTCACTTTCATGCAAATCATCTCTTCTCCCCCTAATTATGGCTTAAATAGTACAATCAGACTGTGGTCTTCAACCTTGGTTAGCAACCAGTCTAAGAAAACTCTGAATTTCCAAGTTTGGGTAGATGGAACTCATTAGTATGGGGACACATGCTCATCTATGGGAATGAAAACCCTCAGAGAAAAGCAACCCTTCCTCAGAATACAGAGGTTGTGTGTGACACCAATCATGCCACTCCATGAAGCAATTTGATTACAAGAACTTCATGAAAGCCCTTATGTGCCATGAGGCATCAGGCAGGTATAATTACTGTTATGGTGCTCTATCTATAGGAATGGACTCTTCCTCCGTCTATAAATAATAACCTGCGTGACTTCCGGGGACGCAGCTAGATGCAGTTGTGAGACAGTCGAGATGCAACATAACTATACCATTTGGACTTACACTTCTGTTTGCTGTCTGTTAACACTCTTACTTTGTACATATGTTCTGTTATTCTAATACACTGGTTGAACCTACCTTCTTATTTCTGTCTTTCTTCCTGGCCCTAACAAGCCACAACAAATATATATATATATATATATATATATATATATATATATATATAAAAGTGTATAAGCTGAAGTATCTTAATATACCTATCTATTACTTATCTTTTTTGAGTGAGCAGACTCCTTCTTCTGGTGTACATCATCCTGTTGGTGGGGCTTCAGAATATGCTGACTGTACCTCTGCAGGAGGTAAAAGTCCCCTAAGTGGGTCACCTGTTTGTTGTAGATAGTGACCCATATTGCTTGAAGATGGCATCCTGGTGGTTGAGGGATTTAGGAATTGGGCTATACATATACTCCTAAACTCCAACACACCACTTTGGCCTCTACTTGAGCTAGACAGATGGTTAAAGAGGCCCATTCTAATCAACTGGTTGGTCATGTCAAGCTTCAAAACTAAACAAAATATGCTCACATTTACCATATCAAATATTAAACTGACTTAATAAGTGATGGCTGTAGGGTCAATCAAACTGGAAACAAAGGAATCTGACATGGCTGTTTCAGCCTCTGAGGAAAGCCTATACTTAGGTGGATAATCACAGATATAACAGGTGCTTGGAACCCTCCACACATTTGAGTATACTAATCATGTAACCCTGGAGAAATGAGGTGAATAAAATGTCCCCCCATATGGAGGTGGGTGAGGAGCATGGCTGAGGAATAATAATAAATCAAATATTAGCGCAAAAAACCCAAGAGACTACACATCGTTATAGACACAGAAAGTGAAACAGAAAATCAATCAAAGGAAATTTTTAAAAAAATTCATAGTAATAGAACGAATGGGAGACAAACTAATAACAGAGTTGTCAGCTTTTTGTAATAGAAAATATAAGCATCAAGAGAAATGAAGCTGGCAAAAGAGGCAATGAAAATAACCAACATCAAACTCCCATATACAGATTATAAAAACAAAATAACACATCAAAAGTTAAATGGCAAGCAATTTGGGATATTATATGAACATCAACTGACAATAAGAAAGGAAAATATAGAGCCACTAACTGACCATAGACAAGACATAGTGTTCAACAGAATAAGAAATTGGATACAGTCACCTGTATTATTATATTTTTCTTATCTCTTAATGTAATCTAAACTCATTTATAAATGGAACTTTGTCTCTGTGTGTGTCTGTGCGTGTGTGTGTCCGTTACCTATAGACTCCGAAACGGCTGAACCGTTTTCTTGAAAATTTACACAGTTGTACTATAAGTGTCTGCGAGTGTTCTTAGCTAGGTTTTGTGTCGATGTACCCCCAATAAGTATCGAAAATCAATAATCGAAAAAAATCGGGTTATAGAAGGTGTGGTCCGATTTTAATCAAATTTGAAACACTCATAGACAAAGACATAAGAAACGCTATTCAGAAGTTTCAAGGTTGCAGTTCTTATAATAGTGCAGAAAATCGATAATATATACATAAAAGGCAAGATGTTTGTGTGTGTGTCTGTTTATCTGTCTGTATGTCCTTTATACAAATCCACAATTTTTATCCGATTCTCACCAAACTTCACACAAATATTCTTTAGGCTGAGTCTGAGCTCAAGGACCATGGATTAGTTTTAAAGCTTTTATTACACCTGAGCAATGCCGGGCTATACTGCTAGTAAAATCAATAAAAGGTACTGCAACTAATTTCTCACTATTAAGCATATTTTCATAGAATGCAAGAGTTAAAAAAAAATACACAGCAATTATTAACAAGCACAAAATCTTAACATCCTCTTCAAAACTTTATCTACTGCCCAAATAATAGGATATCTGAAGAAAACAGAATTCTTTCAGCTTCTATAGAAAATAGAGCTTTACAACTAACATTTTAACATCTACCTGAATAAAAAATCCAGTTTCAGCAAATGAACCATAGGGGTTGATATGCTAGTAAAAATAATAATCAATCAATCAATCCTCTGGTGCATAGCAACAAGAATAAACCTTAATTTAAATTTTTTTGGTTAGGTCTTGCAGACAAATTTCACTAAACAGTTATTGATTACTGTCTATATTTCTGAGATGAGGTATTGTAACTATTTACACTATTTGCATCATTCACTTTTATTGCCATATTCATGATGTTTTAACTGTTGTATGCTCTACCTTCTTAAGGTGATAGATATTAAATAAAAGGCATGGCATGTGAAATTAGAACAATCTACCTCCGTTGGTTTGGTTTGAAATTCCAATGTCTATCACCTGAAGAAAGTCAGAGCATACAATGACTGAAACATCGCAAATATGGCAATAAAGATTGAGTACACATGTTCAAACAATGTAAATCATATAAACATTTATTCATTTAGAATATAATGTGGTGTTAGCACAAGAAAGAAAACTTGTTCATTTTTACTCTATTTTTTATTATATTTCTAATTTGTTGACATTTTCATTTTTTTTACTTCAAATGTTTTTTTTTTTCATAAGAGATTATTTTTACCATTAATATTTCCATTATTCCAGTTCCTGGCAGTTATTTGACCAAGAAGACAATCCCAGCTTTGCTGAAAAAATGGTTGTGAATCAGCTTGCCCATTCTGCCCTCTTAGTAAGTACCAGAACATTTCTTTAAACTGACAAAGAGCCTCAGTCTTCTTTTAAATTAACTTCCTAGCAGTATTTGACAACAAAACAATATATTCTTGTAAATAAACATTCTAATAAATGATATTTAACATTTTTGTTGTCAATTCTCAAGAAAAAAAATGTATACATAAAGATACACTTTCTCAAATGAGAGCAAATGAAAGAAATGCCCAGAAAATTAATTATTTGTGAAAATTTATAATTACATTTACTTGCAGTTATATGTTTATTGAAAGTTTCTTGTTTAAACATTTATATAAATTTATGAGGAAAAATGTTTTCGTGGTTATACTGTCCATTATAATAAAGACTGTTGGTTATTTATATGCATTTATATATATATATATATAAGCATGCCTTGTGGGCATAGAAGAATTCATATATATATATATATATATATATATATATATATATATATAAGCAAGAGCCAACAAACCTACCTAGGTTTTCACCCTACGGCTTGTCAGGGTAAATTTTTTCTGTCTTTTTTGCTCTACTTTCGTATTGAGTGCTTTAGTGTTAGGGTTCTCGTCTTGGGGTTTTTTTCTTTCCTCCGAGTATTTGACCTTTTGTTCATGTACTTTGTTTGTTTCTTTTTTTACTTCCCCTTTTTTTCCCTCCGAGTTCGTCCTCGGTGGGTTAAATTATTAAATTATAGCTTAATTGGTACTAGTTTTGGCAGAGTTATTTCTGTTACTATTGGTATTGTAATTACTATATATATATATATATATATATATATATATATATATATATATATGTATAATCTCCCTCCTGTTACACACATGGAGAGATACAATAGCCAGGCAGCATCGGCTCAAGTCATTAGAGAGACAATAGTGAGACAGTATCGGCTCAGTTCATTCTCTTTACTACCAGCTATTAAACTTTAGTACCAGTTTTGAAAGGTCTTGCCTTGTGTTTGCTCTTTAACAATGCTTTATTATTTTATTTTTTTTGCAATAATTGTCATTGAGTAGTGAAGAATATATCTCTATATCCTCTGTATTATAATAAAGACTATTGTGTATTTATTTTTTTTGTGTGTGTGTGTGTATATATATATATATATATATATATATCCCCTGTCACACTTGATTGGGTGGTGTATAATATTTTCTTATTTCTTAATGTAATAAAATCAATAAAAGGTACATCAATATATATGTTGCCGTCATTTTAGATGGCATATTGATATAAATATTTTGCCATTATTTTTATGGCACGGGCCCATTTGTTTCTTTATAATATTGCAAATGATAAATTTGGCATTGTAGTTAATTCACATATTTTTACAAATTTGTAAATATAAAATTATCCTTGTAAAATATAATGTAAAATAGTGTTTAATTCTTTTGTAAATTCTTGAGAAAAAAGAGAGTGCATAAATTCAGTTTTATATGCTATAATTCTAAAAAAAGCTTTTCAAAACAATAACAGATAAGTTTGCATATTGTCAGTTTCACACTCCTTCCCAGTCTTTTGAGCACGAGTAGAGGTTTATTCCTTGTTTCCTGTTTAGAATTGGGTTTTCGGTTCCTTCTAAAGTCTTTTTCATTGTCTTTCACTTTCAGTAGCCCCTTACATCATAGTGACATTGCCTTGTTTGGTTTAAAATGATTAAAAAAATTACTGAGGGTGTATACAGTTGGGTCAACAGAAAAACTGTCTTTTTGACATATTGTTTGTGGGGCAATCATGTCTCTTTTGAGACTTGACTGACTGGGCAGAAGATTATTACGCAGTAGGTTGCCATTATTTTCTGCAGTGGACTGGTTGCCAGCCAAGGCTATAGAACCCAATCTGTCCTGTTATTTGAACCATAACTGGAAGGATGAGAGGGATTAATACCTTTCCCAAGGGTATTTGTGCATAAGTGAATGCAAGGAATTCAACTGGAATTCAAACTTGGCACCCCAATTTGTTGTTCTGAGTTGATATCCACTGCACCACAACACACATCCCATAGTCAAGTGCCATACGTGATACACCCTTGGGCGATCATGTCTCGAAAGAGACATGACTGACTGGGCAGAAGATTATTCCACAGTAGGTTGCCATTGCTTTCTGTGGTAGACTGGTTACCAGCCAAGATTATAGAACACAATCTGTCCTGTTATTTAGCCCATAGCTGGAGGGAAGAGACAGATTAATATCTTTCCCAAGGGTATTTGCGCGTAAGTGAATGCAACAAATTCAACTGGAATTCGAACTTAGCTCTCCGATTTCTCATTCCAAGCTGATATTCACTGCACCACAGTTTGTGGGTCAGTCAGTTAAGTGCCATACAGGAAACACGCTTGGGCGATCATGTCTCGAAAGAGACATGACTGACTGGACAGAAGATTATCCCGCAGTAGGTTGCCATTGCTTTCTGCGGTAGACTGGTTGCCGACCAAGGCTATAGAACCCAATCTGTCCTGCTATTTAACCCATAACTGGAGGGAAGAGACGGATTAATACCTTTCCCAAGGGTATTTGCACGTAAGTGAATGCAATGAATTCAACTGGAATTCGAACTCGGCTCCTCGATTTCTCGTTCCGAGCCGATATCCACTGGACCACAACGCAAGTTTGTGGGTACATTTGTTAAATTTTGCCAAGATTCTTCAATCTTCCTTGGCTGTTTATGATTGATAATGATTTAACAAAAAAAAATAAATATGCTCATTTTCGAGGTACCATCTCCTATTGCAATTTTTGGTGAAAGGACTCTGCTGTGATTAAAGAATTATCTATTTGCCAATATACTTCCTGGAAAGTGTTCTTTATCTGTTCAATATTTAACTCTCTTCTTCCATCGAAATTTAAATGTAGTCACATTAAATGAAACTGTGATTGCTGCTTCTCACTATGTAATTTACCTAAAATCTAATTATAATTGTTTAAATTTGAAGAAATGACCATAACATTTTTAATTTTCTTTTCCAGACCAGTTATTTCTAGACTTTTGTTTTTTAACTAATTTAAAATTTGATAATTTCTTTTAGAATTACTGGGATGCGGTATTATCATTATTTACATTCAAATTGATATCCTCATCTTTGTTGTTATTATCACAGCATTTTTTTTTCATTGTAGCTCCCGGCTGTCTTCACATGTCTGTTGATGTAGGTAATCTTCAGGGAATAGGAAATTTTGAGCTGAACCCTTTATTTAATTTACAGGGGTAGATTGTTTTTGTTCCTCTGTCTATATCTAAGGATGTGTCATCTTGTTCTTTTTTAGTATTGCTCATTTATTATGTGTGTGAGGAAGGGCCAAAGATTCTTAGTAATATTTCTTTGAAATTTCAGAATAGATAGAGAGAATCAGAGATACAAACAAATAACATGTTTATTTGATTTCGATTGGAGTGAGTGCTTTTCAGTTTGGGTTGGTGAAAGTCTGTTTGGCTTGATAGTTAATAGCCAGAATTTGGCAGTAGTTATCATTTTGTTAGCAGTTGTTGGAAGTGTGATTATTTTGGAAATAGGTGTGGCATTAATCTTTGGTGTATTCTCAGCCCTCAGAAGTGCAGATAAATGTCTTAAGAGGATGACTTAGTTTCATGTGACATACCTGGCTGGTTTCTTTGGCAAAACCTTCACTGTCAGCTGTCTCTATATATACACTTAAGAAAGGCTCCAGCCCATTTGGCTTCAGTTAACATCAAAAGTCTTTTTTTCTTTTTTTTTTTTTTTTTTTTTTTTTGATTAGCTAAAATTCCTTTATTTTCTGGCATTTCATTCATTTTAATTTTTTTTATAGGGGAAGTGGTCTCTTTTTTCATTAAGATATAGATAGAAGGAAAAAGAAGAGAATTTTTTTAAAAATTGGTCTTGAGTGATCTTGCTTTCTCAAAAAAATCTAAACAAGAGAAGATAACTCGTGTAGAGGTTTATGTTTAGAGTTTATTTTATTTTATTTTTATTTTTTTTATTTAATTTTTGTTTTTTATTCTAATTGGAATATGCAATAGCAGAATCAATTTCTGAACCATGACATAAGGAAAAAAATTATGTCCATTGGTAATAAACCCCCAAAGTTTATTTGACATAACTCTTTTCACACAAAAATTGCCTTAAGATTTTATGCATCATAGGTAAAGAATCATTGTTGAAGACAATTTACAGAAATTTTCTTTAACTTTTTTTTAGAAACTTATAAATGAGAATGGAGAAGCAGGCCATGTTGAGAAGCACTTGTCAACCCTTTGCACCCGAGTCGTTCATAAAGGGACAATCCTTTTTGATTGCCTTGCCAAGAACCTTCAGGGTAAGTATTTGTATATAAAGCTGTAAATTAGCTTTTATCTTTGTATAATGCAGGATAGTGGTTTTGGAACTGTGCTCTGTATACCAAAGAAATGGTGTACAAAAGAAAATGGTTGAGTATTCAGTTGAAAATTTTAGCTAATATCATAAAATTAGGATAAGTGAGCTTGATAATAGGCCTATTATGACACTGGATGAAAGATCTGTGACAAATTTGATGACATATTACTGAAGATCTGCAACAGATTGCTCTATTGAATGTTGAACATGTCAAATATTGAATCTGATATTTTGAATTTATAGCACAACTATTGATAAACATAATTATTCTACAGAGACCTTTATCATAAATTAGGGTCCAAATAAATGGAATCCATTGAAAATAACTGATTTTCAAAGTTTCCTTATTGTTTTTCCTTAATTACTGTTTAAAATTTGCAACAGATGTTATGCTAAAACAAACACTTTGCCAGAATCTTTCTTTTACAGAAGAGGAAACTTGCATTTTCTAAGTTTTGGTTGATTGATTGATTGATTTTATGACATGTCAACTCTTGTTAGGTTACATAGTGTTGAATTTTTGTATAAGGAACTCATTAGTAGTAATGATCAACTGGACTTGAATAGCAAAACATTACTCCAGGGTAAGGTGTATATTTAGTTACGTTGGCCAATTTTATATGTCGATTCTTGTAATGTTAATTAATGTTGACTTAGGGCACCCACTGAGGATCAAACTCCCTTCTCATTAGTGGTGGCCTAAAAGACTAGTCTTGTTAACCATTACCCCATCAAAAGGTGCATATTTAATTCAGTCAGTCAATTACGTGACATATATGATACATGCTTGGGTGATCATATCTCTTTTGATTCATGACTAAGGAAGAAGATTTTCCTGCAATAGGTTGTCATTTCTTTCTACAGTAGACTGGTTGCCAACCAAGGCTATAGGATGCAGTCTGTTCTTCTATTCAACCCTTAGCTGGGAGGAGAAGAGATGGATTCATACCTTTCCCAAGAGTATTTGTATATAAAGTGAATATGACGAACTCAGTTTTCCAATTTCTCATTCCAAAGCGATATCCATTACACCACAAAGCACCTATTTAGTTAGGTTGATTAATGTTGAATTTTTGTATAGGGCACTCAGTGAGGACCAAACTAATTAGTAGTAATCATCAACAGGACTTGCATTGCTAGACATTACTCAATGGTAAAGTGCATATTAAATTATGTTGGTTGATTTTATGACATATCAATCCTTGTTAGATGAATTAACATTGAATTTTTGTATAGAACATTCTGTGATAATCAAATTTATTACTTGTAAACCCAAGAAGCTCTCTTAATTATATATACTTTAAAACGTAACTTATTTTAACTGTTATTTTGTCATATATAATTTTTTACCACTTTGTCAGTTAAGTATCATATGTGATACACACTTTGGGCGATTGTGTCTCGAAAAAGGTGTGACTGACTGGGCAGAAGATTATCCTACAGTAGTTTGCCATTGCTTTCTGTGGTAGAGTGGTTGCCAGTTAAGGCTATAAAATCCAGTCTGCCCTATTATTTAACCCATAACTGGAGGGAATAGACGGATTAATACCTTTCCAAAGAGTGTTTGTGCCTAAGTGAATGCAAGGAATTCAACTGGAATTTGAACTTGGCTCCCCGATTCGTTGTTCTGAGCCGATATCCACTGCACCACTAGTCATCTATTATCTAGTACTTATGTTTCTAAAAATCTCATTTCTGTTTCTTTCATCTATTTGGGTTTATTTTTCTTTATATCAACAAAATCTTTAAGGAAAAATTTTTATATTTTTATTATTCTCATCTTTTATTTTTTATTCTTTCCCACTCTTTGCTTTTTATACATCAAGCAATATATATATATATATGTACTAGCAGTATCGCCCGGCGTTGCTCGGGTGTAATGAAAGTTTAAAACTAATCCATGGTCCTGGAGCTCAGACTCTTTGGATGTTAGCACGAAAGACTAAAAATCAATAGTTGTTTCCAGTTAAAGCGAAACCATAGACTGAAAGAAAAGTGAATGGATGTAAGTGAAATTTTGATTTCCTGGTATTGATATCAAATAAGTTTTTTTCGTTGTAAACTGAATTTTGAAGGCTAAATATGTCCTCTGAGTAAATGGTATCATGGCTGAGACTAAGAACTACAATCATACCTACTTAGAGCCAAACCTGAAGCAAAAACTAAAATAAAAGGGCTGAAAAAATACAGACATACAGGCAGATAAACAGACACGCACAAACATCTTGCCTTTTATTTATATATATATATATATTATTGATTTTCTGCACTATTGTACAAACTGCAACCTTGAAACTTCTGAATATTGTTTTTTATGTCTTTGTCTATGAGTGTATCAAATTTGATTAAAATCAAACCACTCCTTCTATAACCTGATTTTTTTTGATTATCGATTTTTGATATTTATCAGGGGTACCTCGACACAAAACTTAGCGAAGAACACTCGCAGATGCTTATAGTACAACTGTGTAAATTTTCAAGAAAATCGGTTCAGCCATTTTGGAGTCTATAGGTAATGGACATGCACACACACAGACAAAGTTCCATTTATAAATAAGTTTAGATACATATTCCTTTTGTCACATTCATGGCAAAAGAAACAATAGCTAGGCAGCATTGGCTCAGTTTACTAGAGACACAGTAACTAGGCTGTGTGGGTATGGCCTACTCTGCCCTCTCCCAGTCTCAGGCTTGTATGTATGTGTGTTATGTGCGTTAACTGGCTGATCAAAGATGTCAGTGATCCATTGAAATCTCACACTTCCCCTGCCACTTTGTGATTTCTGATCTCAGAGCAAGTTAAGGACTTGAGGGAGGGCGGTCGTTTTTGTTCTGCACACCTCCACAGCTGAAATCAAGAGATGGTTGGGTGCACAATGCAGAAATAAGGGAAACAGACAAGAACAAAAAAAAAAGAGATAGCAAGACAGTAGCAAAGATCAGTCTCTGAAGACTAATGATTAAATTGTAAATCTTTGTACAGCAACAGAGAGAGAGAGAAAAAAGAATTAATAAGAAAATATAATCCAACTTCTTTCAGTGTCCACAAATTACTTTCTGCTACTATGTCTATTTGTTGTTAGAAGTAATACAGTCTTTATGCTCCCCTTCCCCTTCCCTTGGATTCTGCTTAGAAACGGTGGACGTGCCTGTTAGCATGGGAGGGAGAATTTTTTGCGTCTTAACTCCAACGCATTTCAAGTGGGTCTCTCTTTTCTTCAAATCCATGTGCCGTTTTATTAAAAACGTTTTGATATAGGGCAGGTCGGTAAGTGATTGGAATGTTTCTCCATAAAAGTCAATTTCGTGTATCTGGCTTAAATCACCCGCTTACAATTTCATGCTGATATCTGCCGATCTGGAGGTTTGAAGACAAGATTTTGTTGACTTTGTACATTTACCTACCTGCGTTAATTATAATTTCCATCCTTATGTGGGTGGTCTTTTTCGGAATCTACTGACAATTCAATTTCCAGTCGCTTCTTATTGCTTCCCTGAGAGAAAAAGGGAGAGAAAGAAACAAGCAAAGAAGAAAGAAACAGAGTTATCTCCCCTTTGCAAAGCAAGCTGTTTATATGGTCTTTGTCCAATTATTATCATATCGTTTGATGTCATTTTGTGAATGCCTTGTGTTTTGCCTCTCCCCTATCCACCCCCAGTACCTATTCCTTTCTCTTTCTCAGCTCTTCCCAAGAAAAAGAAAAATATACACACAGAGATATTCTCTAAATATCTATTCCAGGTTCAAATTCATGGTCTATTGATATTATTTTAATGTATGTGCATAAGAAACCCTTACAGTGTTACATTGGCTCAGTTCATTCTCTTTACTACTAGCTATTAAAGCTCTTGCAGCAAGTTCACTCTTTAACAGTGCCTTATTATTTATTTTTGTCATCAACACATTCCTTTGTATTTTATTTATTGTGCTGAGTACATTTGCAATATTGCTGTTTCAAATAAGAAGTTTTTTTTAAGCTAAGTAAACCTTTCTGAAAGCATGTTCTTGTGCATAATAAAACCTCCATTTTTTGCCTTTAATTTTCGTTTAAGATTTCTTTTATTATATACAAGAAAATATAATAACTTCGTAATAAAATAAAGGTCTATAATCATTTTACATAACTGGTCCAAAACTTTTGCAGGCCAGTGTGTGTGTGTGTGTGTGTGTATATATATATATATATATATATATATATATATATAAAAACCAGCTACAGTACAAAGATGTCCCATGTATCTGCGCCTTCCTTGGTTTGGTTCTGTCAGTGATAGATTTGTTAAGCAGGTTTCTATTGCTGTTAGACACTGTTACTTTGCTGTCAACACTTGTGTAGTTTTTTCTGCTAAACCTGTCTTTTCTTCTATATATGGAAGGATGTTCTCCCCCCATACCATAATAGTTACATGATTTATTTGTTTAAATGTAGCTGTGGATCACACTACATAGGGAGAACTACTTAAAGACCGGATGCTAAAATTAAACAACACATACCTACAAAAGTTCATAATTTGAACTATTCCTCATCAGATAAGTTAATCAATACATAAGGGTCTTCTATTGCAGAACACCTTATAAATAACCATGATTGTGCCACTAATTTTAGTGTGGATGCATTTTTCATATATATATGATGCATATGTGGATGCATTTTTCATATATATATATATCCCTTTGAGGTGTTGTTGATGGTTGTGCTAGCTCAAAGTTGCAAGTCATTGTGACTGAGGGTTTGAGCATACTGGCCTACTGGATAATGCACTCTCACTAAGAAACTGTAACTATAGTCTACTCAGCATAGTTGCAGTATAAACCACAGTTGGGCTCTCTGGGTGTTGAACAAACACAAGTGTGTCTGAGCAAGTGTCTGCAATGGGGATTACCTAGCTACCCTGTTAGACAGGTATTCTCAAATCATATAATAAAGCCAGTATTATTGATTTTTTATTTTGTCTATTTACAGATAAGCCACTGCTGAATGTTAGTTGTGATGTGCATGTGTTCCCAATTGTCCAAGGTCTGTTGTTGTCCACCAATGTTGTTCTTTGTTATTTTTGCAATCATCCGGACGCTCATATTGGACAGATCTCTCACCTCAAGCAACTGCATACAAAACTTGAAAAGGTAATTATTACTGAGAAGCTTTAAGATTTTCTTGACTTAAATGTTTGTCCTATTATTCAAATAGGGACCCATTTCTAATTGATAATATATTTTGAATGTCATTTATGTATCATACAATATACAAGGGATATCTCATTATCATTCTTATAGTTTAATGTCTGTTTCCATGATAACATAGGTTGGATGGGGTTTTCTTGATGGCTCTGTAGCTGAACCATCATGAAATATTGGAGCAACTTTTACAGCTGTATGCTTTTACTAACACCAACCAGTTTAGGAGACTGGAAGCTCAATGTTTTTATTGAGACATCATCTATAGGAAGATTACATGTCAAGGATATGGAGTTCAGCCTACTCTATTCTATACAGAGTAGATATAGAGGTTTTTATTACTGCAATTTTCTTCTCTTAGACAAGTAGCTATCGAAAGCTAAAGACGCTTACCCAGCCTAATGTTTTCTTTTTCTCTCAAATAACCTTAGTTTGGTGGGGTTAACTATTTGCCTATAGCCAGGACCCTAACAGGTGCTACCACCACAGAGTTGAAGCTGGAAGTAACATCAATTAAAAGGTGGTGCCACACTCTCCTAAACCTTCTGGTCAGAGGCCTTGCTGCTGGATGTAGTTTATTGTCATACCCAGGACCTGAAAAGATTTTATCTGAAAATCAAAATAATGATAGGCATTCATAGTGCAACAGGGTTATGCAATATTTCTTGTAACAGCTTTAATATTGAGTACATTGATATGTGACATCACAACAAAGTTGACTGCCACCATCCAGTCAAATGTATAGGTATAGCTTAATTATATTTTACAATTTGTAAAATTTTTATTTGGACATATTTCAATGATGACCCAGCATCATTAGAAAAATAGTTTTATTTCACAATACTCTGGTTCATTGTCAAAAAAGTAGACTGTTATTTAAGTGGACTTGATTCTCATTCAACTTTATACACATACAGACACACACACACAATTTAAAATTTTTTATATTTGTGGAGGGAATTATTTAAACATGACTTAAAATAATTTAGATTTATTTTATTTTTAGCTTATGAAGACAAATACTATTTTCTTTTTGTTTTCAGATGAGAAACCTCCATCCACTGATCCAGTCACTAATGCGACAAGTATCATAAATTAAGGAAAGATAACTCTTCTTTAATTATTTTTGTTATCTCCCTTTTAACATACACTTGCTGATGACCGACATTTTTTTTTTTTTGCTATCCATTTTATTATTTGTATTACGATAACTTTGTACATCATCTGACGTATAATCTGTTCAAAAAACTTATATCGATCAATATCTTCAGAATCAGCACTTCCATCACATCCTTATGATTTCCAAGGCAAGCTAAAAGTTATTTTATGTGCAGGATCTCTAAGTTTTAAGTTTCCATTGAGCAGAACTTTATTAACTAATCTAGCTGGATATTTTTGTATTGTCTTACACTTCAGTAAGCCGTCAACATGACAATGTACGCCACAAAAATATTATAATATTACACATAATAATATTTTAAACATTTTTATTTGATAATTCAGCTGTCAGTTTTCCTGACAAGCCTTGGAATTGAAAGGGAAGAGGTAGAAGCATCTGAATCTGAATCATTTTAATATCAATCACCCTGTCACTCATAAATGACCTGCCATTATTATTACTACCACTACTAAAACTGTTCTCTATTTTAAAGAGTTCCAATCCATACAACTGTAAAAATCTGTTTTTTGCCTTTGAATTAAAAAAAAATAAATTTCAAAATAAAACCACATATCATTTGTTTACATTATAATAAAAAGAATAATGCAAACATGAGAAATATGAAAAAAAAATTTTTTTTTATAAAAAAAGGGAATATAAATCACGGGTTCATTCTATTTTGACAGTATTTCTACTACAAAACTTTTAAAATTTTGACTGACCCCGAATTGACATCACAAAAAAAATTTTCTTTGACCAAGTCATTTTGGGTCACCCAAGGTAATTATTTTAAATTTGTCACTGTATTGCTATGTGTATAATAAATTGTAATCTAAGCTTGTATGTTACTGATGATGTATTAAATTATAACATCATTTAAAAACATGGCTGATTGCATCAAAAAAAAGAAAAAAAAAGAAAAAGTTATAAAGTTTTTAAAATTGATCAACATCTAATATTGAAGTTTTTAAACAAAAAACACTGATATGGTTATTACTGAAGTCAGCAACATCATGGAGATACGAATATTCACAAAATGTTTTTCTTGTTCTAAGTTCAAGGAAAAAAAAAAACAAAAGTCATTTTATTAATGTGCTTATTATTTTAACTCGTACATGAACGAATAAATGACTGGGAATACAGTTTAATGGGAAATATTCCCCTTCTAACTATATCTCATTTCTTACTTTCTCAGATTTCAGGGAACCTTCTACTGGAAGCATTTGTTTTGTCTTTCTTTTTATTCACTAAATTTTGAATTGCATGTTTCTGTTATGATTATAAACGGTTAGAAAAAACAAAACAGTTCTTAAAACTTTGAAGTACAGAAATTTGTGGTTGTGCTAACATTGTAAAAAAATATTTGGATTTTTACTGTTGTAGTTTATATTAAACTACTACAACATTGTCCAAACAGGACTGACTTTCTACAATTCTATTCTTCAAAATTATTCTTACAGTTGGTTAAATTTACCCAGAATTATTATTTTACTTATGTATAAACACCTGGAATTGGCCTTAGGACACTGACTATATTGTTCTGCTCTTTATATTGTCAGGGTTTATGCTTACTTTTAAAATCTGTCAAGTAAAACAAATTTGAATATCTGCATACATTCTTAGTTTCAACATTTATCAAATGTTTTTTTATAATCTATTCCACCCCTCTTTTTTGATAATCTAAAATTTTAATGAAACAAATAAATTCATATAAATAAATACTAGTTGATATTAGAACATTTTTTTTAAATATATGCATAAAAAAATTACTTTTCTTTTTAAAGCAAAAACAATTCTGAAAGTTGTTTTACATTTAAACATTGTGATTTAATATTAAATAGTGTTTGTTGAATTTGAATTTTAAAAATACTATAATTTTGCAATTGCAAAAGAAAAAAACATTTTGTATACAAATATACCAAACACTTTTAGTAAAAAACATTATCAAATTATAATCCTAATTTTCCTTTTTTCTTTTTAAATATGAGTCAAGTGAAACAAAACTGGAAGAATTTATAAATAAATGTATAAATTTAGCTTTTTATGCAACTGCACAAAGTGTGGCTATTAAATAATAAGATTAATGGCTTAATTCAATTTTAATGAAAATTTACAATTCACTTCCTTTCCTTTTCAATATAGTAACCTTCTTTATTTAAAAAATCATTCTAATTTTTTATTGATAAAAGCTGCACAGTTGATCTTCCAGTAGTTGTCTCAGAAAGTCTGTCATATTCTAACCATCATGTCCCTTGAATACAGACTTGACTTTAGAGAAAGGAAATACATTCTTTCTTAGAAACTTTATTTAGCATGCAGAAAAGTCACTAGGCATTTTATTCAGTTATACTTGAAATTTAAAATTTACATATTGCTTTGATTTTTTAACCAAAATTTCTTCTTAAAAAAGTCTGCTTCAGAAAATGCATAATTGCTAACTGAAGACATGAACCAATCAAAACATTCAGGAATTCTTTCTTCATTATTCAGTTTATATGATATAGTTGATACATTTTGGCTGGGATTTGACTTAGACAAATCCAGGTTTGTTATTTAAAAGCCACACTTTGTATACTAACTTCTTATTTTTTTTATTGAACTCTTGTTGAGACTTAGATAATTAGCTTTGCTCAAATAGTACAAAAGCTATGGATAGAAAAAAAATTAAATATTCATTTAGATATAAATTTGTTCAAATGTAAAATAACTTATCATATACTCAATGTTTTCATGAACTTATAACTATTTCTCTGTTTAGTTTATAGAAGTCTACAAGCCTTTTAGTAAACAGAAAATAATTTCTTTTTCTCTTATCTACTTGGAGAAAACAAAGCAGAAATTAATTTAAATTTACTAGTTACATTACCATTTTATTGTTAGTTGAAAAAAATCCTGCTAACTTACAAATACAATTGTGGAGAAATGAGAGTGATTGATTTGGGTAATAATCGACTAAATTCCTGTTCCTTTTCAAAATGCTGGATTTTTCAGTTATTTCTATAAATACTTGTCCATTCTAAAATTAGAATTTGAAATATATATACGAGATGTTAAAATGAAGGGAATTCAACTGTTTTCTTTGAACTTTTTATTATGTAAGTTAGTCTGTTTTAGTATAATTTCCATAAGTAAAGGTGAGATTGGGAAAAATCCGGGGTGCAAATTGATGTTTTGGTAGTACTGGATTGCGGCGCTCTCGAGAACTTTTCTTCTGAATAAATTATTTACTCTTTTTATTAGTGTGGCATTTTTAAAATTGAAATTGTGGTTGAATTTATGTCTGTGAATCACTAATGCATTTGTTAGATTATTATTAAAAGTTCCCAAGAGCGCTGCCATCCAGTACTACCAAAACATCAATTTGCACCCCGGATTTTCCCAATCTTACCCTTACTTATAGAAATTATACTAAAACAGACTAACATACATAATAAAAAATTCAAAGAAAACGGTTGAATTCCCTTCATTTTAATATCTTGTGACTTTATATACATATATATATATATATATATATATATATATATATATATATATATAAGTCTGTACCTGTATATTATATGGATATATGCTCAAGTTCATAATACACACCTGATGATTGCATAGTGCATAAAACTTGGAGTTGTGCTATAGATGTAGGATAATATATATATATATATATATATATATATATATATATATATATGATGCCTTATATCATAGTTAGTTGTCACCTCCTGTTATTCCTGAGGAGATATTTGTTAAACTGATGCAATTTGCCATGATGTCTGTTGAATTTAGTTTGATGATGTCATATATAGGCAAATTGACGGTGTTTAAATAGGTTTTTCTTTGGAACCCATTTTAGCAAACATTTTTGTTGGATTTTGTGAGAAGATTGTGTTATCTGAATCTAATAAACCTGATGTTTATTTCCGTTATGGAGATGACACCTTTTGTCTTTTTAACGATGAGAATGGAGCAAACCATCTTCTTTCATCCTTTAATAATATATAACCAGCTTTAAAATTTACACAAGAAAAGGACATTAATTCTTCCTTTTCTTGATGTTTTGTTGAGCAGATCTTCCTCTGCATGTCTTACTTCAGTTTAAAAAAAATGACATTTACTGGTTTGTATACCAGGTAGGATTCTTTTTGTCCTCAAAAACATAAAATTAACCTAATTAAGACCCTTACTCATAAGGACTTGAGGATTTGCTCTAAAACTAAGTTGGATGATGAACTCAGGTTTATTACTACCACTCTCTTTAATAATGCCTATCTATTGGATATTGTCCAATCATTAATTAGAAATAAGGTATTGGACTTCAATAAAGTTAAACCAGCTACAGTACAAAGATGTCCCATGTACCTGCGTCTTCCTTGGTTTGGTTCTGTCAGTGATAGATTTACTAAGCAGGTTTCTATTGCTGTTAGACACTGTTACTTTGCTACCAACACTTGTGTAGTTTTTTCTGCTAAACCTGTCTTTTCTTCTATATATGGAAGGATGTTCTCCCCCCATACCATAATAGTTACATGATTTATTTGTTTAAATGTAGCTGTGGATCACACTACATAGGGAGAACTACTTAAAGACCGGATGCTAGAATTAAACAACACGTACCGACAAAAGTTCATAATTTGAACTATTTCTCATCAGATAAATTAATCAATACATAAGGGTCTTCTATTGCAGAACACCTTATAAATAACCATGATTGTGCCACTAATTTTAGTGTGGATGCATTTTTCATCTTAAGTATTTCCTGCTCAAGTTACCAGCTCAAAGTGTTGGAGGCCATCTATATTCAATCTTTAAAGCCCTCACTGTGTAAACAGAAGGAGCATATATTTGGCCTCCAACTCATTTCCATTTAAGAAATTTCTTGTTTCTCTCTACATCTAGTTCATTTTCGTTAAAACAATAATTATTTCATTATTCATCTCAATTTAGCTCTGTTGAGCAAGGTTTGAAACTGTTTAGCTAGCCTGTTTTTCAATTTTATTTTTTGAATATTATCATTATGAATGGCAATAATATTTTTGTCTATTCATGGCGATAATTATATATAAATATATATATATATATATGTGTGTTTTTTTTTCTTTCTGTCCTCTCATGATTCTTTTAGTCTGAATAAATCTAACCCATTCATTGTTCTGAGGAATTTGGTCTAAAGAGCGGTTTGTAAGAGCTGTACGAAATAAGCTATTATCAATGGATTTATAAATAAAAGCATCTGACTTATTTTCATTGTGTGTGTGTGTATGTATATATATATATATATATATATATATATATATATATAGGAAATTATGTTAAGCAATTGAATGACAAGGGAAAATTCTGTGTAATTTTTCCACTTTGTCATTCAATTGCCTAATTATATATATATATATATATATATATATATATATAGAGAGAGAGAGAGAGAGAGAGAGAGAGAGCTTATATCTGTAGATTTATGAATCATGACTTATATACATATATGCTAGTGTAGATCTGTGACATAATTCTATATACAAATATTATGAAGTATAATGATCAAGAAATACTTTAATTTTTATTGTTTTTTTACAAGAGAATGAAAGGTTAGTTGAAGAGTTTTCAGTAATTGCATATATATTTTGTGCTTGGTTTTAATTTATTTAACCTTACAGTCTGGTAGTTATCCTTAGGAACAAAATCTATATGTGCTGTTTATCAATAGTTTCTGTTAGTGAATGTTATAGTTTGTAATCTTTTGCATCATAAGATGTCATTGAAAAAAAGCAACAGAAGCTGTTGATCTTTAGTGTTATAACACTGAGAATTTAAAAAAAGTGAATAACCTTTTTATTAGGAATTATTAGAAATGTTTAAAAACACTATTTCCCAGTAGAAAGAATATCATATTTAATACAATTCTTAGTTTTATAAGTGCTTAAAAAATCTGGAGACTGTTAGCAGGTGATATCCAAGATGCAAGTATTACAAATGATTATGAATTTTATATTTATAGGTATGTTGTGTTTTTTAAAATGTGATCCAGTTTCATTTTGGTCAAATAAATGACAAGAAAGTTTGGTGATGTTATGATTAGAACTAGGTAAATAGAATTTTGTTTATGCTGGACACCACCTTGCTTGGGATGAAATGATTAAAAAAAGAAAAGAATTTGTACACACAAACACACTCAGTTAAAAATTTAATGGTGTTTAGTGCCAAAATTATTGCTATTTTTCATTAGTTTACTGATGGAAAGGAATTTTATTCAAGCAGAATTTTTGTAGTTATAAAGTGCTTGATATCAAATGTAAAGATAGAGCATTAATTGAATTAATGTTGAGAAACTTGTCACT
This sequence comes from Ascarosepion bandense, assembly GCA_037127315.1. Taxonomy (NCBI): domain Eukaryota; kingdom Metazoa; phylum Mollusca; class Cephalopoda; order Sepiida; family Sepiidae; genus Ascarosepion; species Ascarosepion bandense. The sequence continues at coordinate 216,282 of JBBBDQ010000545.1, forward strand.
TAGCTGAGCACTATTATTTCAGTTGTGCCCACTTTTGAGTTTCGTGAGAGCATTACTGTAATGTTTTCAGTCTTCCGAAGTTTATTAATTCTATATATATATATATATATATATATATATATATATATATTAATTATTGCTGCCATGTATGTGGTGGGCAGTTCAAGCTAAACTTTCCACTCTTGACAGAATTCAACATCATTTAAGTGATTTTGTTGGGGAAAACATGTTCTCCACTTTTTTTTACCTCTACCCTACTCTATCACTATTTTCATGGTAAATGTTCAGATGAGGTCCATTCTTTAATTCCACCAATTTAAAACTTTACTACTTAGACATGCCATGCTACTTCCACAGAGTTGAATCATCCTCATTTCCTTCATGTTTCAAATGTAAGGAGAAATTTCTTGTCAGCTCGAAAAAAAAAAAAAAAAAAAACAATCCTGAATAGGGAAAACATTACAATAATGCCTTCACAAAAATTGGAAATTGGCATGTCTGAAATAACACACACACGCACACACATAATACTGATTGGTTTTTAATTTAGTTAGTCTTGGGGTGATTTGGAAAATTCAATGGATCCCAACTAAAGTCTCTTAATAAATTGTTGTGTTGTGCTGCAGACTAAGTTTTTTTTTTTTTACCATCATTCCAAAAAAAATTTTAATGAATCACTTAAATTGACTGAACAACTTCATTTTTTAAAAATTCAATTCGTAAATTACTATGTCATAGCTGTTATGGGTTAGTTTCATGCAATCTATTGCTTTTCAGGGGAAACTTTAGTTGTGTTCCAAAAAATGAAACTAACACTGACATCTCATTTTAACAGATATATTTACCAAAATTACACAAAAATATCTTGAAGTACTAAAGAGTAAATTTATTCAATAAAAATTGCTATGAGCTTCAACCGTGGCCTCCAGATGACTTCAGAATCTCCTGTATCTCTTTTGGACAGTTACCTTGTTTAAGTTGATGAATGCTGCCATCTTTGATGTTGCAAGGAGTTTTGTTGGTCTTTCACTCAACTGTGCCCCACACATAATAATCAGGGAGTTGTAGTCTGGAGAGATATGTGGCCAGATGTAAGGGGTGATGTGATTGCACAAATTGTCTGACAGCCATGATTGGATTCTCCTGCTTGTGTGGCATTGTGGGAAGATGAATGGAGGCATAATGTTGCCATCACTAGCAATCACTCAAAACGCCTTTGTAATCTCCATTAGACTCATCCAACTCTTTCTGAATCCTCTGCACTGTCCTCAGATTGACATCTAAACACCCTGAAATATTTGTATCAGAGTTTCTGGTGTGAATGCCAAGCAGTACAGCATGCTGTTTTCAAAATTTCTGACAAAGTGAATTGTGTCCAACTGATCCTATGCAGTTGGCAAAATCAAAAACAATGTGATGTGTAAAATTAAAAGTAGTTTCATATATATATATATATATATATATATTATAGTTTTTATATGTCTATATTATTCAAAATCTGTATTTTTACACACACACACAAACACACACATGTAAATGCCATATTTAGTGGGTGCATATGTTTCTGTAGATAGGTCTACTTTTTTTTACCTAAGAAATTAATGTCTATCAGATTGAGAGTCCTATTAAAAGAAATATACCTCCTGTCACATTTAGTACGACTCTCAACTTCTAGTAGGCATTAATTTTACTGTTCTTTTTCTTCAAATATGGATGCATACTGAATATATCATCTGTCTTCACGTAAACTTTTGTGTAGTGATACTATGAATTTATAAACCACTGTAACAACCATTACAATATAAAGCTTTACGTTGTATTGAGCACTCTTTATAAAAGTAAATGCATGAACAGCAGGTAAAAAAAAACCTACAAGTTCTATAACTTTGTTACAATATATATATATATTTCCACAGAGAAGCCTCTAACCAACAACATTCCTCAGAAGAGTACATCACACTTCTTTGTTTAATCTTAGTATCATTAAAAAAGAACTCAGGTATGTTAAAAAATTATGACTTTAAAGTCTTTCTCTTCCTGCTTCAATTTAGTCAAAAGTTCAATATATAAATGTATTAATTTTATTGCCAATATTGATAACATATTGTTCACTTTTTATTCATCAAATTTTATTAACTAGCCTATTAAAAGCCTATTAAATCTACGTACATACATATACCTACATATATATATATATATATATATATATATATATATGCAAAACAGTTATAATCTGAGGAAAGGAACAGTATGGAGGCCTTAAAAATATCTAGCCATCAATCAAGCAAACAAAAAGCAATAATAAATATTGAAACATTATTTAGTTCAACCCACGGTTTAACTTACAAAAAAAAAACCAAGATAGGATAAATATTTTTTAAAATTAATCAAGAAACACTTTCCAAAAAACTCAGAATTAAACAAAATTTTCAAGAAATTCAATCAAATTAAGTTATAACTGTAGTAGTAATTTAGAAAGTTACTGTAAAAAAAACCCCAAAAAAAAAACAAGCAAAGCACCAGAAACATAAATAACAACAAACAAAATAACATCATTAACAAGGAATATAACTGTAGGGATAAAAGCAAATGCCCACTTAATGGATTTTCTAATACAGAAGGGGTTACTTACAAAGCAAGGTACATGACATAAATGGTGAAAATAAAACATATTTAGGATCTACCAGCGACAGTTTTAAAATCAGATGGAATAATCATAAACCTGCATTTAAACTGGAAGACCTCAAATATTGTACCAAACTGGCTAGTCATGTGTGGAAATTAAAATTGAAATATGGAAAAGACCCTGATATAATTTTGTTGTAAAATTACTGATATTGAATTATCAGATTATCAATTTCATATTGATTTCTGATTCACTTCTGTACTGTAAAATAATCTCACAAAAAAAGTCTACAATTTGAGTTTCATTTTTAAAAGATTATCACCATTTTGATATCAATTAGTTATACTCCTTGATCTGTTCAGGTGTAATATATTAAAATTTTACAAAACCCAAATTTTTAAAAAAATAATTCAAATTTTTCTGTGATACTTTTAAAGGAGAGTTTGTCTAAGAAACAATTTTTAGTTTTTACCTCACAAAAAATTTTTTTGAAAAAAACAAAATCATTGATGGATCTAGGGCAGCACAAGCTTCTCAAGGCAATTGATGTAGACGTCTGTGTTGCGTCTGAGGCCCTGTGGGAAGATAACGGCATAACATTGCCATCACTAGTGATCACTTTAAATACTATGATGTTGATGAGATCTATCATCCACTATTTTTTAATTCTTTGCACTGTCCTCAGACTGACACCCAAAAACTCTGAAATGTATTGGAGCTCCTGTTGTGAATGCCAAACAGTAAAGCACGCTATTTCCAAATGTGTGATGCAATGAATTTTCATGGTGCACTTTTTCTTACTGATGGTGCTTACCTGACCCTATTATACTGTGCATTCAACAAAATTAGGAACAACATGGATGCAAGAAATGAAAATTATAAATTGACGACAATTTACTCATCGCACTGTGTGTGTGTGTGTATATATATATATATATATATATATATATATATATATATATATTGGTACAAAGTTTGTTTCTTTAATAGAGCAGATTCATGCTGGCTTTGAATGAAGTTTCATGAGGACACCATTATGGTGTTCTCACTTGTCAGGGCTGTTCATCATTAACGTTAAACAGTGTCCTCACAAAACTCAGTCAGCATCGCTCTGCGCTATTAAAGTGAGAAAATCTTTGTACCTATAAAAGCTCTATCTACACTCTGATATAGAGTACTTTACAATAAAAACTTGCTTGCCAAAATACATTTTATCAGTAATAACCACTGCAAAACAACAACCTTGGCTCTAAATACTATCAAAATTACATACATATATATATAATTTCGATATATTTATGTACTTTGGTCTTTTATTTCTTAAGCAATTTTAAATTGTATTCAAGCTTCAGGGGATTCTAGTCTTGATTCCTTTCTGGAAATTGTGGGTGATGTCATCCAGCTATCATTTCTTTGCTTTCTATCTGCTTTGAATCTCATATCACTTGAAAATGCAGGCAATCATAACTTTCCACAGATTCCTTTCTTTTCCAATCTGTGAATTCCCATGACAACAAGGTAACAAAAGTAGAAAGGTTTCCTATTGTCCTCTCCATAGTTTAGAATTCAGTTTTCCTTCTATATTGGCTGCAACCTAAAGTTAGAAAACACAGTAGTTAACCCATAGTAATGGGAAAATATATGGATTCATGCTTTTCCCAATGGTATTAGACTAGGTTGAACTTTGAACATAGCTTGTCATTTCCATTTTCTAATAACTGTTACATGCACATAATTACTAGAAGTTTTTCATATTCTATAATGAGAAATACCTGTATTGCAACTTTTCTTCAAGGTTGTGTATTTAGTTGATTCCTTGGGTTAATGGTAGCTTCAGACAATCTGCCTAACATGGTTGTGAGTTCAGAGAACAACAATTCAGCAGTGTTGTTTTTTTTAGCCTATTTAATGGAACTTAGGACAATCAAAATATTTCATTTGTTTTATATATATATATATATATATATATATATATATATATATAAATTAAAAAAGGATTAATTCAATGATGTTGAATATGATGTTGAATGGCCATTTCGACATCATTGAATTAATCCTTTTTTAATTTATATTTGCTCTGTAATATTTTATTACATGGAGCTCTCTTCCTGTATCATTTTTTAATATTAAAATAAATTTTTTAATATTAATTAGGATCGGGTTTTTGGAATTTACCTTCCTGCTTTTTTCCCTTGGATTGAAGTATCTGAATTAAAATATATATATATATATATATATATATAGAAAAAACAAAATCATTGATGGAACAATGCACAAGTTGAATATACCTAAAACTCTTATCCAGATAAAGTTTCAAACAAAATGGTGACACTAAAAAAAGACAAAACTCCTAAAGACAAACCTACCTCCTCAGTAGAGTGATCAAAGCCTAGATATCTAGGCAGCAAGAAACATTTAAGTCTTCTGAAGAATGTGTAGGTATGAAACTTGGATTATGACTAGGGCCATTCTTTCATTAGATTTAATGTTGTTAAGCATATATATATATATATATATATATATATATGATATCATCCCAGGCAAGGCAGTAATGCCACTAACATGCAAGGGGTTACAGGGTGTGGAAGAATTAGAAACAGGAACACCAATAATGAGTAGAAAGAGAACAGTAATCAGGAAGACAGTAGATAGCAATTAACATTGCATATATATACATATATATATATATTATTGGCAATTTGTAACTGTCCTGACCTGGCATGTCTTCAGTCATTTTGTGACCACTGTAACATAGTTTCCCTGTGCTTTTTCTATAAATATTTTTGTGGTAATTGTTCTAATTAGCTTTCCTCTTTGATACCTTCACTTCATGAATATAAGAACAGTACTAGATTAACAGTTAGGTCTCATCATTTTACTGCTTAGATGTCTAGATGTAAGCATAAGTTCTATGCTGTTTCTTCTCTTACAATTTTTGCTTATGAAACTCACATTCAGCTTCTTTTTTTCCCTGTGAAATACAATCTTCAAAACTTTAAATGTGACCTCAATCATTATCATCTGTCTTTTCAAATTCCTGTTCTTTTATTGTCCTTTTTCCTCAGTAATATTTTTTTAGATTCTTTCACTCTCAGTAACCCCTGCGTCTTAGTGACTTTATCATTTGCATGGAATGAAATGAATCAGAACTATGTCATCAATACAAAATGAAAAAAATAACATCATGCTCGTATGACAAAACAAACATTCAAAAGTTAAAATTAAAAGCTGCATGGTCTATCAAATGGATTTTGAATCTTATCTGACTGAAGTCCTTGCATTCACTTATCAGCAAATACCCTTAGGAAACGTATTAATCTATTTCCTCCAGTTATGGGTTAAATAACAGGACAGATTGGGTTCTGTAGCCTTGGCTGGCAACCAGTCTACCACAGAAAGTAATGGCAACCTACTGCTGGGATAATCTTCTGCCTGGTCAGTCATGTCTCGTTTGGCACTTAACTGACTGACCGGGCAGAAGATTATGGCACTTAACTGACTGACTAACTGAATATTTATACCTTCAACACTGTCAACTTAGAGAAAGTTATTAAGATTTATAATTGTAACTTTGTTATCTTAAAAAAAAAAAACGTTTTGAGATGATCATTTGCTGCCTAACTATATATATATATATATATATATGGTGGTTACGATGAATCGAAAATTGTGTTGTATAGGCTTGATTAAAACCTCATTTAGACTGGAGGTCATTCATAGTTGAGCGGTCTAAGACATTGTCAGATCAAATGGTAGCTTCCCCTATGTAGATAGGGGTTACAGATTTGAATCCTGCCGAATGACGCACATTTTCGTAATAAAAATTTATTGTAAATAATCAGGCCAGTAGATATAAATATATGATACTGTTTAATTACAAAAAAGAATATCTACTTAAATACGAGTATAGATAAAAAATAATGTTCAAACAATTCATTTCAAATTGTTGGTTGTTTATAACCAAGTTTCATTAAAATTCCTCAATTTCCATAACATGTTTACATTTGTTGACATTACGATACATTTCAGAGCAGATATGGTTGTTACAATGAATCGAAAATTGTGTTTTTTATATATATTTTGAATCTTATATATATATATATATATATATATATAAGATATATTATTATCGGTTGTTATCTTTTCGTTTTTTGTATGTGAGAAGTGTGCTACTCGGACGCTATCGTGAAATACGTTTCTAATTCAAATTTAAAAGTCACTTGTTTCTGATGAAGGACCGAGGGCGGTCTGAAATATAAAATATAATAAAAATAAACAAATACTGTTCAAAAAAAGTACATTTTTAAATTCAAAACTTTTTATTAATATTCTTTCCTATACATATTAAGACAGTATACGTGGATGATCATCACTATATATATATATATATATATATATATATAGTGTGGTCATAGGGATCAGTACTGTATGGTAACACAGTAATTTGATGCCTCAAGTGATCTTCAGACCAAGAAGTCTAGATATTGCTTGAAGTGTAAACCTGACAGTCACCAAACAGAGATGACTCCTATATTCACACCATCTATATCTATAAAGGCTTTATCTCTGATAACTTTCTTTCCCCTATAATTGTAGCAAATAACTTTATTGTGATTTAAATGAATATGGTTTTTTAACTAGACAAACTTTTAAAACCTCTGACACAGCTCGAAGTTCATGTTGTGTTATTGCTTTCTTATAGCATTTTGATCATCTCACTCATTTTCAAGAACCAATGTGGTATCTGTTTGGTAAAAAGAATTACTTTATCTACATCCTGGTATTCTTTGTAAAGCTTGAAGTTTGGAACTTTTGGCAGTTTATCTACAATTTCGAGCATAATACGCAATACCTATTTGAAAATTCGACAAATACAGTAACAGATTATAATTTTTGACACTTTTAAATCAAACTTTGTTGGATATACATCCTCTTACTGCACTTAAAGATAAGAATAATAAGGATAATCCCTGATTACCATTTTTTATGAAAGTCACCAAAAGTGTAACAACCTGGACTTCTGTTGAATTTTGTATCAAATACAAGTGTTTATATTTATATATATATATATATATATATATATATATATATATATATATATTCAGTTAGAAAGGTGTGAGTCTATGACCCTGGATTCACACTTTTATGATCCTCAGACACTCTGATGATCACAAAAGCATGAAACCCAGGGTCACAAACTCACCCCTATCTAACTGAATATGTTAGCTCTATTACTGATATTGAGGACTTTCAAATAAGTACCACACATATATAATATATAAATGATATAATATATATAACAAATTGCATATATATATATATATATATATATATATATATATATATATACATACACACATTTCACACACACACACACACACACACACACACATATATAACATTTGTATTATATAACTTAGGAAGATCAGCTGACTATGCTCCATAGTTTCAACCTTTCGGTATCATTAGGTGGTTATAGACTATAACATTAGTTATATATTATAGACTTAGTCTATAACACCTCATGATAGCTAAAGTTTGAAACCATGGTAGTGTCATTGTTTTAATATTGAAAAGCTCTGCATGTTAAATCGTCATCTTTTATTTTTTTCTTTAAATATCTATTGAGCATTTTTTAATAGAGCTGTTTACTGGTCTAATTCAACTCTACCAATAACTGTTTAATAATTATATATATATATATATATATATATATATATATATATATATATACACGTGGTTGTGGAAAGCTTGCTTCATGGCTAAACCCAAAATCCATATCCTTATATTTGAACATTGAAATACTTATTTGGAAAAGAACTTTTCAATATACCATTCACACACACACATATATGTATGTATATATGATAAAAATATAATTTTAAGGTATGGTATATACCTTAAAATATATATATATATATATTGCTTATGGTCATATCACGTTGAATACACCGGTTCTCGCTTGTTCACCGAAGTTAAGCAACGTTGAGTCTGGTCAGTATTTAGATGGGTGACTGCTTGGGAATACCAGGTGCTGTAAGCTTTTAGTGACGGATGTGCGTTGTGGTGCAGTGGATGCCAGCTTGGAGGTGGAAATCGGTGAGTCGAGTTCCAATTTCAGTTGAACACACTGCATTCACTTAAGCACTGGTACCATTGGGAAAGGTATTAATCCATCCCTTCCCTCCAGTTAAATAACTGAGGTCTGTTGTTCATGCGATCTGTGGCAGACTTCTGCACTGATTGTTTGTTATCAGCAGTTCCAAAAAGTGTGGATGGTGCTAAACAAGCCTTCACCACTTTAAACAATTCTTTGTGTGGCAGTCTAAGTTAGATGCTCATATGTCGAAATCAATGGGAGAGTCCATAATATATATATATTGTGTTTGTGTATTAAAGAAATGACAAGATGAATATGCCAATGTATGTTTTGTTCCTTGAGGAACTTTATCAAGGCAAATGTAGAAATTACATTTAGAAACCTGTCTCTCTAAAGCATCATTGAAAAAAATGTTGAGAGCCTAAATTTGAATTAGAGAGAATTTTAATATAATTGAAAATCTCTTGACATTAAGGAAAGGAAAGCAAATTATGGAGGATACTAAATTATGTTATTTTCTTTTGGCCATGTTTTGTGTATATAAAATCACAATTTATTTTCTATTTTATTAAAATCTGTTTTTTCTGCTATAAAAAAATCTAGCTTGTTCATCCTTGTAGTAACAAATAGTGAATAGATATTTAAAAGCAAAAAAGCACTTGATGTTGGAAATGTTCATATTTATGGTATATTGTGCATTTGTGATGAAGCATGACCTTATACTCACTTTACTGAAAACTTAATGCTGGCAAGAATGCCCATATGGTTCTGTATGGCTTGTATAGCGGGACAAAAGTCACCAGTTTGTTTTAACTTTCTAAAAAATAATTTAACTCCTGTGATTTAACTTAATTATATGGTGTTGGACAAGTCAAATCTCTTTTTTTATTTTTTTCTATCTATTGGTTTTGTTGTTTGAGAGATTTGCATATGCTATAAAACAATATTAGTGAAATTGTTTTAATTAAAGCAGTTTGGTATATTTAATCATTTTAGTAACTGTTTATTTCATGTATATCACATTATGGTTTTTAGATTTTCTAAATATACTATTAAAATGTTAACAATGATTACTTCCCTTTATTCTCCCAAGTTATGATCTAAATGCTAAGGTGGTTACCACTTTCGTGGTAGAAAATGGCTTTATTTGAATTAATAAGCAATATCATTATAAAATTCCTCAACAAAAAAATGTTTATTCTAAAAATATTATTAAACATTGAAAATGAGTAAGAATTTTTTTAGTTTTGTTGGTAAAGCTAAATAAGCAAATTAATCATTTTTAAAAAAGGACTACTAAATTTTGCTTTATATAAGATATATGCTGATTGCTATAACTGATAAAATGTATTTAATTGAGGTTATAATTTTACATATATACACCCACCACAGAGCTAGACTTTCAATTCTATATATTTAATTAATTTTCTGACATACATATACACAAACTTTGAGCTTTATATATTAGATGATTTTATTCTACTCTCTATAATCTATGAAAATATACTCATCATAAAAATGTTTTTTCAGATGAGTGCTTTTAAGGTCTTTTTCAGGTGTGGAACTGTTTCAATTCAGGAAAATTTCTAATTTAAAATGCTTTTAGGAAATAATTACAGAGATAAACAAAATATGACAGCACATTTATTTGGCTGGCATTTTTCATGTATAAAAAGATTTGTTTTTTTATTCCAAATTAAAAGAAGCTACAATTGACAAATTATTGGGTTGGCTGAAACATTCATTCACTTATTAAGTAGAACTTACTTAAACTGTTTGCCTATCACCCAGTTCACACTCTTTCCCATCTATTAAACAGGAGTTGAGGTTTATCCCTTGTTTCCTGTTTAAGATTAGGTCTCCTGTTCTTTATAAAGTCTTCTTCTTCTCTTTCACTTCCAGTAACCCACTGAATCTTAATGGCAATATCACCTCAACTGGGGTGAAATGAATAAAAAAATTTTTTTGGCCAACCCAGTATATACAAATCCACTCCGGCCAGTGGGAAATCAGAATTTTTTTTTTTATGTTCTTACCTGAAAGTAATTTCTGAATTTCCCCCATTTACTCTAAATAATAGTCTAAGCAGACTTTGATGTTTCACTTAGACTGACATATTGTCATCACATGATTTAAGCAAAACAAACCTTCACTTCAGCTATCATTCTTTCACGAGAGGGAGATAAAAGAAACTGATATGAACAGGAAAATTTATACCTGGGAAATGTATGAACCAAATTTAAACAAAAGATGAGACAAAATTATTGAAAAATAAAAGATGTTTGCTTGCTATTTTTGAACAAGGGTTTAGATTGATAAGAAAAGTGAAGAATGGTGATTTGAAAATGCATCTTTATTTAAAATTGTTTATAGACTGGAAATGTGAGACACATATGTCATTCTGCCTGAGATATCCATTTTTCTTTTAACCCTTTGTTTTTTTTTGTTTCTCTTTTTATTTAATTTTTTTTGATTCTCTCATATTTTATTATTTGTATTTATTATTTTGCATTGATTATTTTTAGCATATTCTTTATTTTAATCATATTCTTTTTCTTATTTTTCTTCTTCACTTTATTTATTATTATTATTATTATTAATTTTTTACTCATATTTCTTTCATGTTAATTTCAGTTGCTTTTTATCAAGACTCCCAGATTGTCATTCTACAATCATTAAATAATCAGCACAGATTGGAAACATAAAATAAACTTCTAGTGAGACTTAAACTTGCTTCTTTTCCTGCCTTTTACTAGTCAAAACTGAATAATAATTAACAACTAGCTGGACCTACAGAAATACCATCAGCTAAGATTATTCGTTATTTATTCTTATATTTTTCATGCTCTTCTGTCACCATTTGCCTGTATCTTCTTATTCCCTTCCTTAACCCTTTCAATCTTCATTGTCCATGTCTTTACTAAAATATAGTACAAACATGGATTAATTTAATAGGTGAAAAAGAAACAAGGCACACACAAGTATTTTCTATTGTTTTCTCTTTATTCTTTCCTTTACTCTATCTCTTCATAAAGAATTTTAATGTCTCATATTTTAATCTTTTCTTTATTGACTCTTTATAACCAAACTGTTTCTCTTGTTCTCTATTTTTTTCTCTATCCGTACCCTACACCTCTCTTTTTATATAATGATGTCAAATCCATAAATGGAGAGGATAATCCAAAAAGATTTAATTAATATAAATTTTAAAGAGATAGATCTGTATAAAAAGCTTAATGGTTATTAACCAGAGCTATATTATATACATAAACGAAAACTCAACACATCATTTAAAGTGCTTTTAAACTATAATTTATTTTGATGGGTAAGTTTTTAGTAACCATTCTCTTCAAACCATAAAAAAATTCAAAAGGATTTTGAATTTTTTTTTTTTGTGGTCTGAAGAGATGGTTACTAAAAACTTACCCGTCAAAAAAATTATAGTTTATAACCACTTTAGATGATGTGTTGAGTTTTTCTTTTCTGCATATATATATATATATATATATATATATATATACCTTTCATTTTCTCTAGTTTTTCCTCTTCCATTTCACTTTTCCAACTTTTTTTTTTGCTTAATATTTTGTAGATGTCTTGGTCAGAAAGTGTAATTGATCCGAACTGAGAGAAAAATTGAGCAGATATTACACTCTGATCAGAATAACAGAATATATTCTTCATTAAAGAAATTTGAATCCTATTACATTTCTCTTTTATTTTTGTCAGGACCTTTGAGATTTCTGTTTTTAATTATTCTAACAATAATTATTTCAGACTTGTATGCTCATTTTTGTTTTCTTTTTTATCACAGAATCCCCCCTCACCCCAGACACAAATCACCCCTCATCCCAGATATGGAGGTGTGGGTGGTCTAACAGGAAGATAAAATTAGCTGATTTCAAATTTTGGTTTATATTTGCTTCACTTTGTTTGTGTTTAAGCCTTTAAAAAAAGACATGAGGCCATCTCTTCTATGGACAAAATATGTATGAAACCATCTCTTCTATGGAAAAATAACTGGGCAGATTAATTCCTCTAGTCTTGGGTGGTAATCCTTCTAGAATGACAACAAATTTAAACCATCTCCCAGGACTAGATAAAGGAGGGGAGTTGGGCTTGCAGCTCCAACCTTGTATATATCTGCATGGTACTGAAACTACATGTGTGGTGTTGTGACATCCTTTCATTTTACAAGTAATCTGTAAGAAAGAAACTATTCTTGTGGATAAAAATCATTGGTGTCTTTTCTTGGAGTTCAAACCCTGTGACAAGCAGTTATAAATTCAGTCAAGAAAACAAAACACTACCACAAGAAAAATTTTGACAATTATCAAGTCTGAAAAGATGACAGATATGAAATAAAGTATAATACTTAATAAAAAAGAAAAGATACTTGCCATTAGATGCAACAGATATTTGAGAAAAGGCTGTGAGGGTATTATAGCCAAAAATGTGATAAAAACAATTAAAATGAGGATGTAAGTCTGAAATTCTTATACTTTTTCACTTTTCTCGTACAGTTTTTAATATAACTTTTCTCTTTTTTACTCTTTCTATATTCTTCTCTCAATTCTTATTTATTCTTTCTTTTTTAAATTATTTACACTCTGTATTTTTCTCTTTTTTAAAACTTATTTCTCTCTTCTTCTTTTTTTTACCCACCTCAGATTTTTACATAACTTTCTGCTTTTTAACACTCTTTCTATATTTTTATAAAACTTTCTTCTCTCTTTTTTTTGCCAACTCTTTATATAGCTTGACACTAATTTTAATCTCTTTTTTTTCTCATTCTTTCTATATTTTCAATATTTAAAAAAAATTACTTCAATAATTCATTCTTTATATCTCTGTTTCATTTCATGAAAATGTATAAAGTAAATCTTTAATCAAGTATCCGAGTGGATATCTTTAAAAATATGTAAATAAAAACAACGGAAGTTGTCTCCCTTAGACCCGAATCTTTCAGTCAAAGGAGATGTAATGTCTGGGCTCATTTCAAGTTTTCTTTTCCTCATTAGAACAATGAATTGGTCCTCCAAACATATGTCAAGTAAAAATGATTAAACTTATTTCAATGTCAGATCAAAGTGAGTGAATCAAACCATGTAACTGATTATTATTGTGCTTTTCCTTTTATGATAAGTAAAATAATTCATACCAATTTTTCTTTTTTGTGATATAAAATGTATTGAATGTACTTAGCCCTTTAATTTTGATGTTGGCTGCTCATGCATATATATTTGTACATACACAAATTACAAGACATATAATTGTTAATACGTGTGTGTGTGTGTGTGTGTATAAGAGGTTGCTTAAGTTTTTGACTTGTCTCACATCCCAAAATCTGTGTTCTGATGTCATTGATTTTGGGAAGTGGGTTGGGCTGAGAATTTTTTTTCAGCACGTACGCATGTGTGTATGTGTATATATATATATATACACACACACACACACACACACACACACACACACACAAAGTGAGATGGATAAATTGTTGTCTCGGTTATGCAAAAATAAAAATGACACTAGCATCTCATTTTAACTAATATATTTACTAAAATTACACAAAAATATCATGAAATATTAAAGAGTAAATTTATTCAATAAAATCGCCATTGGCTTTAGCCACAGTCTACAGACAACTCTAGGATTTCCTTCAGTTCATCTTTGGCATTACAAAGCATTTTGTTGGTCTCTTGCTTAACTGCACCCTATACATAATACTTAAAAGGGTTGCAGTCTTGAGGGTTAGGTGGCCAGATATAAGGGTTGATGTGGTCTGAAAGCCCTTACTAGGTTCTCTTACTTGGTGCAGAGACATAGGGTCTTCCAGCAGCTACCCTCTTCAGCCAGAACAGCGTTACCTCCTCAAGGCACTTGAGGAGGGCCTCTGTGTTGGGTCTGAGGTCCTGTGGATAAATGAATGGCAATATAACATCCCCATTACTAGTGATCACTTTAAACTCCATGATATTGACTGGATATATCATCCAACTCTTTCCGAATTCTCTGTACTGTCCTCAGATTGACACCTGAGCACTCTGAAATGTACAGTACAACATGCATTTCCAGATTTCTGGTAGAGTGAATTGTGTCATGGTGCTCATTTTCTCACAGATGGTGTGCATGAAATAAATATAAAATGGTGTCAATTTACCTATTGTCCCCTGTATATATACAAACACACACACACCCATTACATATATATAGTGCACTAAACATATCCTTGAAAATAAAGAAACATTTTATAATTTAAAAAGATGTTCATGATTCCTTCATAATAATATGTTATAGTAAATTTTTGACAGCAGTTACAATTTCTAAGCTTTGATACTTATGCAACTTATATTCAGATTAGTGTCCTCATCTTTGTTGTTATCATTTTAATATGTCAGTCTTCTTAAGACAGATCTCTGAAGAGGGACTGAGTACAAAACATTCTTATATCAACACCAAAGATGATGATATTAGTCTCACAGTAAATAACTTCACGTCACAGAAATTTGGATAAACTTTCATAACTAATCAAGTAAAATCATTGAAAATCAAAATACTTTTACTTGTTTTCAAACAAGCAAAACATATATACAAATCTTGTCTTAGATTTATTGAAAACTTTCTACCTAGAAAACTCATCACTTAGAAAGTGTGAAGCAAAGAGTGTGTGAATCTATATACTTATATGTATTTACAGGGTGGTCCAAAAAATCTCACTACGATTGAAAAACTGTGTCATTTTGATATTTATTTACTAAATTTACTTGTTTCTGTATTTGGCAATATACCATTTGGAAATTTTATTTGTCTAATTATGGTAGATGACGTCACTCAAATATTCTCCAGTTACTGTTTTGCAAGCGTTCATTCTTTTCCAATTGTACTCTGACTTTTGGGCAATCCTACGTACATACATACACATACTCATATATTTTATCCTACGTTTTAAGACTTGGAGTTTAATGCATGAAACTTCGAGTTGTGCTTGAAAGGTAGGATTATATATATATATATATATATATATATATATAATCCTACCTTTTTTCTTTCATTCTTTTTTCTTTTTCTTTTTTATTTTATTTTATTTTATTTTTTTATTTCGAACACATTCTTTTTTTATTTCTGCGGTATAACAGTCAAAAGTGTGTATATATATATATATATATATACACTTTTGACTCTGTTATACCGCATTGAGCACTGTTCTATTAACACCTGACAAATAGCTATACATTGATACGTATCTGTGCACACACACACACACACACATTTATATGTACTTATTTGCACCTGTACCTATGTATATATAATTATGTGTGTGCAAAAAGTCTTAGCATTCCTTTTTGAAAATTAGCAATTAAAACACAATTAAAAAGACAATTTTTTGCAGACTTTACATACACACATCACATATTTTTTATGCAAATACCATATTTGCTTCTGTATAAGACACATTTAAATAACAAAAAATAACTATGCAAATATTATCCTGCTTCTAATATGAATGATATTATGACTCAAGAGTTCAATGAGCAAAGCTTAAAATAAACAATTATAGTGCCCGGATGGATTGCAATGAGTAATAACCTCTTAAATTCCCATGTATACTTTGTTATAGGCTGGCAAATATGGTATATTCTAACTTGTATTGCTAAAATATTTTTTCAATTTTTTTTTTATATCAGTCTTGTCAAATATTTTTCTGTAATATTTTTTATAATGTCTAATATTTTTATTTTTTATTTTTTCTAATCATTTGGTCTTATCACAAGTTGTTTTTTAATTTTGCTTAGGGCAGGCCTGATCAAAACATGGCCAATGGGCTACATACAGCCAATGAAACTTCTCAGTGTGGCTTGTGAGAGGTTTTCAAAATGGTGAATTTTTTGTGATCAGAATAAATTTGGCCACTGATTGTATGTAAAAAAATTAGTTTTGTGGTAGCATCACTTTATTCAACCAATATTTGTTTTGTTTATAACATACTTCTTGTGCGATGCATTAAAACAATTGCACCATTTTTAACTCAGTAATTTAAAAAATCACTAATCTAAAAACTTTATTCTTGCAGCCCAGAGATAATTTTCTGTGAACACTGTGAACCTTCAAATTTTTTATTGTGCAGGACTGGTTTAAGGAATGATCACTTATTATTGTGAGAAAATTATACGGGTTGTATAGTCATCCATTTATCTATTCTTATTTTATATTTTTCTGTTTTATAGTGTCAAAGTGCAACAAAACCAGTTTTGTTTAGAATATACTGTTAGAACAATATAATATACTAGAAATATTGTGAAAATTTCATGGTTTTCCTGTTTGAATTTTCTGATCAATGTTAATTAAGTTAGTTATTGAGTTCATGGTGACTTCTACGGCAATAAAATCTGTATAAATTCTCATATTGCATTGTTAAATATTTGAGCTTCACACCTTTAACAAAATATTGCAATAACAATCATAAATATGAATATTAGTTCTTATTTAAAGTAAGGGGATATAGGATGTGCGTTGTGGTACAGTGGATATTGGCTTGGAACTAGAAACCGGGGAGCCGAGTTCAAATTCCAGTTGAATCCATTGTATTCACTTACGCGCAAATACACTTGGGAAAGGTATTAATCCGTCTCTTCCTTCCAGTTATGGGTTAAATAGCAGGACAGATTGGGGTCTATAGCCTTGGTCGGCAACCAGTCTACCGCAGAAAGCAATGACAACCTACTGCGGGAAAATCTTCTGCCCAGACAGTCATGTCTCTTTGGAGACATGATCGCCCAAGCGTGTATCACGTATGGCACTTAACTGACTTAGTAAATATAATAGTTGGAATCATGATTAAACTTCTACTGGTCATAAAGTGGGGGATCTGTTTTAAATTGTTATGAAGTAATAAACTGATCCCCCACTATTTACTACTTAATAATATAATACATATCTCCCCATCCTCTAGCTATGAGTCAAATAACAGGACAGATCGGGTTCTATTGTCATGGTCGGCAACCAGTCTACCACAGAAAGCAATGGCAACCTACTGCAGGATAATCTTCTGCCCAGTCAGTCATGTCTCTTTGGAGACATGATTGCCCAAGCGTGTATCACGTATGGCACTTAACTGACTGACTGAAGGGGATATAAATGAAAAGATTTGAAATTGACAACTTTTCCCATTTTACTGAAACTATGTTAAACAAGAGTGTTATTGTCACTTCTATGTTCGCTTTTTCTTTCCTTTTTCTCACTAAAACCAAGTATAATCCGATCTCTGATAAGACTTTTCCATCTTTCTATGCAATCAAAACAAAATAGTTCATTATTTATGAGGTATTGGCACAGCATAATATACGTACATGCTAACTAAGGAACTAAGAAAGGGACAAGCAGAATTCTAATAAGATATTGTAATATTTAATATAATATATATATTATGTGTTAATGTGTTAATATTACTTTCTCATTATGTCAGGTTTGTGTAGGTGGCATAACAATAATATGAAGAATAGAATATGTAATCTAAGTTCAAACAATAGCTGAAGCAGTTTGCATTAACTTAATATTTTTTAGAAAGGCATGAATCCACTTTTATTTCTCTCTCCATCAACAGTATTTGTTTATTCAGTTCCAAACTTTATCAATTAATGATAGCAATGGAGTATACCTTTTCTCTCTTTTCTCTCAAGTGGGTGCTTATATATCTACCTGTTATCCAGTTTATTTCAAGTGTGCATGCTCCAAGTGAGGTAGGAATCTACACCTAGTAGCTAGCTGGTCAACTTGCTGTTGCACCTAGCTTCTCTGAAGCTCTGGCATAACATTCGGTGTAAATACATTTTGGAATAATCTGAGGTGATTAATATGCTATATTAATTCTGCCTATTTGTTAATTCTCTGTCATTGAGCTTAATCATTCATGTCCCTAGTGTTTTGTAACCTCAAAGAATAGTATTCTTTTGGGGTTTTTTTCAGTCTCGTTTATTTGTTGGAGATATTTAGCCAATTCATACTTTAAGAGTTTGTTCTACTGATGTTGTAACTGAAGTTAGGGTTTGTCTGTATTACTAACCAGTTTAATTGACTGATCTGTTTTTTGTATTTCTATCGTGTTAGATCTTCTACCAAATCAGATAATGACTTTGAATTCAGCTTTTGCTTTGATGTTGGAATATTATTACCAGTGGTCTAGGTATGACTTAAAGTTAGCTCTCAGGTATCATGGGATATTTTAAGAATTTAATTTTGTCATACGTAAATTTATACGAAAGTGGTGAAAGTCTTATTATATATGTATACAAGAAAGATTAAGGCAGACACGTTATTTCATGGTAAATCGGAAGTATGGGCCTATTTCAGGCGAACCATCATCAGCTTCCATCTTTATTGTACGAAGGATCCTTATATTTGCTCTATATGTATTTATATACATATATATTTAGAGCTCTCTTAGAGAGTTATCCTACCACTGTATGTACAGGATACTCCTTTGGATTTTTCTATACCCACACTGCATGCTGAGATATATATATATATATATATGTGTGTGTGTGTGTGTGTGTGAAAAGTGTATGTATATAATTATAAATATATATATGCAATTTGTTACATATATTATTTATATATTATATATGCACAGTACTTATTTGAAAGTGCTCAATATCAGTGATAGAGCTGACATATTCATATAGTTAGGAGTGAGTTTGGGACTCTGGGTTTCACACTCTTGTGATCGCAAGAGTGTAAAATCCAGGGTCACAAACTCACACCTACCTATCTATATATATATATATATATATATATATATATATATATATAAGCGTAAAATATTTGGTATATAAGTCAGGTAAATTCCGATAAAGATGAACTCAATCTTAAATTTATTTATTTAATTTAGCAGAGTAATAATTGCAATTCTATAACTCACTGTAAATGATTAAAATTCTTTCATGTTATTGTTAGTCTTCTAAAAAGAATATTCTGGGAAAAAATAAGTTAGCTTTAGACAGAGCAGTTCAAATAACAGGAAAATATTTTTTCATGTATTTTTAAAATTTTTACTTAGATTTTCTTAATTAAATTTTTATAACTCTGTAAATTAGTGGTTTACAAATGGTGTAGCACACCTTGTAGGTGTGGCAGAATGATTGAAAGAAAATCAAAGATTTAGAAACAGTTACAAAAAATATTCATATGCCAAAAATAAATATGATTTCAAAATTTAAAATATTATGGATTTTTTTTATTACATCCATGAGTCCCAGTATAAGTAGTTTTAAATAACTATTGACTGATTTTATCATTATGATACTTCTTGCATTATACCAAGTATTAAGAATATAGTAACTAGGGTCTGCAAATTGGAGGAGAGAGTTATCAATGATAATGTTCTGACTTTAAATTCACAGTTATCTCCCTTTAAATTTCTCTTTATTTTTTTTATTTTTAAATGTACTTTTTATCTCACAAAACTTGGTGAGGTGTGAGCAAATTTTCATTCTGAAAATGTGGGTCAGAGAAAAAAATGTTTGGGAACTACTGCTGTAAATACTTCTTTACTAATCTCATTAAACATGGGAGCATAAATATAGTTGTTTCCTATTTCTTGGTAACAATGAAAAACATTATTATACATTGTGATGCATTTGGGGTATCCTTTTTGATACCACATGTCATCACCAGATTTTGATAGTTTTATGTCAGACTGAGAATTCCAAATCCTTATAAATGCACCCTCTGCTTGAACTTGAAACTTCTGAAGATAGTTCTTCCTTTCTAACATTGTCCTACCAAGTTGTGTATTTCAGAGTTCGTTATAAATTACTTGACATTTTACTTTTATAAAAAAAAATACAACTTTGAGTAGATTCATTGCTGTTCTGATACTCTTCGACTATGATCAGTGTTTTTGGTGGCTGTTTCTTATTCCTTATTTGTTGAATTTTTTATTTGTTGATTTTTTTTTCAATGTCTTATCAACCCTTTGAAAAATTTTTAAAGCCAGAAAATATTTTTAGATTGTAAGAAATTTCTTTTTTTGAGATAAAAATTATTTAGTGATACAAGTCTCATTAATTAACCTATAACTGAGAGGAGAAAAATTTTATTCATACCTTTTGCAATAATGTTTGCATGTATGTGTGAATATAACAAACCCAACTGAAATTGGAACTCAGCTCTTCAATTAACAATTCCAAGCCATTATCCATTACACCACCTGCCTATTCAAGCATCTAGGTGCTGACCAGGCTTGATGTTTAACTTTGGCCATTGTATGGGAACCAATGTTTCAATGTGATATAGACGTAAGCCACTATTTCTCATAACACTCATGCCCTGTTACTGAATGTGTGATGAAAGTATCAGGTTGTCTTATAAAAAGATAATAATTGCTTTATCTTATTTGACTAAGGTACAATTTTTTTATATATGTGTGCTTATTGAAACAATTCAAATAATCTTTTGAACTGCTTTTTTATAAATAAAATTGCAAGAACACATTTTTTAAAAAATTGAGCAATTTGACTTTTAAACCAGCCTATTAAAGTATTCTCAAATTAGGTTTTATCTATTATTAGCATACTACCCATAAAAAATGATAGGGTTATTTATTGAGAATCAATACAAAAATAGAAAGGGTTATGAGACAATGATATATTTTCTCTCCAGATTTATCCAACTCCTACAGTGAATAAGCAACAATGGTGTTTTAAAGGAAATGACAATGGAAAAATGTTTATACTGGGATTCAGAAAAAGAGGGTTGAAATTCCTTGGACATATAATGACAAGGGAGGGTTTAGAAAACTTAACCTTCAAGGCATATTGAGGGTAAGGGAGATAGGAGAAGTCAGTGAGCAATGTATCTGATGAACTTGTATTAATGGATGGCAGAACAGGTTTTGGGGCAGGAGCCTTATCAAACGAAGAAAAACTGCTAAAGTTCACAATAGATAGTTGTTTGTTGGGTGTTATTGCTTAATGGCTTATCAACCAAAATCTAAATATTTTGTATGCATTTTTTTTTTCAAGAAATAATAATGGTTTTAGGGATACAAGTCGTACTAATTAATCCATAGCTAGAGGAGAAGTGGTGTATTGATACCTTTTCCAAGAATCTCAGAGTTTGGATAAATTAAGTATATAAATTTTGCTACTAGATTGGCATCTAGGTCCCACATTTTTACTGTCAAAATAGTTAAATGTAATTGCCTATTCTGCTCTCTTTTCTTGCACTTGTTTGTGGAACTCCATATACTTTGTTTGCTTTCCTGATAGCTACAATCTTCAAAAATTTAAATGCAATGTCAATTGCCATCTTCTGTCTACTTGATTCCTATCCATCTCTTATCTTTTCTTCAACATGCCCTGTACCTTGTTTTTCCTCTCACTATATAACCCTCTGTGCACCAGTGGCAGTCTTGCCTTGCTTGTGGGAACTAATTATAAAACATAAATTTGCATGTAAATGAATATAATGAACCCAACAAAAATTTGAACTCAGCTCTCTGATTAACAGTTCTGAGCCATTACCATTATACCACCTAAACACCGAAGCTTACAGCACCTGGTATTCCCAGGCAGTCATCCATCTACTGACCAGGCTCAATGTTGCTTAACTTCAATGATTGTACAGGAACTGGTGTTTCTATATGATGTGGTCATAAGCCATAGGAAGTTGTTGAGATCCATGAGTGCCTATGTTCTGAAGGAACTTGACATATAGAAGAAGACAATTTAATGTGAGATCATGAGACAAATGAAATTAACCAATTTAAACTTTGGAAAGAAAGAAAAATGGCTTTGGCTCAAATGAATGATGTCTGATATGAGCAAATTTTTAATGCTTTTACTTCTCTATTTGTCTGTACTTCTGAGATAAGGTAGTATTTACATTATTTACACTGTTCAAACTGTTGTCTTCATCTTTATTGCCATGTTTATGATGTTTCAGCTGTTCTACTCTTTTTCAGGTGCTAGGAATTCTTAGTGTAAATAATACTTTTACTTTTCTTTGATTATTTCTGGGATGAGAAGTTATTATTTACACTATTTTTATTTGGACTTTGTTGTTGTTATCACAACATTTTGGCAGTTGTGCCCTCCAGCCTTACTTATGTTTTTAGTGATCTGGGTAAACCACATTTAATCTTTATTTAATCTGTGGGAGTAGACTATTTTTGTTCCACTGCCCACAGAATTAAAGATATTGTCTAGTTCTTATAGTAATGCTTAATTTTTGCTTGTCTGTTTCCACTGAGTTGAAGTACAACTAACCTTGAACTCACAACCTCTATGTCACCAAATTCATGAACCAATGCTTTAATCCTCTCTGCCATTGTCCTGTAGGACAACTTGCTGTAGTGGACTTGGAGCTTTAAACCTAACCTGACAGTTGATTAATACTGCTGCCTGTCATGATTTTGATTGCTGCTACTGCGGTTGAAGACTTGTCATTTGTCTTTCTTTCTTTAGTAGAAAATACTATGTTAGGCCTACTAAGGAGGTTCTCATAGCCTAGAATATGCATTGATTTCTTTCTTTGCAATTATTCTTTATAAACCTCCATTAATACTGTGGGTTAGTTGAAAATGTAAACGTTTCACAATTAGTCAAGTAGCTTTTTGAATACCTATGTCAAGTAGCTACAAGTAGTTTCTGATTTTAGTCATATTTGTGTGACTTACAAGTACATGACTAAAGTAAAAACTGTATTAATTGTGGTAGAAACATATGCAAAATTCACAGTAACCTTCTTGGTTGGTGCTTAGAATGTGGAAAAACAGTTGAAGAGGAATCATAAATGTTTTTAAAATGATCATACGGAAAATAAAATGAAACAATTCTTCAATGGCAATATAATATTTGAACTTTTGAAATTTACAAATTCATTTCTTAATATTAACTTCATAATTTGAATTTTCAAAATAAAAGCTTTTTTTTTTGTCATTTTTATTTATCCTAACAAAAACCAGAAAGAACACTTAAAACAATATATAACCAAAAAATTAAGAACTAAACAATATATATCTATAAAATTTACCTGATGCAGATTTGCCTTCCAGATGGAGGTTATCATCTCTCAGTTGCATCTCTGTTCTCAGGTAAAGGATGGCTCAGATGTGTCCCTGTCTGAGGACAGATATGCATCTGAGAAAAATAAATACTGTGAGGTGTCCAGCTCTGGGGAACAGAGGCCTCAGGTTTAACCACCCCATTGCACTAGAGGATTGGGTCAGTGGTTGCCACTGAGGCCAGTGCAACTGATGGTTGCAGTAGCTTGGAAACTTTTGACCCTGGCCCAAGTGTACACGTTTAGGTTCCCCACACTAAACTCGACCTTGTGTCACATCATGTTTCTGTAGGGAGACAAGGTAAATCTCTATATCTATATAATTTTAAATGGGGGTGCTTTATATGTCCAGGGTATTAGTTTACACTATTTCCATGCAAACTATTACCCTCTTCTTTGTTGTTGTTATCACAATGTTATTGGTAATTTTGACCTCTGGCCTTCATCAGGTGAATGTCGATTTGGGTAATGTTGAAATGGACCCTTTATTTAATCTATGGGGTTTGACTGTTCTTGTTCCACTTTCCATGTCTAGGAATATCATGTAAGTCTTATTTTTAGTACTGCTCAGTTACTTCTTTCCTTGTTTCCTCTTAGTTCAAGTACACACTACTTGGCCCAGGGATTAAACTTACAATTGCTATATCAACAAATTCATGGAGTAACACTTTATTATTGTCTTGTTGAACTAACGTTGTGACAATTTCCCACAGTACTAATGAGGAGTTAACCAACAGATCATCTCTTTAATGTCATCAGATTTGGTTTAGAATAACATCAAACCAGAAAAAATAAAATAATTTATAAATTTGCACAGACTTTGGGAAGTAGTTTTAACCAAGAACTTTTCAGTACTTCTTTCTAAATGATAAAATGCTTAAGCCTTTGATGTAGCCAAGAATTTATTTATTTATTATTGTTGTGTATTAAATTAAAATGCTTGGGTGGAATTTATTGGTTGAATTTCTTGTGGTTGGAATTTTCTTGGGATCAATTCTTCAATGGCCAAATAATATTTGTATTAATTGTAAGTATTAAGAACTTCTATAAGAACTAAGATGTTGTAACTTGTGCTGTTATAAACTGTTGTTACCTTTCTATGATGTCACTCCTTTTGAGTTTTTTTTTTCTTTATGACTGTTGCTAAATGATGTTAAAATGAACAAAGTTTATAAGGAATTTTTATGACATTATCACAATTTGTGTGTGATACAAAGGGAAATTAAAAAAAATGTTCAGTGTTTATTTTTTTATGTTAATTAAAGAATGATTAGCTGAAGAATTCTACTAGATAATGGCAATGAATTATTTTGCAACATAATCTTCCTTATGAACAAAACTTTTACTCTCCAGAATATTCAAGCAACAAGAAAATCCTGTTATATACATATTTTCTACATGCTTATAAAAAGTTTCCAAGTTAAGCTTAATCAACTTATATATATTATTTAAAATTTTCTATATTTATGGAAGAGTGCTAATTATCAGTGATAGTGTTTATAAATATAAACATTCTGGACCAAGGCATCAAGGATGCATGATGACTGTCAGTTTCATACCTCAGTGCAATCTTGAGACCATATAAAATTGACAATTATCTTATACTGTTGATTACTATGACTATACACACTATCTATCTATCTATCTATCTATCTATCTATCTATACACACACACACTACCAGCCATAATTATTAGGCCACTCCAGTTTTTTAAAATAATGATGTATTTCATACTATTTTTAGTATTTATTGCCAAATGGATAATTCTAAATGAACATAGAATGGTTCTTTTGTTATTATTACTTTGCAAAATTTTACAAGGCAGCCAGGAAGTCTTTGCTTCGGCGAGCCAATAATAGTAAGAGACTAGCAAGGGGAAGAGAGCTCAAAAACTAGACACCAGAACAATTGATTTGATGCACATGTTATTGTGCAGTATTAGCAAAAAGAACCATTCTATTTTCATTTAGAATTATTCATTTTGCAATAAATACTAACAATAGTATGAAATACATCCTTTTTTTTAAAAACTGAGGTGGCCTAATAATTATGGCCGGTAGTGTATATATATATATATATATATATATATATATATATTATTATTATTATTATTAAAATATCAGAAAAATGTTCAATGCTTATTGAATGTTGATATTGTTTTGTAATATTTGAATCATTCATTGAGACCTTTGAGATTGATTGCATTGTGTGTATCTCTCTCTCGCTCTCTTTCTATATATATATATATATATATATATATATATATATATACACAATATAACCCGGATATAAGAGAGATTTTCTATGGTCTCAAATTAGAGCCTGTGGTAATGTATCTAAAATAAACCAAATCTGTATATAAGAGAAACTCGGATATAAGATAATCTGTACACGATCCCACCAACTCTCTTATATCTGGGTTACACTGTATATATATATATATATATATATATATATATATATATATATATATAAACATCAATCAGGTAAGTGACAAATTTTATATTTTAATTAATCATATATATATATATATATATATATATATATATATTTTATATTTACAGTTATTTACTAAGGTTAGCTTTGTCAACCACAGATTCAGTAGTACATTGTGGTTCATTATTATGGTCTTGTGTCACATACACACACACACACACACACACACATATATATATATATATATATATATATATATATAAAATAACAAGAAAGCCTTTTTGCCAACGTGTTTTTATTCATTGGGGAAGTTTCTCAATGAATGAAACATGTTGGCATAAAAGATTTTCCTCTTTTCTTTTATCAATATTGTCTTTACAGAATCATTTATTAATATGTGAATCTCAACTCCACTGTGTTTTGTGATAAGAAAGCGCAAACGAAGGCTAGAAAAAATGGGTGATGAATTATTTTTGGCACCCAAATCTTAATTACTTTGTTTTTGCTTTTTTTTTTTTTTTTAATAAAAATAAACATTTCTGGCATCTGGCATTTGTGATGCTTAAAAAGTGATGCAAACAAATCATCACTTACTCTGTTTATCTTTTTGTTTTTACAAGAGAATGATTTATCATTTGCATATTTCTGCTGGTGACAATGGCATCCTCATTCAGAATAAAGCCATCCAAACGTGTATACAATGAAGCAAAATGATTTGCACTGAAAATGATTAATTATATTTTAACAGAGGAAAGGATACACAAAATGGGCAGGTCTTTTAAGACAAAATTTACGCAAACACACACACACACACACATATATATATATATATATATATATATATATATAATGTGAGTACTTCAAGAAAACTGAATGCATGGTCATCAGCAAAAATGAACCCAAAATGCCAACTACAAGTTTGGAATACTAAAATCAAGCAGGTGCTGAAATTTAACTACCTGGGAAAATGTTCTGACAGAAGATGGAAAGTGCAACACTGAGATATGAAGATGCATTGGCATCAGCCAAAGACACATTTCAAAAGCTAAGCAGAATATTAAGAGACTGCAGGATTTCATTGAAAATAAAGAAAAGAGCATTAAACTGTTATGTAATATCTGTCCTTCTATATTGCATCGAATGCTGAACGATCTCTTCAAAGATGGAGAGTCTCAAAGCAATAGAAATGTGGTTCTACAGAAGGATGCTGCATGTATCACAGACCAAGCATGTGAGCAACAACGAGGTGTTGGAGAGGCTTCAAACGAAAAGGAAACTGAGGATATCTATTATCTACCAAAAGAAATTACATAATCAAAAATATATTTAAATCTTCCCAGCATCTATACAATATTTTTCTTTTCTTTTTAGTTTTTACTTTTTTTTGTTTATTTCTAAAACAATAAATCATCACTTTGGAGCTCACCAAGAAATTTTCCAGTATCTCAGTGGGCCAGTCGGCCACTGACTGACAAACATGACTGAGTGAAATATTAGATATATGCTAGAATAGTCCTCATAAAAACATGATGAGATTATTTATACATAGCTTAGCAATAGCATTGGATCAGAGTGTAGTATAGGTGTACTGGAAAAACTGGTACTCCTCTCATGCACAAATCTACATACATATCTATATACACACACATATATGCATATATAACAAAAATTGTTTCACTAAAAACATTGCTGTTTTTATTATACAAACATTCTAGAATTTCTGATTATGTAAAAAAAAGTATACATATAACCAAACAATTTTCAAATAACTTTGTTATATAATAATGTCTTTAAAGGCAGTGCAAATTGAAATAAATTTGCTATACAATCATGTCTTTTAAGGAAGTGTAAATTCAAATAAGTCTACATTATAAACTTATGTCTTATAAAGAAAATTAAAATCTTTTAATAAAAATATGATTTTCCAAAATAAATTCAATTTTGAAATCAAGTTTCCTGACAAGCGGATATCATCTCTGTGAAATTCTTAGAGAGACAAGATTAGTTAACATTTAATTTATTCATAGTAATATGTGTGTGCAGGCTGTATATGGACATATAAACTGACCTGTTGTTGGTCTTATGAAAGTCTAAGTTACTCTCTTTGAAAATATGTGTGCATTTTCTTTTTTTTTGACATAACTTTATGTAAATTAAATAAATTTTTTTATTTATATGCATTTTTTTGTGCTCAAAAAAGGTGCGGTCAACAATGAGAACAAAAATAATGTAAAAATAACTGTGAAGATTAGAATCAATCTAGAAATATGTTTCTTTAAAAAAGAAACACACTTCATCATTCTGGTAAACTCTGGAAAAGTCACAGTTCAATTTTATATTGACAAACTTGCATTTTTGTGATAATTCTAGAAGATGATTAGAGTATGATATTGTTTGCAAAATCTACAAATTGTGTTGCTAAGCCACTGGTGGATATCACACTGCTTGTCACTGATTTGTTGAATTTTTCACGGGTCTTTGTGTTGGGGATTTGGAACCAAACAAGAAAATCAATGATGACCCCTCCCCCTTATATATATATACACACACACACACACACACACACACACACATCTCGAGTTGCCCTTGGGACAGAAAATATAATTTCCTTTTCAATTTTCTCTTTTCTCCTCTCTTCTCTTTTTATTTTCTTTCTCTCTTTTCTATTTTCTTCTTTATCTTTCTTTCTCTCTCATGCCACTTTCCTCTTTCATAAACTCTTTATTTTTTCTTTCTCTTTTTTATTTTTTCTTTTCTTTTTTATTCTCTTTTTATTTTTTCTTTTCTCTTCTCTTTTTATTTTTTCTTTTCTCTTCTCTTTTTATTTTTTCTTTTCTCTTCTCTTTTTATTTTTTCTTCTCTCTTCTCTTTTTATTTTTTCTTCTCTCTTTTCTATCTTCTTTTTTATCTTTCTTTCTCTCCCATGTCACTTTCCTCTTTTCCAAACTCTTTCTATTTTTTTCCTCTCACTCTTATTTTTCTTATTTTCTTTTAAATTTTTTATGGATTTCCTTTTTTATTTTAAGTTATATATTTTTTTATATTTCTTATCTTTGTATTTGAAACTTATATTCAGGTTTCAATTTAAATCTTTTAGCAATCCTTTGTGAGGAAAAAAGTTATTTACGTAATTTACATTCCCTCCATTTTCAGATGTGTACATAGTTTATTTCAATTTGAATATTTTCACAATTTTTTTCTGTTTCCTTATTTTTTACTTTTTGTCCAGAACTTTCTTACCCTTTCATTCATTCTTTGCTTTCTTCAACATGTTGCCTGCTTTTTGCCTTGCTGTTTTTTTTTTTCATATCATATTCAAAAACGTGATATAATCTTTTAATTGCCTCCTTTTGAGAAGCAAATTATGAATTGAAATAATTTATGTATTGAAAATAAAAAAGCCACTGCCTATTTTTTTCTATTATTTCCAACCAGCATTTAATTGTTCCTTTATTGACATAATTTATATTTATTTACTTATATTTTTAAATTTTTAATTCTTATTACGCATGCTCTCTCTCCTAAAATATATATCCATCATTAAAAGTCTTTTTGGAAAAAAAAAAATTATTAGGCTTTAAAATGGTATCCACTGTATAAAAATTACTGAGTATAATTGTATATACACCCAGTGATATCTGTCTATTAAATAACATAAAAAATGGTAACATTAAACCTGAAGCTAGAATTTACATATATAGGTTGCAAAAATGTTCTAGAAAATACATAGGTAAAACATCTAAGAATTTAAGTAAAAGATTATATAATAGACAAAAAGGATCTTTTATAAAACAAAGCACTATTAGCCCTTTGTTGTAATAGTTCTAACTGAAAATTTAACTTAAAGAATTTGATTTAAATTAGGTGCGCAAGTAACTTATTAGAGTAAAAATGTATTGAAAGCACACTAAATTCTGGATCTTTCATGGTCAATTTATATCCAGGCTCATACAACCCATCTCCTTTCCTCACAAGACTAAATACAGATACAATGTGGGACATTTAAAAACAAAAGCGATAAAAATTTAAAAATCAATATGTTTGTATCTTCAACATTTTCTATATAAAATTGTAATCAGCCTTTTTTTGTATCCCTCCACACAAATACACACACACACACACACACACATATATATATATATATATATATATATATATATATATATATATATATATATAACATAGTGTTAATCCACGTATACTGTCTTAATAGGTATAGGAAAGAATATTAAAAAGTTTTGAATTTAAAAATGTACTTTTTTTTTGATAGTATTTGTTTATTTTTATTATTGTATTTTATATTTCAGACCACCCTCGGTCCTTCATCAGAAACAAGTGATTTTTAAATTTGAATTCAAATTTAAAAATCACTTGTTTCACAATATAACTGACCAATGGAATCAAGCCCCAGTCAACATTCCAATATATTGTATTTTTTAAATTTAAATTTTTTCAAAAATTTGTGTCTTGTAAACAAATATATAAGAAACTTAATGAAGTGAAATATGTTAGATTAAAGACACTTTTCTTACCCGTTCTTTATTCATTTTATCATTTTGTTCATTTTTCAACACCCACACCCACACGTTTCATTAAAAATGATAGACAAAGTGCTATGGTTAAGGTTTTTTTTAATATAGTTTTTCATATGATCTTATAAGTATTTTTTTTTCTTTTCAGAACATAAATTATATAAAAATTATCT
This sequence comes from Ascarosepion bandense, assembly GCA_037127315.1. Taxonomy (NCBI): domain Eukaryota; kingdom Metazoa; phylum Mollusca; class Cephalopoda; order Sepiida; family Sepiidae; genus Ascarosepion; species Ascarosepion bandense. The sequence continues at coordinate 247,209 of JBBBDQ010000545.1, forward strand.
GAATACTTTATTTCTCCAAGCCTTTCAGAAAATTTTTGTATAATTTATGTTCTAATAAGAATAAAAAAAGATCAGATGAAAAATTATCAAAAGCTTTACCATAGCACCTTGTCTGTCATTTTTAACAAAACTTGGCATAAACGAGGGATTGCTGCCTAAATACCCCCCCCCCCATTTTTTTTGTTTCTGATGAAGGCCCGAGGACGGTCTGAAATATAAAATATAATAATAGAAATAAACAAATACTGTCAAAAAAATACATTTTTAAACTTACAACTTTTTAGCAGTTTTTCCTATACATATTAAGACAGTATACGTGAATCATCACTATGTTATATATATATATATATATATATATATATATATATGACTGATTCCACTGATAAAACTATTATTAGTCTGAAGTGGAGATGAAATGCATCACTTGGGAATTTCTATATTCTGTCATTTGATTAAATCTATCTATTATGCTACACAACAGTTTGAGAAACTTAAAGAAAGGAATTGCTCCTTCTAAAAATAAATAATTGTATAGATAATGAGCTCCTTTATTTATTTTTTTTTTTTTAGAAGAATGTTTTTTGCAAGACATATGTAAAGTTTTTAGCAAGACATTCAAAGTGTTATTAAAAAAATGTACCTCTTGGCAGGAATTGAAACTGCTCTCACTTTTTTTCTTTAAAGAAATCCACTTTAGTTGGGTGTTGCTGTTATAGTTTCAATGATGGATGTTGTTATCGTAAATACATACATTTTTTTTTGTATTAATATACCGCCTCTATCCAATCACCATTATTACATTTAATGTATAAAATGTGTATATGAATACAGGGTATGGCATAATATACGTCCCACTTAAACCTCTCAGAAATATCTTCCACATAATGTTAAACAGTAAGAGTTATTTCTGTGGGGTATTTCTGCTGCATCCTGTATAACAGCTGAGGTAGTATATTTTAATTCGATTTTATGTTACTTTTTGCTAAAATTTTATTAATTCACCGGAGTCCATCCATATTAAATTATTACCTGTAATTAAAAAGAAAATATTAATGCATAAACTGTGAATGACGTGAAATTTACGTTGTTGTTCTATGGCTCAGCTACAAATGAGGGGAATTTATGCCACAGTTAATGGGTTAAATTAAGACCTGTTAGGGAATTAACTACAAAATTTATATCACAGCAATTTAAGAGACAATTTCTTTTATCATTAGGAGGTATCAAATGTGTTTTCGTTTTTAAACCTCTCGTGGGCTCCTGTATGTTTTTGAAGATTATGTAATGTTCGACATATGGTGTCTTGCAGTGATCCTAGTTTTCTGAAAGTTCTTGTGTGTTGGTGATTGGCTTTTTTTTTTTTTATCATTGTGTGTTGGCGATCAGGTTCTTTTGTCGTGTATTACAATACTTCCTCGTTTATCCGGATACGTTGTATAAATATGTCTGGATAATTAAAAATACCGGATAATTGAATATCGCAATTATCCAAAAACAATGGCAAAGAAGTAATTTTCTGAACGAAATTTAACGTTTATATCATCAAATAAATTTTCAAATGCTTTGTTGAAGGTTTTGTCTAGTTTATTTTTTATGTAAAAAAAATGTTCGACAGGTCTTGCGTTTTTTTCTGACGCAAACAAGTTGTGATAATTCAAATGTATATTTTTTGTATGAAAACGAGGAAATTAACAAGAATTAATTGAACTGTTTTTATAAATGTTTTATCAAACGTTGAGTTTGATCTTCTAAATTCCCCAAACACCTGTCTGATATGAAATATTAGAATGGGTTTAGTTTCGATGCTTGTAATATGCTAGGATGATATCAATTTTTCACTTCTCTTAACGTTCAGATAATCCAAGTACAGAAAACAGAAATACAGATAATAGTGATAATATTTAATAACAGTATCAATAAAATAGCGCAATCATAGTTATTAAATGTGTACCTGAGATAAGCTCTTGGGAAAAAACACAGTCTTCATTCAGTCAGGTAAGTGTCATACGTGATACACGCTCTTTCGAGACATGACTGACTGATTATCCCGCAGTAGGTTGCCATTACTTTCTGCGGTAGACTGGTGGCCAGCCTAGGCTATAGAATCCAATCTGTCCTGTTATTTAACCCATAACTAGAGGGAAGAGACGGATTATTACCTTTCCCAACGGTGTTTGCGCGTAAGTGAATGCAAGGAATTTAACTGGAATTCGAAATCGGCTCCTCGATTTCTCGTTCCGAGCCGATATCCACTGCACCACAACGTACATAACTCCGCATATTAAAGAATATAGAGAAAAATAAATATATATTACTAGCAGTATAGCCCGGCGTTGCTCGGGTGTAATGAAAGCTTTAAAACTAATCCAGGGTCCTGGAGCTCAGACTCAGCCTAAAGAATATTTGTGTAAAGTTTGGTGAGAATCGCATAAAAATTGTGGATTTGTATAAAGGACATACAGACAAATAAACAGGCACACACACAAACATATTGCCTTTTATATATATATATATATATATATATATATATATATATATATATATATATTATCGATTTTCTGCACTATTGTAAGAACTGCAATCTTGAAACTTCTGAATATAGTTTCTTATGTCTTTGTCTATGAGTGTATCAAATTTGATTAAAATCGTACCACTACTTCTATAACCCGATTTTTTCGATTATCGATTTTCGATATTTATCGAGGGTACTTCGACACAAAACCTAGCTAAGAACATTCGCAGACGCTTAGAGTACAACTGTGTAAATTTTCAAGAAAATCGGTTCACCCGTTTTGAAGTCTATAGGTAACACACACACACACACACACACACACACACACACACACAAAGTTCCATAAATAAAGTTTTATAAATAAGTTTAGATTTGTAACGGCTGAACCTTATAAAGGGTTAGACTGAAAAATGTCTTTCATTTCAAACTCCAAATGTCTTTCATTTATTCATAGCCTACTGGAACCTTCTTAAACATCAATCATAATGTCATAAAAAACAACGATTTATATTGATATGAATATAAACTGGAGCTTTGATAAATTTGATTATGGTTTGCAATAGGTTAAAGATTTAAAATAAGCGCCTTTTAATTTTTCATTTAAAGACCTTTTAGGCAAAACCTGCATTAAATATTTATTTCTTTTATTGATGAAGGAAAAGAAAGTTGTCATTTATTGAAAATGATTCTAAAAATTAAAACCAAGTAGGATAACGGTTAATAAGACAAAGAATGGTATCGGCAAACAGAGTTCAAACTCCGGTTAAATAGTTTGTGTTTGCTTTGCACTAATGCCCTTCGAGGATTAAAAAAAAATCATAAATCCATCTTTTCTCCCTCCCGATATGGATAAAATAACTTGAAAAACTAGATTCTTTCGCTTTGGTTGACAACCTGTTTAGGAGAAGTCCAATTTTTAATTGAAAATCCCAGAGAATTATCTTTATCAAGAACAATGCCCGAAAGGACCTGCTACTTAAAGAGGTTGTTGCTATAAATATAAGGAGTGAAAAGTTTATTCAAATTTTAGTTTTTATTTTCAGGGGAAATCGAGAAAGAAATATGTTGCAATAATATTCTTCGAAAGTTGATGTTTTTAATGCTAAACATAAAAATTCTATTAATGTTAGAACAACCTATTGGAAAAAAATACACCCTTTTTGTTTTTGAATGGAGACAACTAGACAATTTTTTAGCTTAGTAATTAGGACGTTGATCGTTTAAACGCTTTTTAATGTTGGTTATAGTCACCAGCAAGATAAAAAAATTACAACAACAACAACAAAAAAACAAAAAACAAAAACAAGATGCGAATTACAAATTAAGACGTCAGCATCAAACAAGTACAGAAGTTTAAATATCTGGGAAGTGTTTTAAAAGAGGGTGAAAAATCTGGGAAGTGTTTTAAAAGAGGGTGAAAAATGCAACACCGAAATCCAATGGCGCATTACCAGAGTAAAAGAAATCTTCCGAAAACTAAACGTATTAAGAAACGGGAACTGGAGATCCTAACTGGATTTTGTTACCGATGGGCGCAATATAAGATACGCAGATGACACTGTTGATGTCTGACACGGAAAGAAAACTACAGGACATTTTAGGTTAGTAAAAGAAAGCGAACAAAAAATAATAACTATCAACTGAATACTCACGAATTCTTCATAAATCCAGTACAATGACCTCATATTTGGATGGTAACGTTGCTATAACTCTTGTGGTTAAACACTATCTTTTGTTTTCAGATCGGTCTGCGGACAATTAAACTAGGTTCATCATGTTTCCTTTTCAATGTGTTTTGTGCATAATCTAGACTTATTTATAAATGGAACTTTGTGTGTCTGTGTCCGTTACCTATAGACTCCGAAACGGCTGAACCAATTTTCTTAAAAATTTAAACAGTTGTATTATAAGCGTCTGCGACTGTTCTTAGTTAGGTTTTGTGTCGAGGTACCCCTGATAAATATCGAAAATCGATAATCGAAAAAATCGGGTAATAGGAGTAGTCCGATTTTAATCAAATTTGATACACTCATAGACAAAGACATAAGAAACGATATTCAGAGGTTTCAAAGTTGCAGTTCGTACAATAATGCAGAAAATCGATAATATATATATATATATATATATATATATATAGAAGGCAAGATGTTTGTGTGTGTGTCTGTTTATCTGATTGTATGTCTATTTTTTTCAGCCCTTTTATTTTAGTTTTTGCTTCGGGTTTGGCTCTAAGTAGCTATAATTGTAGTTCTTACTCTCAGCCATGATACCATTTACTCAGATGGCTTATTTAGCCTTCGAAATTCAGTTTACGACGAAAAAAACTTATTTGATATTGATACTAGGAAATCAAAATTTGACTTACATTCATTCATTTTTCATTCAGTCTACGGTTTTGCTTTAACTGGAAACAACTATTGCTTTTTAGTCTTTCGTGCCAATGTCCAAAGAGTCTGAGCTCCAGGACCATGGATTAGTTTTAAAGCTTTCATTACATCCGAGCAACGCCGGGCTATACTGCTAGTAATAATAATACACAATATAATAATAATAGCAGTGAAATATCTATTTGAATACAAATGGCCGTGATAGAGATCCGGCTGCCAACTAATTTAACCTGCTATTTACCTAGAGTTAGGAATGAAAGCAGGTTCAAGGGTGTTAATGGGAAGTGAACGAAAAACAAACTTAATCGAAACTCGAACTCATCACGCCGATTTTGTTTCTCGTGACCATAATCGTTACACCACTCTGTAAATAAATAAAATATTAATTATTGTAATTAAAACCTTCTGTTTCTAAAAGTGCGGAGTGGCCTGTCGATTATGAGATTTTACAATTACAATCGTCTTTTTATTTAATTGACTCTTATTGCGAACTGTAGGTGAGGATTATTTTTTGTTTTTTATTTGAAACAACGTATTTAGGAGGGGTTGCTGAAAAGTTCACAAACCGACCTAATTTATAAAATCACTCCAAATGATGAAAAATAAGATTTGTTTTTTTTTTCTTAGAAATGGCCGAAATCTTTTCAACGCCCAGTGTGTGTATACAATTATATTGGATACCTGTGTTTGAGTAGGCGTTTCGTTTTTTTAACAGTGTGCATTACGTTTACCAACCTGTGCGCTCGAGAAATTGTGACATATGCACATACTTCTTCGGCACTGATAGCACCTCGGACATTTGTGTTCAGAGTAATAATATCTACAAAAATCTGTATTCTGATGTTTGGTCATTAGAATTCTGATTTTGTAAAGTGGGTCGGATCGAGAACCTTAACATCATTTTGTATAAAAGGTCAGTTCCAGGTGAGGTTGTTCCTATATACAGTACCTCCCCATTGCATCAATAGCGTAGAGTTAGTGTAAATGCTTGAGGCGTTCTAAAAGAAAGTGCCATAAATACTGAGCATATTCTGTAGCTACCAACTCATACGCGTGAGTGATCTCACTTAAAAACAACTAATCTAGAAGAAGGAAAAATCTTATTTCAAATTTAGAGACAGCATCGCGAAAACATTCTACTATCTTTCTTTCACTTAAAGATATACTATTTCATAATTTACAGATATTAAATTATAGGAAGGTGTGGAGGGCCATGATTATGAAGGTATGAGACATTTAAAGAGAGGAACAACAGTTCATGCGTAATTTCTGCTGTGCACTCTGCCATTAAAAAGTTAAAAGAGAATATTTACTCGTAATAGATTCTTGCAGTCTTAGTTCCATTAATTATTAGCTTCAGTATCCAAAAAGGGTCACAGGTAAGACTGGCAATTTGTGAAGTCGCCCAGGGTGCCATCAAGGCCGAGGACGCCATCATGCTGCCATGTCATGTATTTGGGATCATCCAAAACTAAATCATATAAAAACATACTTGCTGTCGTCCACTCAAGACAAATTAAATTCTTTGGCTATTTTGTCAATAAAAAAAATGATCTCGTAAGGAAGATAGGTGTTAAACGTGCCATAAAAAGATTTGCAGATCTAAAGGCCAGAAAAAAATGTTTTTTTTAGGATAATAAATATTTTCTTTAGCTTGTATTAAGCTCTATATTGTAATAAACTCGTTATTCTACATGTGAAAATTTAAAAAAAAAATATTTGTAAAAGCGCCGAAAGTTAGCTTGTCCAGGGTGCCAGAAAACCTAGGGTCGTCACAGGGGATAGAACATTTTGGAGAGCCATGATCGCTGATGTCCTGAAGGGGGTGGGGTTGCTGCACATAGAAGAAAAAGAATGTATTCAATCTCAGTTAGCTGTGTCCCCCCCTTCTTTCTCCTTAGTATTTGCAAAGATTATATGCCTTCTCCAGTGTCCCTTCCTAAGAACCGTGATTCAAATAACTTTTCAGGCTTAGGAAAAGAGAGATGGATTTGGTAAAAAGCGTTGTCAATGCATCTTCCATTTTAAACTTCTTTTGAAACTTTTTAACGTTCTTTTACTGTGATCCATTTTGAGTTTTTGTATATGTGTAAGATATAATCTTAATTGTTTTTAAAGATTTTCAGAATCTGGAAGTCCTTATCATAAAATTAAGAAAGATAAAGTTGAATAAAATTTTTGGCCTGCAAACTGGAAATTTAAATGTATTTAACAGCTGGTAGATTTAACCGAGGAAAGAATTTCGCTTATCTATCTCCTCCCCTCATGCGTGACGTCATAACGCATAAATCACTATCAGATTTGAAGAATTTAACTATTAAAAAACAACAACAAAAAGAAAAAAAATTCGCTGTTTTTTTTTTCTTACCTTGAAGATGGCTAGAAATATGGCCGAAAACTTTAGATCATAAAATTTCGGACAATGTTTTCATTCGTAGTATCCAGCCTTGCGTTTTTTTTTTGTTTTTGTTTTTTTTACATAAATAACTAAAAATGAAAGAAAAAAAAGTTCCTTCTTTGTGGTTTTTAAGCAAACTTATATGGGTATTTTAGCGCGCGCACAGACACACACATTATTTTAATTAAAAAAAAAGAGAGAAATCCCTTTAAAATGCATTTTCTGTTTCCCAAGTAAAAGAGTTTCAATTTCAAATATGAAAAAGTAAGCAAAGATTGATTAAAAGGACAGATAATAGGAAGTGATGATTGACGAAGATTGAAAAAATTTACTTTGTTGAGGATTTGACATGTTGAATGTTAGCAACAAAAAAAAAAAAACCTAAAAATCGTTATTTCGAAAGAGATTATATATATATATGGCAAATGTTCTTTAAGACAAATATTATTAAAGATAACAGAGATTCAGACCAGAGTGTCATCAGATCAGATCAGAAATTAATAAGCGGCATAATGATCATAGTAACATTAGGTACTCAAAAAAACAAACAAAAAAAAAAACAAAGCAAAAAGAAAAAGAAAATACCATAAAAATCAAACAGTAAAAATGATCCCTGAAATAATACTCATCCAACAAAAACAACCACCTATAAATAAAAACTATAACTTAAGAGTCCTCATCCTCATATATATATATGTAAGAAAAATTACACGAATCCTTTGTAAAATAAAGACGGAAGCTGATGATGGTTCGCCTGAAATAGGCCCACACCACCAATTTACCATGAAATAATGTGTCTGCCTTAATTTTTCTTGTAGTTGCTCTATATGTATATAAATACATATATATTTAGAGCTCTCTTAGAGAGTTATCCTACCACTGTATGTACAGGATACTCCTTTGGATTCTTCTATACTCACACTGCACGCTGAGATATATATAATAAACACACACATGTCACAACACTCTTTGCCCACGTCACCACACTCACCAGTTCTATAAAACTCAACATCTGTCTCTACCGAGACTGATGACAATTTAAAAAATGTATAAAGCTTGACCCATAGTTCTTCTGAAATGAACCTCAGATTATTTCTGATGGAATTTCATCCTATTAATTTTTTTAAAAACTGTTTCATCTCAAGCAAGACGACAATGGCACTAGAACACAAGGGGCTACATGGAGTGAAAGAGAATAAGAACAATTTAGTGAGCTGAGAAGGTTTGTTCGCAATTTGACAGACAGTTAAGTGTCACACGTGATATACGAATGGGCGATCATGTCTCGAAAGAAGCATAACTGACTGGGCAGAAGATTTTCCCGCAGCAGATTGCCATTACTTTCTGCGGTAGCCTGGTTGCTAATCAACTATAGAACCCAATCTGCTATTTAACCCAAAGCTGAAGGGAGAAGTGACGGATTGATACTTTTCCCGAAACTGCTCTGACCATATGAATTTAAACGTGCTACTAAATTGGCATCCAGGTTCCACCCTTTCACCATCGAAAAAGTTAAATGTAACCTCCACTTCTACAGTTTCTTTTCTCGCACTTTCCGCCTGTGGAAATCTTTTCCGTTTACTTGCTTCCCTATCTTCTATCTTCTTAAATTCCGTTCATCTTTTATCCTTTCCTCAATACACCCTGTACCCAATCTTTTCTTTCATTTCCACTCTGAGAGTTCAAATTTATTACTGAATGAACGATGCCTAAATGCGTGAGTAGCTACTGGTTCTAAAGTCTACCATTTCTCCATAGTGCTCAATCAGCTGGTGAGAGCGTAAATAGTGTATTTTCTTCGAAAATCATATGTGTCGTATGATCATTTAATTAATATTAATAAAATTTCTCGCGGAAATGATAATACGATACATGAGATTTTTTAAGTTTTATTTGAAAATATACATGTTTGGCTCTGTAAATAGATAATACCATTTACATCGAGTTCTCTGACTGGATCATTTTTAATATTAATAAAATTAATATTAATAGGATCTCTTTTGGGATTTTACCTACATGCCAACTTCTGTTTAGATTTATATGCAGCATATCTTCATTCGAGCATGTTTGGTTGAATAATCTGGACATATGTCTATTTATTTTTAATGTAATCCTCTCTAATTCTCTGACCGACGTCTTAATGTTGTTATTAAATTCATTAAGGAAGGCGACGTACTTTTTCTTTTCTTTTCATTTCATTTTTATTTTAACAAGGATTTTTTCTGTATTGTGACGATTTGCCTACCTAATGAATTTAATATCAACATTAAGAAGTCGATCAGATAATTCAAGAGGATTACAATAACAGTAGACATATATGTCCAGACTATTCAACCAAACATGTTCGAATGAAGATATGCTGTCTATATATGCGTGTGTGTGTTGTAATATTTTACATTGTGTGTTGTTTTTATATATATATATATATATATATATATATATATATATATATATATATATATGGTGTTTGTATTTGTGTAGCCTATCATTGTGTGTATATGGCAGCAAATTTTCTTTTATAAAAGTTTGAACTTCAACGAAAATATTTTATTTGTTAAGGATCTTTTGCTTAAAACAAACAAAAATGTCTTAACAATCTTGTCTTCAACAAACTTAGATGTAGTGTGTAATATATATGTATCTATGAATTACGTGTGTAATACATGTAGTACCTGTATATACTATGTGTGTTTATAATATATCTATATGAAAATTATTTAGATATTTTCTTTTTTTAAACCATGGTAAAAATTCCGACTCGTACAAAATAATAAATAAAAAATAGACACATTTAAGTTCGCATTTATCAGCGGTAAGAAATAAAAAATCCTACAAATATATATATATATATATATATATATATATGGAAAAGAAAGGATATTAAGAGAATTGTTAAAAATTGAATGAAAGGTTTTAAACACCCGTGTCACGTGGCCAGTCACGTGCTCATTCTTATTTCGCTGAATAACTCCATCTTAAATCATGAAAGTCATATTAATCAAGAGAACCTAATTTATCGAAATAATCCAACAGATTTTCAAATGGCAATAACGACTATGAATTAATTAAAATTAAATTATGTTTCTCCATTCGTTTTTATTTTGTCTTTTCTAACAAATCTTTTACCTTTTTACTCACTTTTCTTGCATATATATATATATATAAAATCTGCGGATCATTGCTTATTGTTCTTCCAATTTAATGTCATCTTGGATCAACCTTATTCTATATATTTTTTATTATCTTCCTCTTTGTTGTCTTCATAGAAAATGTAATCGTATACATACCTTCAGCTATTACTAATACTTTTTTGACAGTTTTTCTGATATTTTGTTGTCTACTTATCTATTAGTGATTCCTTATACAAGACAACATCAATATGACCGCAGTTGATGGCCCAGAGCACCTCATCCTACTTTTCACACGAGGATTCATTCGGATCAGTTATCTCGTTTTTGTTTTTTTATCTCACATTTTGACTGGTGTACTCTCTGGCCTTTCTAGAAGTTTTTAGAGAATAGTGAACAGAATCTTTAATTTAAGCCACTATTTGAGTTGCTTTGTTTGTTCCAGCTGGTATTATTGTTAGTGAATTGGAATTTCAGCATTTATCAAGTCCTTCTTATGATGTAAATCTACCTTAGCCAGTGAACCGGCATATGTTTCAACATTACTTGACCCAGCCAGTGAACTCTTGTGTTTCAGGGAACCATGTGTGCTTTACCAGTACTACCTACAAGGCCATATAACTTAAAAAAGTTTCAGAAAGCATTATGGGGGAGATTTTGTAATATAAAACGTCAGATAATGCTGAATACTACCTTTTGTTGCGGTGTGAGACAATTAATTCTGACAGGGCAAAGAATATAAAACACTGTTTGGGCAAACCAGCCAATAAAGGTGGTATGAGTGGGATATAACCATATCCACTTGGGCTAAGTTTGTCACCAGACATTTTGTTATTCACTCTACCATTGTTTCTTTCTTTAAAGATAAGGTGTCTGTCTTTTGGTCGGTACCAAACAATACATGAGATATTTTTACAAACTTCGCATTTATTTTGATATTCCAGCGAGAGTATAAGATGGGTTATATTTGCGTTTTCATATATATATATATATTTTACCATAGCTTTTTTTCCTCGGCTTTATTTGTACATTGGTAAGTTGTCTTTTTAAACACACAAACGCTGCGTGATCCTGTTAAGTGAGTAACGAGGCAAGGAAAAAAATTAAATTAAGGGCCTCTCTAGTTTTGAGGTCCCTAGCTTATAGCGGTGGGTGTATTATTAAATTAGTTAATACTAGCAGTATAGCCCGGCGTTGCTCGGGTGTAATGAAAGTTTTAAAACTAATCCATGGTCCTGGAGATCAGATTCAGCCTAAAGAATATTTGTGTGAAGTTTGGTGAGAATCGGATAAAAATTGTGGATTTGTATAAAGGACATACAAGCAAATAAATAAACACACACACAAACATCTTGCCTCATATATATATATATATATATATATATATATAATCAATTTTCTGCACTATTGTAAGAACTGTAACCTTGAAACTTCTAAATATCATTTCTTATGTCTGACTGAGTGTATCAATTTGATTAAAATCGGACCACTCCTTCTATAATCTGATTTTTTCGATTATCGATTTCCGATATTTATCGGGGGGTACCTCGACACAAAACCTAGCTAAGAACACTCGCAGACGCTTATAGTACAACTGTGTAAATTTTCAGGAAAATCGGTTCAGCCGTTTCGGAATCTATAGGTAACGGATACACACACACAGGCACACACACAGACAAAGTTCCATTTATAAATAAGTTTAGATAGATTGTTGATATGATATCATTGTTGTTGGAATATCGATGGTGTATTATATTCTTTTACAGCACGCACTAAATGATAAACTTGTAGTTAATTGGTTAGACTTGGTAGATTATAATTCGTCTAATTTACTTTTTGTTCCTCCCATTAATCGCTTATCTAACTTTCTTTTCTTATATTTATATTTACTAAGCCGAATTTAGTTCAGTTTAAAGCTTCCCGTGACACCAAGTGAGAATCAAACTCACTAGAAGAGTAATGACTAGCTTGTTAACCATTACACCAGGTCAAGGTTCTCTATTAACTAACTTTTCATTTCTTTTCTTATATTTATATTTACTAAGCCGAATTTAGTTCAGTTCAAAGCTTCCCGTGACACCAAGTGAGAATCGAACTCACTAGAAGAGTAATGGCCAGAGAGACTAGCTTGTTAACCATTACACCAGGTCATGGTGCTCTTTTTATTCCAATCTTACTTCCTTCCTCCTCTTTTTCTTTTCTTAACTTCCTTATAGATCACTTCATCTTTCGACTTCTATATCAACGAACCACACCACCTTTCAATATTATCTGATTCCGTTTTTTTTTCTCTCTTTTATTATGGCTTTAAAAATGTATTAAAGTTAGAAATTAATATATGCAAATATATCAAAACAAAGAGCGTGGGGGAGCAATCTTGAGAAAAAAATATTACTTATCGTATATTGCAAAATATAACAAAAATAAGAAGTGCCAACCGGCTATCGCAATATAGATAACAGATATAATGCTTATAGATACAGCAACCATTTCTTCCACTTGTAAAGGAAGCGTTGCTCAGACTGAATATATAGAGTCTCAAGCAACTTTATTAAATAACTATAGCTTCTCAAGCAAGCTATTATGTAATTTGTCCGTGATTTATATTTCTGATTATCTTTTTGTATTTGTCTTTCACCTTTATTTTTGCGCTCGTTGTGCACATATTTATATGTTTTGTCCTCCATTGAGCTCTGAACAGCAAGGGCTGATAACCATTAATCCTCCCTTATTTGTTTTTTATGCTCTTCTTGTCTTTTCTTTTCCCTCTTTGTTTTGATATGAAATTGTGTTAATTTCACATATACATTTGAAATATCCTTTTTAAAGTCATTATAACATTTTCTATTCCAACCGTTTTTTTTTTACTTTTATAGAATTAGTTTTTCTTCTGTATTATTTTCTTTCTTTCTTTCTTTCTTTCTTAATCTTTACTCCCCTCTGGTATGCATATTATTTTGACATTTTTAATTCAGTTTTAGACATCTTACTATTTGTTATTTTTCATTATTTCTCTAATTCGTCTCTCCTCTTTATGCCGTTTTTTTTTTTTTTTTTTTTTTTTTATCATGCTTCTTTAGCTTTCCTTCTTAATAAGAAAAGGAAATGATTCCAGGTGTCATTGGAATCTTGCTACTGGCTTTTTACTATCGAACATGTTCTTTTCCGAGTTACGGCATGTTCGGTTGTTGGGGAAATAATGGTTAAAGTCATGATAGCACTTTCTCTGAAAAGTAAAGAACAATTTTTTTTCTTTCGTTGTTTATGTTTTTTTTTTTTAATACCCTTTTCCTTCTTTTCTGTTCTATTTATCTTCTCCGTTTCTTTTTTTCGATTTATAATCTATTTTTCTTTCTTTTTCTCTATACTCTTCTATTTTTTTTCTTTTATTTTCGCTTTGATTCATCCAACTGTTTTTTTTTTTTGTTTTTTTTGTCACTAACAATTTTTGATCCTTCATTATTGGTCACCTTACTATCATCAAATGAACAAACACATTTTGAGGATGAATTTTATGAATGATATGACATGAAAAAATAAACATTTTTACTATAATTTTTCTATGTAATATTATATTAAAAGCCATATTTGGCAAATAGTTTCCAAACAAGAAAAGCTGAAAGAAAGGCATAAACTGAATAAAAGTTAAATAAAAAAGGCATTTAAAATTCTTTCAAAACAAAGAGAAATGTTATCATGAAAAAACAAAAGATAAAATGGTAAAAATGAATGAAATTGAAATGCATGGCCCCAAAAAGATAAAAGAATGTAATATGTATAAAAAGAATGAAACAAGAACAATTGTTTGTTTGTGGATTTTTCTTTTAATTCAGTACATTTTTAGATTTTGATATTTCCTCCTTTTAAATTGTTACTGTATATTTCAATGCTTGCTTATATATATATATATATATATATATATATATATATATATATATATATATATATATATATATGGTTAAATAAAATAAAGACAAGAGGAAAACTGTATTTTAAATCGCCTACGCGTTTCGTCCTGTGATGGACTTTATCAAGGCAAAAAGACGAAATGAGCTTTATTCTGAATTACGTATCTATAAACAGACGCTCACAAATCATTTCAAAAATATTCTGTTTAAATATTTTAAAATTCTTTTAAAATATTTCTAAACTATTCTGTTGATCTTTTGAAATGATTTGTGAGCGTCTTTGTGGTTGCCAACATTGTTTATAAATACGTAATTTAGAATAAAGCTCATTTCGTCTTTTTGCCTTGATAAAGTCCATCACAGGACGAAACGCGTAGGCGATTTAAAATATAGTTTTCCGCTTGTCTTTATTTTATTTAACCATTCTGTCCTTAATCTCAGACTATAACTGAGTATATATATATATATATATATATATATATATATACGTGAGTGTTTGTGCCCGTCACCAGATTGCTTTGAATGAGGGATTCGGCCTTTAAGCCAGTGCGGCTGCGAGTAAAAGTGCTTTTATGCTAATGCACTTAATTGAGTTCTGTGAGGTAAGTAACGGGTTCTCATATTGGAAAAAAGTAATGAATAAAAAATAAAGTCTTTTTTTTTTTATATATTCAATGAAATATTTCTTCTTTATAAATATGGTCGATGGAAAGTGAAATAATATCAAACACTGAAAATATTTTGGATGAATATTTTATCTTGCAAGAATTAGAACATCTCATGAAGGCGAAATTATTTTCGGTTCGGGTAGGACCCCCTCGGTGACGGGCCTATAACAAACGATTGTAATGTACTGTCAACATATCCTCTTTATTTCTTTCTTTTACAGAACGGTTAATATTCAGTAGTCTTAATACTTTTTATGGTTCATATGTAGAAATCCAAAATTGTATATTTCTGTCATGTCATTACATTTTAAGAATAAAGTAAATATGATATAACGTTGTTTTTTTTTTGTTTGCACTATCTTTTTCTCTTCGCGCGCGCGCGTGTTTGTGCGCTACCATGTGTGTGTGTGTGTGTGTGTGCTACCATGTATTTGTGCTACGATCTCTTGATATTGGATTAGAGTTTGATAGGGTGTAATTTTGAATTATATATGTTTTCACTGGTGAATGTTGCAGCTAGTGTTGAAATTTGAAACCCTACCGCCATTTTTATGGACATAAAAGTGTCCTGTAGCCTCTATCTCGTATAACTTCGTCACTTCTGAAACATATCATCCACTACTTAACTCCTGTCCTCAAAGCTGCTCTTTGGTCTCCGTAAACATTCTATTTCATATACATAAGATTAACATTTTGGTCGTTCCCAAAACTGTCCGCGACTGGAGTTTCATGCACTATAGGCAATTGTCAGGCCGCCGGAACGCCAGGCTAAACAACTCCGGAACATTTAAAACCCAATAGAGTGTAAGATGGTAAAAAAAGCACAGGGGTGTTGGCATCGTTCAATCCGACAGAGAGCGATAGCAAAATTTAGCTAAGATGTAAGAATAGCCATAAATGCTCCGAGGGAAGAAGGGGAAACCTTTAACGGGAAAGAGTTTTGATTTTAGTGTAAGAAAGTGCTCAACAAAAAGTTGTTTAGTCTGGCATTCCGGTGACCTGACGATTGCACATACGTGCATGAAACTCGAGTCGCGGCCGGTTTCAGGTTTCAGGAACAACCAAAATGTTGATTATATTCAGCTCTATCACATTGTGTGGTATTGAGCACCTTTCTCTTTTGGTGTACCTTTAGTAGTTTCTTACCACTAATTCTAAACTATCGCCCGGTTCACACTCCACCCACATCTATTGAACGGGTGAAGAGGCTCATCCCTTGTTTCCTGTTTAGGATGCGGTTTCCGGCTTTCTCTTTTCCATTCTTTTTACCTTTACGTAGCCCCCTGCGCATCAGTGGCGTTACCGCCTTGCTTGGGGTGATATGATTAAAAAAAAAAAAAAAATTCCCTATATGTAATATTTAAGCTCTGTTAAATTGGGGTGTTGAGTGTCTTGATGGGATTGAGCACTTTCTATTATTGCCTATATGGCATGCTTTCCCATCAGAGACTTTAATTATCCTGACTTTTAATTGAGCACTTTTTTTACAATAAAATTAAAGGTAGAATCGCTGACTGTTGTCAATTCGGTCGGGTTTCAATCCTGAGGACAGCTCATCACTACGGTTAGACATCCGATTGCTTTTTAACCCAGGATTGAAACCCGACTGAATTGGCGTCAGTCGGTGATTCTACCTCTGAGCTATGGGTAGAAGGAGGCAGACTTTTAGCGTATGATATATCATGCACCAGTAACCAGAGTGCTCTAATTCATTACTGAATGCGTAGATGCTAGAGTAGCTACTATACACAATATGGGACGAGATTAGTTTAAGTTAGTTTGTATTAAACATCATTTGAAAGATTTGTAGCTTCAGGGATTTAGCAACTTGACAGCCCTGTACGTTATTTTTCTTGCTTCACTGTAAAATTGTTTCGTATCCGGGTGTTAATCTACCCCCCCCCCCCCCACACACACACTCAAGGTTGGTGTCTGTAGTCAGCTTGTGGTCATATAACTATCGGATTAATAAATAAAAAAATCCATCCCGTTATTTACAATTTGTTTTGTTTATGTTACACATATCTGATCAATTCGTATCCTATTTCGAGATTCAGAAAAAATGTGTGTTTAAAGGCACTATTCAACTTTGTATGGTCATTGACGCACCCTGTAGCTGAGAAGTCAAAACACGTCACATCTCCATTAGGGGAACGCAGGTTCGAATCCTGCCAGAGAGTGCATATTTTTCATCAATAAGATTTCTCGAATAGTCAGGCCGGTATGAAATAAATAAATATACTGATTAATAAATAAACTGAGCGTCTACTAAATTACAGATATCCACTAAGAATAACGGTTAAGTAATATATGCGTGTGAGGGGGTGTATTTAGGCAGTCGATCTTCATTCAAACATATTCACAGGGTGCGATGGATGAAGTGACTAAATTACGTAAAATGAAAATAACACTGACACCTCATTTTAACATATACTTACCAAAATTAGATATAGGGTCTTCCAGCAGCCACCCTCTTGACCCAGGGCAGCACTGCCGCCTCAAGACACTTGATCTCTGCCTCTCTGTTGAGTCTTTTGCCCTGTGGGAAGATGAATGGACGCATAACGTCGCCATCACTATTGATCACTCCAAGCACCATGATATCATCCAACTCTTTCTAAATCCTCAGCACTGTCTTCAGATTGACACCTAAATAACTTGAAATGTTCGTATTAGAGTTTTCGTCTCGAATGTGTCAAGCAGTACAGCATGCTGTTTATAAATTCCTTGTGGAGTGAATTGCGTCATGGTGCTCTTTTTTTCACAGACTGTGCTCAACTGACCCAATTATACTATGCAGTCAACAAAAACTAAAACAACGTTCAGGTGAGAAATTAAGAATATAAAATGGCGACAATTTACCCATTACACCCTGTAGACATATTGTGTCTATTTATTTTTATGCTGATCCTTTCGAGTTTTCTAATTAGTTTCTTGATGTTAAGATGAAATTCATCAAAAAAGGTGCTGTAGATTTTTCAAATCAAAGTCCTTTCAATCTTTTCCAGATCATCTTCAGGAGCAATTTATAAAGATAAGCTTATTGTAACTGCGATAAAATCTGCATTGCGTTGAGATGTGTGATTTTTAAAAAGCACGCGCGAACACGCTCTGTTATAGTTATTTCAAACATTTTAATTTTTTGTCGCAGTTATGGAATTTTTTGCAAAACAAATGTTTGAATATATAGGAGCTGACCGGAAATTGTTAGAAATGCAAAATGGCATTAAATTAATATTTTGTTGCTACATTCATAATAAATTTTGTTGAGTGTTGGTTGGTTGATTTTGATATAGAGGGCCTCGAAAATTTGAAGTTTTTGTTTATTATTTTTGTGATGTAGTATATTAGTATTGTCAACAAGTATTTCTACCATTGTTGGTTATAATTATATATATAGGAGGAAAATATGTTACATATATATATATATTAAATCTAAAGAAAGTAGATAATATCCCCAAAACCAGATCTTGTTAACATTAATTTTATTAATATTAAAATGATCCAGGTAGAGCGCTTGATGTAAATAGTATTAGTTATTTACAGAGTCAAATATATATATTATATAAATAAAATTCTGAATACTAAATTCGTTGTATAGCTATTTCGGCTATATATATATATATATATATATATATATATATATATATATATTTATATATATATATATATATGAGGGAGAATGTGATATTTAATTCGTTATATATCAGAAAGATGTTAGCATTTCATGTCTATGCATAATTATAACCAACGTTTGACTCAGAGTCGTCCTAAATTTGCTCTCACCCAAGGCAAGAGAGCCTAGTCGATGTCACTATTTAAATCATAACTGACAAAAGAAACGGACTCATATCTTTCCCAAGAGCATTAGTACAAATTACATGCAACAGAATCTGCTAGAATTTGAACTCAGCTTACCCATATGCAATTTATGTTGTAATAAACCACTGAGAAACGTGCAACAATATATTACCAAAAACATCATTGCATATATTACTAGCAGTATCGTCCGGCGTTGCTCGGGTGTAATGAAAGCTTTAAAACTAATCCATGGTCCTGAACCTCAGACTCTTTGGACGTTGGCACGAAAGACTAAAAATAGTTGTTTCCAGTTAAAGCGAAACCGTAGAAAGAAAAATAAATGGATGTAAGTCAAATTTTGATTTCCTGGTATTAATTTATATATATATATATATATATATATATATATATATATATATATATATATATATATTATCGATTTTCTGCACTATTGTAAGAACTGCAAGCTTGAAACATCTGAATATCTTTTCTTATCTCTTTGTTTATGAGTGTGTCAAATTTGATTAAAATCGGACCACCCCTTCTATAACCCGATTTTTTCGATTATCGATTTTCGATATTTATCGAGGGTACCTCGACACAAAAACTTAGCTAAGAACACTTGCAGACGCTTATAGTACAACTGTGTAAATTTTCAAGAAAATCGGTTCAGCCGTTTCGGAGTCTATAGGTAACTGACACACACACACACAGTTCCTTTTATAAATAAGTTTAGATTATATATGTGATATATTATTCTCCGTGTGGGATATGTGTATATATGTATATATAGCTTTTTATATCTCTTAGTAATATGAAACTATCTCTGCGGAAACAGCATGTTTCTCATTCTTTGTCCTTTCAGCCATTCTGTTCTGTCCGTGAATTACGGTGTTATTTTATTACGGATAAAATAATACCCATAACAGGGGAAATAAAATGGGATAGTAAACCTTTCTACCGTAATTCTTTCTCGTTATATTACCAAACAGTCCTCTGCCTAAATATTGACCAGGCTCGACATTGTTTAACTCCAGTGACCGAACGAGAACCGGTGTTATCACAGTGATTTGACCATAAACCATTTATGTACGATTATATTGCTGCCGCCATATATTTTCTTAATTGGTATCACTCAATGCAAGGCAGTAATGCCATTAAAACACTAGAGTTACAGAGTTACTAGAGTTACAGAGCGTAGAAGAATTAGGGACAGGAACAATAATGATTGACATAAAGAGAAGAGAGTAATCAGGAGGACAGTAGATAGCGATTGACATTGCTTTTAAATTTTTGCAGAATATAGACAGCTGGAAATAATGGAGCCATAAGGGAGTTCCACAAGCGAGAAGTGCGAGTGAATAAACTTTTAGCATATAATTTACGGCTACATCTAGTCAGCTCAACTGTAAATTGATGATCTTCGCGTCAGTCTAGTCAGCCAGTTAAATGCCATACGTGATACACACTTTCGGCGATCATGACTCGAAAGAAACATGACTGACTGGGCAGAAGATTATCCCGCAGTAGGTTGCCATTGCTTTCTGCCGTAAACTGGTTGTCAGCCATAAATATAGAACCCAATCTGTCCTATCATTTAACCTATCATTTAACATAGCTAGAGGGAGAAGAGATGTATTATATCATTAAGTAGTGATTAGTGGGGGATCAGTTTATTACTTTATAACAATAGCAAACCGATCCCCCACTTTATAATCAGTAGAATCCTTAATCATGATTCCAACTATTATATTCAGTCAGTCAGTTAAGTGCCATACGTGATACACGCTTGGGCGATCATGTCTCGAAGAAGACATGACTGACTGGGCAGAAGATTATCCCGCAGTAGGTTGCCATTGCTTTCTGCGGTAGAATGGTTGCCGACCAAGGCTATAGAACCCAATCTGTCCTGTTATTTAACCCATAACTGGAAGGAATAGACGGATTAATACCTTTCCCAAGGGTATTTGCGCGTAAGTGAATGCAATGAATTCGGTTGGAATTCGAACTTGGCTCCCTGATTTCTCGTTCCGAGCC
This sequence comes from Ascarosepion bandense, assembly GCA_037127315.1. Lineage (NCBI taxonomy): Eukaryota > Metazoa > Mollusca > Cephalopoda > Sepiida > Sepiidae > Ascarosepion > Ascarosepion bandense. Next base: position 268,048 of record JBBBDQ010000545.1, read on the forward strand.
GATATCCAATGCACCACAACACACATCCTTAGTACTGCGCTTAAATTTTTTAAAAATTTCTAGGTATAATAGGGAAGAGCTCATCCAAGCAATTACTATAAAAGTATTTTGCTACGTCGGTGGTGAAGTGACGAAGCCTAGCCGCCAGATCAGCACTAATAATATTGCTGATTATTCTTTGGATCTTATCAAGAAACTCAAGGTAAATAACAGGGGCATTTGATCATATGTGGCATCAATATTCTAAGCATGGACAACTGTTAAACTTAAAGACATGTAAGATCGATTCTGAAGGGAAAAATTGTCTAGCCTGACACAGTGAACCGACTTTCTTAGCGGCTGATCTAGCAATGCGTTTAATATAGTTTTTTTCCATTTCATGTCAGCTGAAAACATGAGCCCAAGAAAGCGCAACGAGACATTTTATGGAGGTTAACATCAGCCACGAGATGATTTATGGAAAGAAGTTTAGTTTTGGAAGCGTTAAAATTAATGACCCATTTTTTGCCCTTAACTTGAGGTCGTTTTTAACATTGGCTGCCGTTTTGACCTTGATAAACCTTATTATCGAGATAGAATTAAATTGCGGGGTCATCAGCATAGATACCAAGATGGGAGCTGATAATATCAGGAAGACCGTTAATGAAAATAATAAAAAAACTGAGTAGTACTAAGGATGAAGCCCTGCAAGACATCCGCGTTAGTACGAAATGATCTCAAAGAAAGACTTCTATTAAAACGTAATATTGAGAATTAACAATAAATTAGTCTACATGTAATTTATGCAGATGTGCTCGTATGCTCGTATATATATATATATATATATATATATATATACTTACCTACCACTTTTTGAGATGGTTGGTGGGGATTCAAAACATCTCTCAGTTGCGTCTCTGTCCTCGAAGACAGAGTGCGACTCAGTTGTAACTCTGTCCGAGTATAGGCATGCAAATGAGAAAAATTAAACTGAGAGGTGTCTGGTTCCGGGGAACAGTGTCTCGAGGTCGCGCCACCCCATTACACCAGAGGAGTGGACCGGTGCTCGTCACCTGGGCTAGCGCGACCGGCGGTTGCGGAGACTGGGCAGTTTTTGTGCCTTGCCCGCTCGTACACGTTCGGGCTCCCCGCATTAAACCATGACCTTGTGTCGCATCCACTTCCTAGTGGGGAGTGGGAGGTTAATATCTATATCTATATATATCTATATCTATCTATATCTATATATATCTATATCTATATATATCCAAACATGTGTACACGTGCTACGACAAGTATTAAGAGAAGATTTTAAAAAATGAAGGAAGAAATTAAAATTAGAAATAGGCTGACATAGAAGAGCATGAAAAGCACAAAAGGAAAAATACAAGAAAAATACAATTAAAAAAAACCAAAACAATCAGAAGTTTTCATTTCAACAATCCCAATATACATTAAGACAAGCTAAGTATTCTAGTAGGTTCGCCCGGTTCACACTCCACCCACGTCTATTGAACAGGTGTAGAGGCTCATCCCTTGTTCCCTGATTAGGACGTGGTTTCCGGCTTTCGCTCTTCTAATCTTTTCACTCTTACGTAGCCCCCGGCACATCAGTGGCGTTATCGCCTTGCTCGGGGTGATATGATTAAAAAAAAAAAAAAAGATTCTTGAACGAATATTAAAGAAAGAATATGAACTTATTTGTATGTGGCGGTAACATCAAAAAATTAATTCGCAACACATTTCTGTCTCACCCGCAGGTTATTTCAAAAGAAAGTAATCGACACTCCAATACGTAGAAGCGTCTCAAGATGGAGTAATGGTTAACGAGCTAAGTTGATTGGTTATTATTTTTGGTTTTGTTACTTCGTAGATGTACCGGTGGATAAAGACTAGCAATGAGAAATCAGAGAGCCTAGTTCAAATCCCAGTCGAGTTCGTAATATTCACTTACTAGCAAATACCCTTGGAAAAGATATGGATCCTCACTAGCTATAGATTAAATAACAAACATAGTCCCATAGCTTTGATTGACAACTAGTCTACTTACTAAACTAATCATGAAGTGAAAAGAGACATCATCGCCCAAACGGGCTTCACACATGTCATTTAAAGAAAAAGTAGGTGCGTTATACTTCTTTGTGCCAAACAAAAGCTAAACTTACTAAATGACAAGGGAACTCCAATAAGTAACCAGAGGGTGGGACTGTGTTATTTTTTCTTTGTTTTTCTTTCTTTGTTTTTCATATTTTTTTAAGAAACCGCACGACTTGTACGATTTTTTCTTGGCTTTTGAATAAAGTATCTATATGTACTTTCTAAAAATATGAGTTTCCGATTTAATTTATCAATGTTTATCCAGATTTTAAAAAAAACTCATTATCATTACTCATTTCTTATTTTCTGCTATGCAGTAATCTTATTACGTTTTGGTTAGTCGATATATGATTAATCGAAGGTTCAATCCCAAGTATTGTCTTGAGATCTTTTTTTCCCCATTAGTCACTTATAAAAACAATGACATTCAAAGTTTTTATAAGGATATATAAATATTGTAACTAAAGAATTTAGACACCATGTCTATGCGTGTATAGGCATGAGTGTATGAGTGGCGTGTATGTGAGAGAGATAAAAAAAAAAAACGCACGAATACATGATTATACACGCATAAAAACACATTTTTCTGTTACAATCTGAATATTTGTGTGTTGGGTGACATGTTTTATATTTGTCTTTTTATGAACTGTCTAATACCAAGTAGAAACTGGGGATTTTCTTAAAATTATTCAAAACCATAAACGTAATTCACGAAACCTTAGCTTAGTCTGACACACGGTCAATAAATGTCTCTAATAAAGATTGAATCCAGTATACTAGTAATGCTCAATAATCATGGATACAAGTGAGGCACCAGTAGGTGTTTATTAAACTTAGCGTAGTTTAGCAGGTCACAATTATGAGAAACTCAGTAATGATTGATATCACTAAAGCCGCTTAGTTTGTTGTATTATTCTTTATACAAATGCGCATAAATCTATCTATTCTTCTGCTAGCTATGGGTTAAATTGTGACACTATGTTTGAGACACCCACATAGAAAGAGATGGTGTGTTATTTTATCTCAGTCTTAAACGTTTTTATGTATTATAATCCTTAATAACTTTTGTTTGATGCTGTCTTCAAGAAATCTACTCATCGATATCGCGCGAGTGAATTCCTGATTAAACAATGAAATATATTGGAGACAGGTTATAAGACTTCCTTTCTCACCGTGGCGGATATTTTTACCTTTCGTCTCCTTGTGAGCTTGCAATGGATCTTTCCTAGTTTTGAGTGCACAACAATGTGATCGATACCGACTTGGCTGACCGCCTGCAGTCACTCTCTCACCGGCGTGACGTGGCTTCCCTGTGCCTCTTCTATAAATACTTTCACGGCTTCTGCTCCGATGAACTTAGACCACTGGTGCCCCCTAGGTACGAATTTGCACGAGATACTAGATTAGCAACTAGGTCCCACCCTTTTACAGTGAAACCGATGAAATGTAACCGCAATTTCTACTCAAGCAGCTTCTTTTCTCGCACTTTCCGCCTGTGGAATTCCCTTCCGCATACTTGCTTCCCCGATGGCTACAATCTCTAGGAGTTTAAATGTAAGGTCAATAGACACCGCCTAACACACTAACTCGCACCCTTTCTCTCAAACACTCTTCCTATGTACCTCCTTACTCGTCTATCACCCTCCTTCTGACATTTCCTATATCCAATCGCTCTATGTAACCCCCTGCGCTATAGTGGCAGTGGAATGCCTTGCTTGAGGTGAAATGATTAAAAACAACACCGATATGAACGAGACGCAGCGTTGGGCTCCATAAAAATTAACAAAAGCAGCATATTGGGTGGCAACCAGACTTAGAAAAGAAAAACCCTGGATTTGAAAGCATGAAGAAAACACCAAGAGATCACTCAATTATCATTTCCAGGATTATATTACTTTTGATAGATCATAAAGAAAATGAATATGTGGAAAGAAATGATCGCTTACATTCTGGAGAGACATGGCATTAAGAAAAGGTGATTTTTTTCTTGGCTTTTGAATAAAGTATCTATATGTACTTTCTAGAAATAAGAGTTTCCTATTTAATTTATCAATATTTATCCAGACTCAGTATCATTACTTATTTCTTATTTTTTGCGATGCAGTAATCTTATTACGTTTTGGTTAGTCGACACATGATTAATCGAAGGTTCAATCTCAAGAGATCTTTTTTCCCATTAGTCACTTATAAAAAAAACAATGACATTCAAAGTTTTTATAAGGATATATAAATATTGTAACTAAAGAATTTAGATGCCATGTCTATGCTTGTATAAGCATGAGTGTATGAGTGTATGACCTGACTAGTTTGCTAAGTTCTACAAACTTGATAAGATCTGGAGCTCTAACCTTCCATGTTCCTTAAAGTTATAGCTTTCCAAGTACTGATTGAACCGGTCCTTCTCTATGGTTCAGAGATTTAGACTTTATCTGCTCCTTTGGAGAAACGACTTGATGGAACTTATGTTGTCCATGTCCACCATAGTTTATGAATATAGAATACAGCGCAGTACGTAATCTTTTCAATGAAACAACGTCAAAGATTAACACTCACGAGTCAGGCACTCGACTGAATCGGACTATATCGCCAATACTCGGGAAAATATGGTCGCCTTCTATACACGTTGCATGGAATATTTTGAGCCTTCTGATTGATTAACCCTTCTATTGGTGAACTATAAAATGAGTCAGATCATAGCTGGCTCGCTAGTATACAGGGGTACCGAAAAACTCCAACAACTTATACCAACGTTCTGAGAAAAGATCCACAATATCAGCTGAAGATCCCGTTTAACATTGACCTCCATCTACAAAGATATCAACGATTATCTTTTAAGCTTAGTGAAAACGATTGCAATTTGTTGGCCACTGTTATCGAGCGCAGAATGAGTTGATCTCATCCTTGCTCCTTTGGCATCCCTCTGGAAGTGACCTATCAAATACGTATCCACACAGAACTGCACGAGTCTAAGGGCCGAATAGGAAAAATCTGAGTACAGCAATGCTTGATCGTGTTGTGTGGGGTGGGATGGTCGATAGATTTCCGACCAACCATAGGGTGACCGAAAGATGATAAGATGAATTTGCTAACTATTGTTATATGACAATAGTCCAAGGTCTCATATGTGGGTGTATTCCGAGAGAGAGGCTGAATTCACTATATTATGAGAGTTCTATTCGGATAGCTTGATAATTATGTAATGATAACGTCTTGTCAATGAAAGTTTATAACAAATATGGACAATCTTTCGGACAGTGGGCCACCTGAGTCATATTACACCACAAGATGGGCCGCACTACTGAAAAATTCAAGGTAAGTTTTTAATAAAAAAAATCGCAGTCATTAAAAAAAAAAAAAAAAAGAAAAATAGATCAGGCACATCAGTGTTTGCCTATGAAATTCGTGAGTAGTTATGTTTTTTTCTTTGAAGAAAAGATTCTTTCTATAATAAAACACCCGAAGTCTTAGTATAAGGTTATCATTGATGAGAGAGTGATTAACACACGCTGCTGCCTGTTATTTGTTTCTAATTTATTCATTTGAGTATACAAAATAGCTGTCAAAGAAGTATATTTATTCTCTAGAGAAAAACAGTTATTATTGTAGTTTCCTGTTTCTGAAGCAAAGATGTTCACACGTATGACCTTTCTTAGTGAAAGTTGCCAATGGTTTAAGATGTTGACAACATTATTTTCAAGGAAAAGTTACAAACAGAAGAAGCATTGTACGTAATCATTGTTTATATTTCTTATGTAAGAGAGTGTGTGAGTGAACAAGTGAGAATGAAAGAAATCTTAATAAACATCATTTCTATTTATGAAGTTATGCGTGTCGCTCTGACAACTAATCGGACCGTATGTGAAACCTAGGTTGCACTTTGCCCTTGACTGGTTTATAAGTTTAGACAGTAAATACTTACATGCTTCTCGAAGCTAAGTGTCATTGACAGTTAAGTGCAAAACATGATACACATTTGGGCAATCATGCCTCGAAATAGATATATGACTGACTGGGCAGAATATTTTCCCGCAGTAGGTTGCCATTACTTTTCGTAGTAGACTGGTTGCCAACCAAGGATACAGAACCTAATCTGCCCTGCTAGTTAATGAATATAGGACTTTTTGAGAATGCAGTGTTTGTGCTGTATATGTGAGAATAAATAAAAATGTTTACCGATAATAAAAGAGTAATTTCTACAGCAGAGTATAATAGTTACATTTAATCTCATATATAGATTAATAGTACGGCACTGTAGTAATAAAATAAACGCATCCCATCTTCCCTCTCGCTTGTACATATTCATCACAGTAAAATGTTTTTCGGCACTAATTCTGAATGAGTCAAATAAAGCTTCATAAGCTTCTTTAAGTGGTCACTAAACACAACGGACACTTTGAAGTGGTGTAATAGTTAACAAATTTGTTTTGCAAGATCAATTATAATTAAATAGTGAGTTCGATCCTCACTGTGTTCCCCATACATTCGGCCTTCTGCCACATTTAAGCTATGCTTAGAAAATTAAGGGTACGTCGACGTGGTGTAGTAATTAGCAAGCTTGTCTCGCTAGAAAAATTACAACTGAGTAGAAAAATGTTGTAGTGATATTCACTATTTGACTGTGAGACACATCTGTTGTATTATGTTGTGGTACAGCGGATATCGGCTCGGAACGAGAAATCGAGGAGCCGAGTTCGAATTCAAGTTGCATGCACTGCATTCACTTACGCGCAAATACTCTTGAAAAAGGTATTAATCCGTCCCTTCCCTCCAGTTATGGGTTAAATAACAGGACAGATTGGTTTCTATAGCCTTGGATGGCAATCAGTCTACCGCAGAAAGCAATGGCAACCTTTTACGGGATAATCTTCTGCCCAGTCAGTCCTGTCTCGAAAGAGACATGATCGACTAAGCGTGTATATGGCGCTTAACTGACTTACTGTTTGAGTGAGTTCGGCCCCCTATATTCGGCCTTGTGCCGCATCTCCGCTACGCTTAGAAAATCACCATGTGTAGACATATGGTAATATGTAACCTCGTATAATTTGTGGCAGGTTGTAAATAGGGATAGAAGGGAGGTACAGCCAAGTAACCACATTACTCTGCGAAAGCCAATGAAGTGCCCAACATAATACCAATACATTTGACTAGATCATGTCATTTAATTAATTTTTTTTATTGTACTAAGTCATTACAGGATAATGGCTATCCACAGTTTCTATTTTTCTTTTGTTTTTCTAACAACTACAATGCTTCAGAGATTGCCCAACTCACCTCTGCAGTGGGCAGACATATATTCTGATTAATGTTTTTTTTTTTTAATGTGTGCAGTTGTTCACATCTGGGAATCACCATTGGCAACGAGTGAATCGTTTATCACCGCCACTATCGGGGGTCATCCAAGGTTAAGCCTGTATCTGGTCTACTTAATTTGTGGTAAAATTTAGGGCAGAGCTTATATTTGCATAATACAACAGATGCATCCAACAGTCAAATAGTGGATTTCACTATAACATTCTTCTTTACTTGATTTGTTCTTTACTTTCTCTCTCCTAACTCTTGTAGAGCATCACAATTTTGTTCTTTTGGAAATTCGGATCACGCTGTAGTATCTATTGATATTTTTTCTGAGTCGTCTATTCGAAAGGAACTTACTATCTACAATACTTCTTTGATTGATTTCGTAACTTTATTACAGACGCCCTTTAGATTGATATTCTTAACCATTCTATTGAGAAATGTGCCACTAACTTCTCCTTGGTTCCCACCGATTTGTTCAATTGCTATAGCGTACATGAATCATTTTGTCGGGTGTACCAGCGTGATAGTTCCGAACACAACAGACGCCTATTTGTGTGTGCTCGCAATAATTGTAAGCGTATCCTCAAAGAGGCTAATAGAATGAGGTACCGTATAACCTCTAACAATTTTGGTTCTCGTGACTACTGGTAGCTCTGTAATAATGTGTTGAATAAGAGTAAGTCTTCATTTCCTTCTCCCGTCACTCAATTTGAGATATTAACATCTCTTGATAAAGCAGAATATTTTACTCGTAAATTCTCTTCACATTCTACCCTTGAATCATCCGGAGCATCTTTGCCTGACTTTCTACTTAGAATTGAGTCTCTATTAAGTGATAAGCATATAATTCCGTCAATGGTTTCTGCTATCACCTCTAAACTGGATCATCACAAAGTATGTAGATTTGATTGTATCTTTGCAATACTCCTTAAGAAATCTGTTCTTGAACTGGCTCTTGTTCTCTCTAAACTCTACAATAAATACCTTGCTATTTCTTGTTTTCATGCTATTTTTCTAATTCTTTGTTTTCTTGCTTATAAGGAATCATCTTCTGTAGTTTCAATCATTAAGAACTTTGAATTGGTTAAGTAACTCATCTCGCAGGATCTTTTTTTTATAAGCAATATGACTTTCGCTTCACGAAGTCAACTGCTGATGTATTAATGATTATTGTTGAAAACTTCTATCACGCTTTAGATAAGAATCGTGAAGCTAGGGCTATTGCTTTGGTCATCGTGAACGTATCTGATAGTGTTTGGCATACTGGTCTTCTTCACAAGTTAAAAGGTTATGGTATTTCCGGATAAATTTTCTAGATTTTTTTTTTGCTTCAATGCAGGTGCTTCCCAGGATCTATCCTTGGACCTAAGTTGTTCGTAATTTTCATAAATGAGTTTTCTGCTGGCATCTGTTCTCAAATCGGTATCTATGCAGATGACACAACTATTTATTTCAGTTTTAATCGTAAGTTTGATCTGTGTGATAAGGTCAAATTGGTAACTAATATCAAAGCTGACTTACAATTGGTTGTTAATTGAGGCAAAGAATGGCTTGTTAATTTTAACATCTTCAAAAAGAAACTGCTCTCTATGAATCATCTGAGAGAGCCCTTTTATCTTCCACTCAGAGAGTAACTTATTGCGTCTTCTTGGGTTAACATTCTCTGTTGACATGAAGTGTAAAGGTTGTATTGAATCGATTGTTAGATGTGCATCTATAGAAGTCGGTTCACTGTTGTGCTAGAAAAATTCTTTCGTCAGAATGTATTTTACATATTTATAAGTCTACTATTCGTCCTTGCTTTGAATATTACTGTCACATCTGGTCTGGTGCTTCTGTCATAGATTCTATAGATTCTTGATAAAATCCAAAGAAGAATCTGCAATTTCAGTAGTCCTGATTTGGCATCCCGGCTTCGTCCATTTTCCTACCACCGTAACGTAGCTTCACTCCTTTTTATTTCTATAAATAATTCCATGGTAATTGTTCTGATAAAGTTTTCTCTATGGTACCTAGACTTTATGAAAGTCAACGCAGTACTAGATTGGCGGTCAGGTCACATTATTTTACAGTTGAAATGGCTACATTTAACGGTAAGGTCTATGCTAACCATTTCTTCTCTCTCACTTGTCGTTGTGGAACTCTCTTCCAACTTCTTGCTTCCCAGTCAAATTTGATGTTCAAAAATTTAAATGCAGTGTTAATCGTTATCTCTCGCCCCCACCAAAATGTGTCCCAAACTATTGCTAACTAAAACTGTTTTCTTTTTTCTTTTTTTACATTTAAATAAGTAGCGAAGTAATCGTTCTAAGTAACGCGGTTAATTGAAATAAGTGTTGGTTAATCTGTTGCTTTTTCTAATTGGTTTCACAATATCTTTTTTTATTTTTATAAAGAAAAATAAATAATTTATACTTAACTAGCAGTATAGCCCAGCGTTGCTCGGGTGTAATGAAAGCTTTAAAACTAATCCATTGTCCTGAGCTCAGACTCAGCCTAAGGAATATTTGTGAAGTTTGGTGAGAATTAGATTAAAAATTGTGGATTTGTATAAAGGACATACAGACAGATAAACAGACACACACACACAAACATATTGCCTTTTATATATATAATCAATTTTCTGCACTATTGTAAGAACTGCAACCTTGAAACTTCTGAATATCGTTCCTTATGTCTTTGTCTATGAGTGTGTCAAATTTGATTAAAATCGGACCACTCCTTCTATAACCCGATTTTTTCGATTATCGATTTTCGATATTTATTGGGGGTACCTCGACACAAAACCTAGCTAAGAACACTCGCAGACGCTTGTAGTACAACTGTGTAAATGTTCAAGAAAATCGGTTCAGCCGTTTTGGAGTCTATAGGTAACGGATACACACACACACACACACACACACACACACACCACGTTCCATTTATAAATAAGTTTAGATTAGATATTTTGTTATATATTTTGTTAAGCAGGATTTTCTGACCGATTTTTTTGGCCTCTAATACAAAAGAAACTCAAGGTTCATTACCCCGTTGTTATTATATATTAGTAGAAATACCCACATGGAGTGGCATCAAACGGAAAGCATATTTGTACACTGTTTACTCTGTTCATCCTTAAAAGATAGTGGGTTAATTAACGTGGTGACATAAATTGTCTTAGGGATTGACTTCTCAAGTGTCCTTTGTGTTTCTTTCTTTTTTTCTTTTGCACCTTCTTAGTCATCCTTTTCTTTAATATATTGCTCGTCTTCATATTTCTTTCTTTCTTTCTTTCTTTCTTAAATATTTCCTCAATGCTCTCTTATTTTTTTTCCTAAATTTCTATGTTTTTCTTCATCGATGGTCTCAACTGAATTTGATTTCGTATACTACTTTCTTCATACATTTTTAAAATCATAACACCTCCAAGTAAGGCAATAAAGCTACTAAGACACAAAAAGTCAACGAGTATGAAAAATGTGTGTTGAAAACGATAATCTGAAGAGAATAAAAGTCTGTGTGTATGTATTAAATTTCTAGTTGCGTGTGCGGCCACTGCTAATAAATTGTGTGTGTGTTAACAGTGGATTAAATTTGTTATATCAATTCTGGAATATATTCTTTTTTTATTTTTAAGATTGATGTTATTACTGAAGAAAATTCGTGCGTGTTGTGAAATGTTTGTGTGCAATGAGAATAGAAGGAAGAGATATATAAACGCACACACACACACACACACACACACATATATATATATATATATATAAACACACACACACACACACACACACACACACACACACACACACACACACACATATATATATATATATATATATATATAATGTTGAGGTATGAGAGTGTTTATCGTCAAGATTGTTTTTTTTTTTCAGTAGGGAAACCCATCTCTTATAAGTGGCGACATCGTAACAGTGTCCGCACAAAATTTCGAAGTCGGCATGAACCTGCTCAGTTAAGGTGACAAATTCTTTGCATTAATCATATGTATATATATATGTGAGTGTGCGTGCGTGTGTGTGCGTGCGTGTGTATCTAAAGAAAAGCGATACCTAATGTTTAAAATGTATTTTTAAAAATGTAAAAAATCTTTCTTGAAGCTTTTATTCTCGTTTTAATTTCAAGCTAATAGATTCAGTTTAATATTTCCGATGGGCAAAATTCTTTGCTGTATTTCAAAGCGAATTTAAATTGGAAGAAAGTTCTTTTGAAATCGCTAAAAGTTGCTGATCTTAGCAATATTTACAAATTTGTCAGCACGACATAATTCTCTTTCAAAAATAAAATATACTTTTCAGGAAACTTTATTTGAGTAAGATTAGCTGATTTAAAGTTCAGTTAATCAAATTTGAAACAAATATTCAGTCAGTTAAGTGCCATAGGTGATACACGCTTGGGCGATCATGTCTCGAAAGAGACATGACTGACTGGACAGAAGATTATCCCGCAGTAGGTTGCCATTGCTTTTTGCGGTAGACTGGTTACCGACCAAGGCTATAGAACCCAATCTGTCCTGTTATTTAACCCATAACTGGAAGGAATAGACGGATTAATACCTTTCCCAAGGGTATTTGTGCGTAAGTGAATGCCATGAATTCAGCTGGAATTCGAACTCGGCTCCCCGATTTCTCACCGCACCGCAACGCACACCCAAACAGATATTACTTACCTTTAATTTAAAATATCGCGGTAAAGCATTTTTCACATGGAGATGGGTGTTTTTATGAAGTGTTGACAACTTTTTCGATATATTTATATTTGGCAATTTTTCTACGAAGGACATAGCTGTAACAATTATTTGATGGATATAAAGTGAATGTTTTTTAATATAAAGTTTTAAATACCTAGTAATCTTGAAAATTTAAGAAAATAATTCTACGTACTCTGATATTTTATTGAAATTTAGCTACCATGAATTTTATTGTCTTACTTACGAAGACGCTTATTGAGGAAATGTTAGAAAATTACTAATAAATTTTAAATTTACAATAGTTACTGTTCTTATTTTCTGATAAGATCATGTATGGACTTCTGTATATACAAAAATCGGCACGATTATACACACACAAACATGGATACCATGCTTTTGTTCTAACATAGATAACCATGTTTGAGTAGGAACTACGTTTTTGTAACAGTGGGAATTACATCTAATGACCTACGCATTTTAATCATGCAGTCTAAAATACGCCGGATCAGAGGGCATTATTTTTTTTCTTCGAAGTGGGACGAAGATTCGAACCCTGCTAGAGAATACAATTTTTTTTACTAAGTTTCTCTAATGCCTAGCCCGGAAGACGTAAAAAAAGCCTCCACTCAAACATGAATATTCACGAAAATAACGATTAAGGTGCGCGCGTGCGCGTGCGCATGTACACACACACACACACACACACACACACACACACATTTTTCTTTATTTTCATTTTTATTTCTAATTTATTTTATTGTATCTCTTTTTGTTACTGTTATATACGTTCTAGGTCTTTTTTTTTTCACTTTTCACTTTTCACTACCCTTACTTCCGTTTTTTATACACACACAAATTTACTTTCCCATAATGTTGTGGCCTCGCTGATGAGTGTTAAATTTACTCGTCGAAATGGCCAACCAATATAACAAAATTAGATTTTTTTTTTATGTAATAAATATTGACTCTGTAAATATATATATTTAATTACATTGAGCCCTCTGGCTTGATCAGTGTTAATATTTCATATGAATTTATCTGCATACCGTTTTTCGGATTTATGGCCTACAGATATTGGGTAGACGGCTCTCTTTAAGGAGCCGTCTATGGTTGGGCTAGTTCGAAGTCACAAGTCATTGTAACTGAGGGTTTGATCGTCCGGGCTTCGTTCAGACTGTTGTGGATACTAGATAACGCGCTCTTTCCCAGAAACTGTAACTAAGGTCCGCTCAGCATAGTTGCAGTATAAACCACAGGTAGGCTCGTTGGGTGCTGAACAAACACAAGTGTGCCTGAGCAGGCGTCTGCAATGGGGATGGGATTAGCTAGCCATCCCGGTAGACGGGTATCTTCGAATACGAGTGGCCAGCCATTATATATATATATATATATATATAATTTATAAAATATCCGATGATGACCAGCTGTTGTACCATCTGGGTCTGACGAGCCGTGATAATGACATCAGGACGCGGTGAAATATGTATTACACATTGTAATATTCTAAAATCTTTTATAAATTATATTACTCTGTTAAATTAAATAAATGAATTTAACATTGAGTTCTCTTGAGTTCGTCTCTGTCAGAATTTACCTGGATTGTATACTAAGTGTACTATGTTATATATATATATATATATATATATATATATATATATATATATATATAGACTGGGCCACTTGGAAAAATCCTTTGGGAATCATGTTTTGTAAATTGGTATTCTTTAGACCTATTTTAGGTTGCGACGCATGTCAGATTCTAAAAATATCACTTTATTATCGATTTAGAAGGAAGGTTAACCAAATCGGATGCGCAACAATATATATTTTATTTATATGGATACATGTATTGTTGCTGGTACGCATTTCCGTTTCTCGTTGCTTACATGACTTACTGTGTTCTATTGATTTAACTCCCAAACGGAATATAGCAACACTTTCACAACAAAGTCTTACTTAAAATACATTTAATTTTCTTTACTTGTCTAATTTCTTACACTCCTGACAACAACTCATGTGATTTGAAAGCTTGAATCTAATACAAATGTCAGCCAATTTTTACACGTACAGCAACGACATTTGCAAAAAATATTTCGCATTTAAAAAAAAACAATCAGTAAATGTAATAGACATCAAATGTGTATTCTTTTTGTTAAGATTTGTCTGCAAGGGAAATTGCTACCAAAATATATTGAATAAATGTGTGTGCGTCTCATCAAAAAACGACTAACAAGGTACCGTTAAGTTTTTTTTTTCACTGTTTTTCTTGTGTGCGAACAGATTTCTTTTTTAACTTAGTGTGTTGTGCGTTGTGGTGCAGTGGATATCGACTTGGAACGAGAAATCGGAGAGCCAAGTTCGAATTCCAGTTGTATTCACTTACACGTAAATACCCTTTTGAATTTCCAAATTAATTAATTAATTAATTAACAGTGAAAAATATATAATCAGTCAGAAAATTCATTACAAAATACAACGATATTGTCATAGTTTGAACAAATCCCTATTCAGCTGATTCAATCTTGAATGAGGTTATGGGACACCTGTGGTTATTTTTCTACAACTGCAGATGGATTTGTGCGTAAAATGAGATTGACGGGGTCAAATAACAGGACAGATTGGGTTCTATAGCTTTGATTGACAACCAGTCTACCGCAGAAAGTAATGGCCACCTACTGCGGGAAAAGCCCAGTAAGTCACGTCTCTTTCACAGATATGATCGCCCAAGCGTGTATCACGTATGTCACTTGACTGTGTGTAGAAATTACCCAAATGATTGCTTCCGTCAGGAACACAGTTCCTTAAGGGGCATATTCAATGAATAACTACGTCGGACACTCATCAGAATGGTTAATCTTATATCTCGAACTATAGCTCCATCCTGACTCATTTAAAACATCATGAAAACTTACCACACGCCACATACTTGTTAGAAATGCAAATGTAATGCATGTTAGCAACTGTCAAAACGTAAAAAACAAAAACAAAACTACAAGCACTCATTATAAAATATTAAAAAAAAATCCCTGAGATATATCAACTACGAACACGGTCATAATAAAGTACTAGCCGTATTCAGGAATTAAAAGTATATATACCTTTCAGCAACTTACACACCATTTACAATAACAAAACTCAAATCCTTGAAAATGGCTAATAGATCAGCTCGGTCGGAAGAGACAACCAACTGGACAATTTACACAATAATTGAAAAATCGCTAAGCGTGAAACAACGGTATTAGGTATATATATATATATATATATATATATATATATATATATATAATCTAAACTTATTTATAAATGAAACTTCGTGTGTGTGTGTGTGTGTGTGTGTGTGTGTGTGTGTGTGTGCCTGTGTGTGTGTGTCCGTTACCTATAGACTCCAAAACGGCTGAACCGATTTTCTTGAAAATTTACACAGTTGTACTATAAGCGTCTGCGAGTGTTCTTAGCTAGGTTTTGTGTCGAGGTACCCCCGATAAATATCAAAAATCGATAATCAAAAAAATCGGGTTATAGAAGGAGTGGTCCGATTTTAATCAAATTTGATACACTCATAGACAAAGACATAAGAAACGATATTCAGAAGTTTCAAGGTTGCAGTTCTTACAATAGTGCAGAAAATTGATAATATATATATATATATATATATATATATATAAAAGGCAAGATGTTTGTGTGTGTGCCTGTTTATCTGTCTGTATGTCCTTTATACAAATCCACAATTTTTATCCGATTCTCACCAAACTTCACACAAATATTCTTTACACTGAGTCTGAGCTCCAGAACCATGGATTAGTTTTAAAGCTTTCATTACACCCGAGCAACGCCGGGCTATACTGCAAGTATATATATATATATATATATATATATATATATATATATATATATATATATAATACTTAATTGCAAACTGGAATAAATATCCTCAACATAAAAAGAAATGTCATTGGAAAAATCAGTGATTTTGTTAGCGAAGCATAATACTAGTTTTTGTTATTTGAGAAAGTTTTATTGATAGTGGTTTCTATTTACTTCGTATGCCAGTTTCAAAGAGAATAATGATAGTTTGAAGTTGAGAACAATGATTAAGTGTTTACGTCTAGTAACCGAGAAATCAGAGATTCCCCAAGTGTTCGCTGTGATTCCCTAGTGCGCCCCAATTAATGTTTAGCGGCGCCGCGGGCTGTTCCAATTTGTTCATAATTCCAGGCAATAGTAATTTAATGCGCTGATGCACAGTTACAATGATGGAAACGATACCTAACTGGCACGTGGCCAATGACTATGCATCTACATCAAAATAAAACAACAAAACAAGATTTTCTGCCAAAATTTCGAACATGTTCGAAGGGATTAATTTTTTTTTTAAATAAGTAAAAATTACTTCTTAATAATAATATAAACATTTTGATAGAAAAAAATTTCGTTTTTATTAAGTTTGGAGCCTTTTTTTATTCATATCATGCTGTTTATTTTTAGCGATTTAGTGGAGGATGTGCGTTGTGGTGCAGTAGATATCGGCTCGGAACGAGAAATCGGGGAGCCAAGTTCGAATTCCAATCGAATTCATTGTATTCACTTACGCGCAAATACCCTTGGGAAAGGTATTAAGCCGTCTATTCCTTTCAGTTATGGGTTAAATAATAGGACAGATTGGGTTCTATAGCCTTGGTCGGCAACCAGTCTACTGCAGAAAGCAATGGCAACCTACTGTGGGATAATATTCTTCCCAGTCAGTCATGTCTCTTTCGAGACATGATCGCTCAAGCGTGTTTCACGTATGGCACTTAACTGACTGACTGAGTGGAGGTACATACTCTACAATGTGCGTTGTGGTGCAGTGGATGT
The DNA here is from genome assembly GCA_037127315.1 of Ascarosepion bandense. Lineage (NCBI taxonomy): Eukaryota > Metazoa > Mollusca > Cephalopoda > Sepiida > Sepiidae > Ascarosepion > Ascarosepion bandense. The sequence continues at coordinate 284,963 of JBBBDQ010000545.1, forward strand.
CGACTCGGAAAGAGAAATTTCGAATTCCAGTTGAATGCCCTGCATTCACTTACGCGATAGTACCTTTGGGAAAGGTATTCATCTGTCCCTTCCCTCCAGTTATAAGTAAAATAACAGGGTAGGACTTGGGACCCTTCCCTTAAATAAATCCCAATGAAACTTTCTTCGTCTGGGATGAAGCGGGCTCAACACACCTAGGGTGCATGCTGCTTGGACACACTCTACAAAGTAACGACACTAGATGGCACTATTACTTCTCGGAATGTTCTTGAACTTTCTCGAATATACAAGGCACAGTTGTATGTTAAGCCTATTGGCTCACCACGCTAAGCATTTCTGTTATGATTTCCCTCGTAAGTAGCTTTTTTTTGGTGGGGGGAGGATAACTAGCTTTGAATTCAGTATTTTCTTTCTACTATGCTAGCCGTCAACCAAAGTTAGAAACCTCGGACTGCCATACTGTTAACCCTAGGGGAGAAGAGATGGATTACTTTTTAATCATTTCACCCCAATCAAAGCAGTAATAAGGATTACACGGACTGAAAGAGAACGAAAAGAATTTAGTGAGGCGAAGTGAAAAAATGGCTGTAAAGGAACCGGATTCAAGAAGACAGAAGAAGGCGATTAACGTTGAATTTAAATTTTTGAAGATTGCAGGTGACAGGAAAGAAGTACAAGAAAGTCAACTATTAAAATAGGATGGACAGTTGCATGTAACTAGTTTAAAAGAAAAAAAGTGTACCCTGGTTGCCAATATAGTAGCATATTTAAATTTATGCAGTCGAGGCTCTAAGGAGAAAAGGCCTATCAGAACAACTGCTATGAAAATATTTGTAGAAAAGAAAAAGGGAATCCATATCCCGTCGGTGAGAAGGAGTCAAAGTACCAGGTAAGGATTGATTACATTACAAATCCTTTTTCCAATAGTATTTGTATGAAAGCAAATACAACGAGCTCGGCTGGAATTTGAACACAACCCGTCAATCTCATTTTACGCACAAATCCATCTGCAGTTGTAGAAAAATAACCACAGGTGTCCCATAACCTCATTCAAGATTGAATCAGCTGAATAGGGATTTGTTCAAACTATGACAATATTGTTGTATTTTGTAATGAATTTTCTGACTGATTATATATTTTTCACTGTTAATTAATTAATTAATATGGCAATTAACAATTGCATTCTAATACTTCCTGCCAATAAAAACATGAGGCTAAAATGGTAAAATATACTAAGGCTTATATATAGTTGCTCAAACTTTTCAGTAGCAAGTATAATTAATTTTAATTTTTGATTGCAAAAAAAAAACAAAAAAACAAACACTACAAAGAACAACTATTAGATATCCCATTTTTATGAATAAAAGATTATTTTCTTCGAACTGCATCTTAAAGAGATTAAATACTTTGAATAGCTATAGCATAAATACCAACACTAAGATTTATTAGCTTTATTTTCATCTACCGGCATGAATATTCGCGACATCATAAAGAAAAATATGCAAACCCCAGCATATAAGACTTTATAAAGTTTATTAATGCAAAATGTAGCAATGAATTCAAAAGGAATTCAAACCCGGTTCTACGATTTCCGGTTCCGAGCCGATGTCCACTGTACCACAATATTGGGATTTAAACTCATTCCCGATCCCAAGTGGAACTCATAAATACGATCCATTGTTAAAGATGCGCGGAAAATGGTCACCTCCCTGTATCGCTCCAGCAAGTACCTCACCCCACCAGCTACCCTCTACCTTTATAAGAGCCAGACCAGGCCGAAAATATTCACTTTCCATTCTTGATAGAGTCCATAAGCGTCTCTGCATCTTCGTAAGCGGCAAATTATTTTCCACTTTGCAACCTCTTTTTTTCACAGACGAGGCGTCGCAAGCCTCTCACTGCTCTATCGCTGGTGAGTGTTCAGATGAGCTACACTCCATAATTCTACCAGTTTTAGTCTTCATATCCAAGACCCGTCGTTTCACGCATATTGTAGCGTACCATCTCCCATTCCCTTCATATCCTCCTGGTGCGATTCCACTCAAGCAGCTTCCACTCAAGCAGCTTCATCCTACGAACCGCTGCTTGATGAGACCAACTCCTAAGAAGCTGCTTTTCCGATCATTATAATCTTGACCTGTTCAAGTCTAGAGTTGACTTTTATCTTCTGCACGTATCTGCTGTAGATCTTACTCTGTAACACTCTACCATGAGTGGCTCCAGGGCAATGTACAGGGTGGAAAAAAAACAAAAAACAAAACAAACAACAACAATAACAAAAAACAACAACAAATCATTTTTACTATTCATGATGTAAATATTTACCAATTTTGCCTTACAGTGACACAAGGCCACAAATGGGGAGCTTCTTGTTTAGGATCGAACCAACAGGCAAAGTTTTCGAGTTTAGAACATTTAAATATTAAGAGACAAGTGAATCATCAGTGAGAAGGAGCTATGGTGATAGCATAGGTGTTCATAGTATAAGAATTATCTTGAACGAAAAGACCAACTTTCAAATACAAGTGTTTAAAAAATTAGAACTTCAGATAAGCCTTTCTAAATCAAAAGCAATGATTTAAAATTGGGACGGTACTGACACTGAATTCATAATAAAGATTCACAATATTGAATTGATAAATTCTAAATACTTCAAATATCTGTTATCAATTATAGAAAAATTAATATCGGTGATAAAGAAGTTGGCATAAGACAGTTTGCGCTAGGGTACTTTTATCCAATACCGTAAGAGGTTCTTCTCTGTAGCCTGTCCATTCAGGATGTCAGCGATCGTGGTTCTCCACAATTTCTTATCTTTTGTAGCTCTTAGTAAATTTTGTTTTCCTGTTCTGCCAACTAATTACACAAAGCCATTAGCTAGGTTATGCGCTGCGATTCTCTGTCCCTTTTGTCTGCAGTATGTTCTGTCGGTGTTAAGTTTTCTAAGCCTTCTTTCCTCATTATATGCTCTAGAAATTTCAACTCTTCTGCTAATGCTAAGTATGAATGTTCCTTTTGTTTTTCATTTTTTTCTAAAACCACGTCATTGCCCACACGTTCAGTCCAGGGTATTCTCAGTATTCTTCTGCAGAACCACATTTCTGTTGCCTCAAGTTTCTTCTTCATCTGTGATAAGATTGTCCAGTATTTACTGCCATGTAGAAATACCGATATTATATAGCAGTCTTTTCATTATTTCTAAAGTGGTTTTCTTTTTTATTAATACCGTGCTTGGTTTATGGAAGGGATATTCTGTTCTCCCAATTCGCCTTCGGATTTCGGTATAGTATTTTCTGTCCGCCTCTGCAGCACTTCCTAAATAATTAATTTTTTATAATTGATTTTGGTATCTCTAATTTCGCATGTTTGGATCTTCCTTTTGTTGATAATCATACACTCTGTTTACTTTTCAATTGAATCTTTTCTTTTCAGTTTACTTTGCTACCTTCTGTAGGAATCCCCGTATTTTCTTTTCTGTGTCTGTTATCAACATTATGTCACCTGTATATCTAATGTTGTTAAGACTGTGACCACCATTAATGAATCTTGGTAAGAATTTTAATTCTCTCAGAATCACCTCACTGTAAAGGTTAAGTCCGGCGAGAAGACTCATCCTTGTCTTCTACGCGTTCTATTTTTGTATTTTTACTGAATTCATTCAGGCAGTTTTTCCCAGAATAAGTTCTAGATTATTTATTCTAATGTCCTTCCAAAATATGCAAATTTGTAAAGCTAAAATATTGATCTATATCTCGAATCTTCTTCTTCTTCTATGTGCCCTGTCCCTTCAGGACGTAGGCGATCATGGTTCTCCACGTCTCCCTATCCCTTGTGGCTCTTAGTATGTTTGCTTCTGTTACACCTCGCAACCCCCGTTCCGTCATCCGCCTGATCAGGCCCTGCAAATATGTTATCCGCTGTTTTCCTCTGTCTCTTTTTCCTTCTATCTGGCCAGTCAGTATCAGGTTCCACAAGCTCTCCTTCCTTATTGCATGTCCCAGGAACTTCAGTTGTCTCTTCCTGATGCTCAGTATAATTTCCTGTTTGTTGCCATTCTTTCCAGCACCTCATCGTTGCTTGCATTAGACTTTCATATGGATGCCATGCATGTCGTTCAACTCATACAGAAATGAGTTCGGATATGCACAGCCGTTCTCCCAGACCAATGGTTAAAAATGACTTCAAAGAAAATGATCCGATAAATCTGAAAGGAGACGGTCATTCATTCAGGCTATATAGACTAGCGTTACAAAATCGGAAGTGTTAGAACTTTACTAAATAACAAAAAACACTTCACTTGAACAACTTCGAAGGCAAAAAAAAAAAAAAAGAAAAAAAGGGCAGTATCTGTCATTAGAAAATAAATAATGGAATAGTGAAGTGTTAACTTTCCCCACTACCAAATAAAAAAAATACAGTATAACACGGATATAAGAAACCCGTATATAAGAGAAACCCATATATAAGAGAATTCTATCCGCTCCCGACCACTCTCTTACACTGGATTGAAAGGAAACCCACATCATTATTAAAAGGAGCTACAGTGTAACCCCGATATAAGAGAGTTATAGGGACAGGATACGAATTATCTTATATCCGGATTTCTCTTTTATTCGGGTTTGGTCTATTTTATATACATTACCAAATCCTCTAATTTGGGACCAGAGAAACTCTCTCTTATCACAGGGTTTCTCTTATATCAGAGTCTTTTATATCTGGGTTAACATTTAATGGGCTTGATGAGTCTAATATCCTGAAAAATGTTTTAATAAAAGGATTTTTAAAACTATTCTATCAATGAATGGTAAATATTTCCTGTACAGAAACGACTAATAAAATACTATCTATATTGAATAATACTTTTTATAGTTGTCAAATTGTATATATATTTCATACACTAAATGCAACGATTGTTACTAAACATTAGTACATACACAACTTCGCTATCATATTTATTCGCTGAATGAGTATAATACCTTTTATCCATGTCAAGAACTGTGCCGTCGAGATATTTACTAAGCTTACATTAGAATCTAGCGGGTAATATAAATAGCTATGGACACACACACACACACACACACACACACACACACACACACACACACACAGATAGATAGATAGATAGATAGATAGATAGATAGATAGATAGATAGATAGACTGCGATAAGTATGAATAGTCTGGCATAGAGAAATCGATAGGTATGAAAATACGAGATAAACAAATTCAAATATACAAGAGAGAGAGAGAGAGAGAGAGAGAGAGAGAGAGAGAGAGAGAGAGAGTGTGTGTGAGAGTGAATTATTATGGAGAAAAAGAGAAATAAAGGCATAGTGTGTTATGTCGTCATTCTATTGAATGAAAACGACACAATCATGGAATATAATATCGCTTGAAGTCAACGCAGTCTTATTGAATTCTGTAGTAAGTATATAAGTTTTGCTTCCGGCAAACTTTGCTGACGATTTTCGGCGTAAGTACATATTTTATTTGGACAAGTCCAAGTCATTCTGGAGAGGTGTGTTTACCTACACAACACCCCCGATTTTAGATATGCACTTTCTTTAATCGATACTTTTTCCGACATGGGTCCGCTTCCAACGTTTTAGTCGAATTACGTTTTCGCTTACCCTGGCGTTCTATTGTAATATTAGTGTAAGGAATCGGTACTTCAAATGTATCGTAAAGTATGTCCATCGGCGAATTAGATTGTACTGGTTGCTTATTTTGAGCATATCTAGATGGTCTCAACTGAGACCATTAATTCTATGTTGAAATCATCCATCTTTGACAATCCGCATCATACTACCAAGGCATTGAATAATCTTTTCTTCCTGCCAATTTTCACTTCCATTCTTAAAGCTTTTAAAGAAGACTTTATCGCCGATCTTAAAGGATCTGGTAGTTTCACATTGTTGAATTTTCTTTTTTATTTCTTGGTAGTTATTTGTCGAAAATGGATCTAACTTTCCGAGCAAACAAACATGAGCTCTATAGGTGACATTTTCCCGGTGATGTCTGCATTTGACGTCATTCGATATATGCTCAAAAATTCTTGTGTCGTTTCTTCAGCTTCCAAGTTTTTAGTTTTTTTTATGACCTTTTGAAGGTATCAACAAATCGCCCAGTTTGACCATTCGACCTAAGATGATAAACTGGCGTTGTCAAATGTCTAACCACTTAGTTTTTGCAGAAAATTTTAAATTCACTAGAAGTAAATTGAGTTCCATTATCGGATACCACACTGTCAGTTACTCAAAACATTGCAAAAGTTCGCGTAACAATTGTCGTTTAAACTTTAATATCTCCAGCAATTTAGTGAAATTGTCGACCAGAATTAACTAGTATGATTCATTTAGTGGTCCAGCAAATTTCATGTGTAGTCTTTCCCACGGTTTATTAGTGCTCGGCCATGCTTGATAATTTATAGGTGGTGAGTTTACTGCTGAATTACAATAATCTTATTTCCTAACTGTATATATTTGTCCAACTTTGGCCAATAAACGTAGCTTCTCGTTAAGGATTTTATCTTCACTATTCCTGGATGGAATTGTTTCAAAATCCTTTTTTTGTAGCGATAATAGAATTACTACTCTTTCCGCGTAGAAAAGTACTCGCTCACAAATAGAAAATGTTGTATAAATGTTACCAGGTTTAATTTTAGTTTTACTCTATTTTGACTTAACGCCATTCATAGTTTTTTGAATAAACATATTCTTTTTAGAATTAATTTCGATATCGTCTATCGTGACCGACACTTCTTTAATTGTGCTACATACAAGGCTTTACAGTTCGCTTTCGGATTTCAACGAAGCAATTACAATATCTTCGAAATCTTCTTTACAATACAATATTAATCTGGACAAGCCATTTCGTGTCCTAATTTTTTTTTTTTTTTTTGACGATAGGAATTCTATCTTGGTATCATAGTTCAATAAAGACGTAGCTCAACGCTGTAGTCTGTTTGCAGTATGCGTGGAAATTCCTTTCTTAGAATCGAATATGATTAATAATGGATGATGTTCAGTTTGCAATATTAATTTTCTTCCAAATATCATCCTGCGAAATTTATTTACAGCAAAAATTATAGCAAGCGCTTCCTTTTCAATGTGGCTGTAGCATTTTTCCGTATTTGTCAGACTCCTCGAAGCATGGACGACTGCTTTCACTGTACCATTATCGAATTGATGGCCTATTACTGCTCCTGTGTATTCACTCGCCTCTAACGCTAGTATTCGACTACTGTCGCGGCGGGTCGTAATGTGTCAGCGATAACTCTGAAGTTAGTAGGTTTTTAAATTCCCTCAAAGCTTTATGGCATTACACCGACTAATTCAATTTCGTACTCTTCTTAAGAGACGCTCGCAATTTTCGAGTATTTGGCACTTAAATACATAATAATTTGCTAATTCGAGGAATGATTGTTCATCAAATTTGTCGGAAGAGGCATGTCTTTAATGGTACTTAGTCTAGTGGCATCTGGTCTTCCTTTTTTTTCATCGATTATCTGACTTAAATATTTAATATTATTCCTAAAATGATTGTGGTGAGTAGAAAATAAAGATAAATTTTTTTTCACTGTTTGCAAATTCGCGAGCCAGTGTGAAATCTAATTTTTGACCAATAGGAAAAAAGGTTGCCTCTGTCTTGAGAAAAAGGTCAAGGCAAAACTTCGCGAGCAAGTGTGAAAATATTTATTAACCGATGAAAGGAGAGCGATTTGCAGAAAATAACAAATTGAACTTTCAGTGATCCGTGTCATGTTTCTTCCCGCCCAAAAATGAGTTTGCGTTGGGAGTTGACCACGTGATCCAAGTTGGCTATTTGTACACGTTCCCCGGTCGATGCAAGCAGAAGACGAGGAAGCAACAGACAGTTCATGCTGAACACAATGTAGCAAGAAAATAATCAGGCTACCACTGGCGTTCTACATTTGCACCCTCTCACTTTCTCTCTCGTGCTGTTTTCTATATCTCCCTTTCTTCCTCTTTACCTAATTGCCGTTTACACAAAAAAGAGAGAAACAAGACATTACTACTACACTGTTGATACATAACATCGAAAACATGAACTTACCTTTATTTGTACAAATTCCATTTCGCTAAAACGAAAGAATTCTTAATTCTTTAAACTTCTCACTACACTTTCTTTTAGAACATTCCACAGTTTAATAATTTCATACCTACAGTTTGATGTTATTCTGTTCGATAAATATATTTTCATTTATTTATACAAATGAAACAGTTTTATATTCTCTTAGCCTTCTGATCTGGTGTAAATTGTGGGGAGACCGGTTATGTTTGACAGAAGGCCAATTTAATATACATGATCGAGCTCCCTACTTCAAATTGACATTTCACGTCAGTCAGTCAGTTAAGTGCCATAGGTGATACACGCTTGGGCGATCATGCCTCGAAAGAGACATGACTGACTGGGCAGAAGATTATCCCGCAGTAGGTTGCCATTGCTTTCTGTGGTAGACTGGTTACCGACCAAGGCTATAGAACCCAATCTGTCCTGTTATTTAACCCATAACTGGAAGGAATAGACGGATTAATACCTTTCCCAAGGGTATTTGCGCGTAAGTGAAGGCAATGGATTCAGCTGGAATTCGAACTCGGCTCTCCGATTTCTCGTTCGGAGCCGATATCCAATGCACCACAACGCACAAGTTTAAAAATGTAATTATGTAGTCTTTGAAATACTTGCTGACTCAGTTTTACGTACTGCATTTTTGTAGTGCTCTTAGTAAGTATATCATCTCTGTAAGCGATGGTACCGTCTGGTTCAGCCAACATCGTATCCATTATTTAGTGGAAAATACTTGAGGCTAGTTTTATACCGAAGGGTAGTCTTCGAAACTTGTAGAAACCTTTATGTGGATTAATAGTGAAATACTTCTGGCATTCCTCATCCACTTAGATTTGAAGATATGTTTCAGACAAGTCAATATTTGAAAAAAAAATGACACGATTAGATGAAATTAAAAAATTCAGAAGGAAGAGAGAGAGAGAGAGAGAGAGAGAGAGAGAGAGAGAGAGAGAGAGAGAAATTCTTAATGTGTACAAAAAAAAACGAAAAACAGTGTGAACTAGAGATTATACGTGTTTGTATGTGTGTGTGTCAGAGAGAAATTCGGAAAAGAAGAGAGAGGGAAAGAGAGAGAGAGAGAGAGCGAGAGAGAGAGAGAGAGAGAGAGAGAAATTCTTAATGTGTACAAAAAAAACGAAAAACAGTGTGAACTAGAGATTATACGTGTTTGTATGTATGTGTGTCAGAGAGAAATTCAGAAAGGAAGAGAGAGGGAAAGAGAGATAGATAGATAGATAGAGAGAGAGAGAGAGAGAGAGAGAGAAATTCTTAATGTGTACAAAAAACAGTGTGAACTAGAGATTATACGCGTTTGTATGTATGTGTGTCAGAGAGAAAGAGAGACAGAGAGAAAGAGAGACAGAGAGAAAGAGAGACAGAGAGCTGTAATCTTGATGCTTTACTCGGAAATGATTAAGACACATATATAGATTTAGTTTGACAGACTGAGAAAGATAAAGAGAGGGATCAAAAGATAAAGAGAGGGATCAAAAAAGAGATTAAGAGTGTGCGAGTGACAGAGAGAAGGGTGTTTTGGCGGCATTTCGTCAATGTTCTAGCTTGTCGCTATGGCGTAAGAGGAAGTATTTTTGAATTGTGCAATTAGGTATTACATTTTTTTCGTAGCACTTATTGGTTGCTCTGAACAGATTCAAGATTGATTAGCCGTTTTTCATCGCTTGAAAACATTTAAGTACGAAAATATAGGTCAGAATTGCTTTAACTCTAATTTATAACATCGCCGAAATCCAAGACATTCGTATCTTGAATGCTGGGATAAATTTAATCCATGACCTATTTGATTGTGTCTTGCCTTATAATGAACCTTCATGACATTTACCAAGGCAATAAGGTTTACTTGCCCGTGTCCATCTCCAGTATAAATAAGATGTGACATGTAATAGATTACGAGGCACCAAATCTAATGAACGATCCCTGGACTATTACCAAACGCCCAGGATGAATTGCCTTTATAACGTTCTGTATTTACCAATATTTTGGATAGGAGCGAAATATGTTAATACCTTTTTATTAAGAGTATTAGTTCGATGAGAAATTAAATGGTCCTAATCGGAATTTGAACGCTATTTGCCGATTTTATTTTCCGTTACCGTTAGAGCACTCGTAACTCCTAAAACTCATATTTATTATTAATCAAATAGTTTAAAGACAATGAAGTTACGAGGGTCTGCGAGGATATTGAAAAATGTGCTGGAGATTGAAGGAAACTTGTTGTCATGCAGACTTTAGAGATGGCCATTAGATGCATTATATTATTTTTTTTTATAACCATTTCCCCCTAAGCATAGCAGGAGTGCCACTGGTGCGCAAGAGTGAGTGAAAAAAAAAACAAAAAAAACAAAAAAAAACAAGGTACAGGGGATGTCGAAGAAATGATAGGATATAAATGGGAATCAAGTATATAGAAGATACCAATTGACATCACATCTAAACTTTTGGATATTGTAGCTATCAGAGAAACAAGCAAATGGAAGTGAGTTCCACAAACGGGAAGAGAGAGAAAAGAAAGAGTAGAAGAGGCTATTACATTTCACGATCTCGGCGGTAAAAGGGTGGGACCTTGATGCCAACCTATTAGTACGCGTAAATACATATTTTTTTAAAATCATATCACCCCGAGCAAGGCGGCAACGCCACTGATGAGCAGGGGGCTACGTAAGAGTGAAAAGATTGGAAAAGAGAAAGCCGGAAACCGCATCCTAAACAGGAAACAAGGGATGAGCCTCTTCACCTGTTCAATAGACATGGGTGGAGTGTAAACCGGGCGATAGTTTACTCTATCTACCCCAATTTGAAAAAAAAAAGTGAAAAGATTGAAAAAGAGAAAGCCGGAAACCGCATCCTAAACAGGAAACAAGGGATGAGCCTCTTCACCTGTTCAATAGACATGGGTGGAGTGTAAACCGGGCGATAGTTTAGTCTATCTACTCCAATATGGTCGGAGGATGAGGGGGAAAAAGGTCGTCAGAGCAGTTGCTATGAAAATACTTGTAGAAAAGACAGAGAGAAGCCACATCACTTCGGTGAGAAAGTAACTGAAGGCCAGCTGCCAAGTCAAGATCAATATTGCAAATCCTCCTTTGGATTTTATCAGGAACCGCAAAATGAACGACAGGAACACCTGACCAGATATAGCAACAGTGTTCAATGCACTGATGAATGGTAGATTTATAAATGTGCCAAATGGATTCTGACGAAAAAAAAACAAACAAAAAAACAAACTTCCTGGCTCGACACAGTGACCCTAGCAATAACTGCAGCTATGGATTCAATATAATTATTCCATTTGAGGTCATTTGAGAGAAGCCAAGGAGGCGCAGTGTGTTACTCTTTAAGAGACTAGCATCATCCATTATGATGGGACGCAAGAAAGTTTCTCTATAGAGGTTAAAGGAAAGCAGCTTCGTTCTGGAGGCATTAAATTTGACTTCCCATTTCCTGCCACAGTTAGACACTGGTTAGAGGTCTGTGTCAAGAGAGTTTCTCTATAGTGGTTAAATGAAAACAGCTTCGTTCTGGAGGCATTAAATTTTACGACCCATTTTTTCCTGCCACAGTTAGACACTGATTAGAGGTCTGTGTCAAGAAAGTTTCTCTATAGTGGTTAAATGAAAGCAGCTTCGTTCTGGAGGCATTAAATTTTATGACCCATTTTCTATCCCATTCAATCACAGATTGGAGTTTTTTTTAAGGAATGCAGCCAGATTTACTTTGTCAGCCTTGGTAGATTTCTTAATGACACGGAGGTAAATGGTGATGTCTTCTACATAGATGCCTGCTTGGGAACTTTTTACATCTGGAAGATCATTGATGAAGATCAGAAAAAGCGTAGAACCTAGGATAGAGCCTTATTGGACGCCTGCGTTCATATGAAAGGATCTAGAAGCTATCCCGTTTAAAACAACCTTCATTCCACGATTTGATAAGAACGATTGAATTAAATCAAACAATCATTCGGAAATACCATAGCCCTGAGCTTGCACAGCAGGCCAGCATGTCAAACTCTGTCAAATGCTTTCGTTATATCAAGAGCAACAGCTTGAACTTCACCATTCTTATCAACCTGGTATATATATATATATATTCAGTTATGGTCATTAGCACATCAGAATTAGACCTTGCGAAGCGGAAGCTATATTGTTTGTCAGAAAGAAGGTTGTGAAATGTGAGGTACCTAGTGATAATAGCCTCGAACACCTTGCTAAAGGGATGTAAGAGACTAATAGAGCGATAATTAGAAGTGTCAGACGGCTGCCCAGAGTTCTTAAAAACTGGAACTACAGAGAAGGACTTACAAATAAGCATAAAAGCAGACAGAAGTGAGGCAATTATCATAGCGTTTGGAGATGACAGGAGCCAGCTCAGGTGTACATTTTTTTTAAGGACGATGACTGGAATTCCATCACCTCCATTTGCCTTATAGATGTCAAGCTTAGAGTCGGGGTTATATATATTACTCAGTTGAGCCTCAGTTCTAGATGGTAAATCCTGTGTGGGTGCTCTAGACAAATTAAGTGTGGTGTTGGAAGAAAATTTGCGAGCAACTTGTCTGTTGTGGATGTAAGGCCCTCAAACTGATTTAATAGGGGAAAGACCAAGGATTTGATGTTGTTCAACACACTCTTGAAAAGCAGCCAGTAATCTTTAGAACCAAACTTGCAAATTGCTATACATTTCTTTATTCTATCAGCAAAGAATAGCGTAGCACATTTAGGACATGCATACATTCATTACGAGCAGAGACAACGAGGCGTCTATTGTGATTAGACGCGTCGCTCTGGTAAAGTTGGAAGAAGTGATTCCTGTGAGCGATAGCAGCCGGGTAAGCAGGAGAGAACCAAGGAGAAAGTTAATACTCATCTACTAACCACTGGCCTCTAGCTCTCTCCCCTCCCCTGTATAACCTTCCCTTTCTCTCCACCTATGTATCTGTCATCGCACCTTCTTTCTCAGCTTTCTATTGTTCCTTTCTAACTAGCTTGTACTCCTCACTCTTTTCTAATTAATCTTTTTACATTTATGTAACCCCCTGCACATCAGTGGCGTTTCCGCCTTGCTCGGGGTGAAATGATTAAAAAAAAAAAATAGACGAAATTTAATCGAAATTTCTTAGCTGGGATGAAAACATCAATGCTGTCTTTCACCCAGGAGGAACTTCAGAGGCGCAGTCTTGAACAGGAAGACTAAAAACTTTGTTCCAAGGGACATCGCAAAGGAATTCTCGTTGATAGCATTAAGATATTCTGCTGGTAGAAGGTTCCTAGATGGAGGGGAAATAGAAACAGATATTTACTGACACCACATAATGATCAGAGTTGCCAAGAGGTTCGAGCTGCATAACATGGCAAGTGTCTAAGATAGAAGTAAAGAAGATATCTAGAAGAGAAGCGTATCCAATGTGGTTATTGGGGGAAATGCGTGGGGGAATCCACCACTTGCGAGTGATTGAGTTCAGCATTTGGACTCCAGCAAGATCAGCCACATGGCATGATTAACATTGAAGTCACCAAACACAAATACCTGAGCGAATGGGTGTAGGGAAATGATCTTATCTATATTGTTTGAAAAGCTATCTAGCATACAGTAGTCAGGAGAGGAAGGGTAACTGTATAGAAAGAAGGGATGCCTTACTGAGTTTAGCCGAGAGAGATGGAAACACATGGAGGAGTTGATAAAAGATTCAAAAGAAATCACTCTAGCCAGAGGAACATGTTCGCTGAGATAAACACCCAGGCCATGCATGAAGGTATCTAGGAATCAAGAAACAAGAAGAAGGAATTGTAGGGTTGAGGTTAGTTTCACAGAGAGCTAGGATGCCAGGGAACCTTTCTCTTGTGGATCTTTGTCGCCAATTTGTTGTGGCAAATCTTCACCGCCGAGTTGTAGTGACCGGTTTTACGGGAAGTAAGACACGGAACACAGGAGGGGTAGGTTCAAAACAGTGTATTAGTATAACAAGAACATTGAGACAAGGCTTACGGCCATATCACGTTGAATACATCGGTTCTCGCTCGATCATCGAAGTTAAGCAACGTTGAGCCTGGTCAGTACTTAGATGGGTGACCGCTTGGGAATACCAAGTGCTGTAAACGTATAATGACGGATGTACTTTGTGGTGCAGTGGATATCGGCTCGGAAAGAGAAATCGGTGAGCCGAGTTCGAATTCCAGTTGAATACCCTGCATTCACTTAAGCACTGGTACCCTTGGGAAAGATATTAATCCGTCCCTTCCCTCCAGTTATCGGTTAAATAACAGGGTAGGACTTGAATGAATCTTGATTCTCGAAAAGAAAAAAGTATTACTAGACACAAAACTTATATAAAAACAATAAATTTTTGAAAGAAAAAGGTATTACCAACAATAAATAAATAAATAAATAAAAATTTAGTTGGCAATAAATGACCCGCCGAGGTTGATATGCTATGAAAACAAAACAACCAACCAACATTGAGACAAATAAGTGTTACTAAATAGAAATAAGTAAGTCCGAACGATACAGTTAAACTGCTTATTGCCTGATTAGTAGCTGGCTTTAACAGCGTACTATCTATCGTTAACTGCGTCAACTGCTTGGGAAGTCACGCAAATAATTATATATAACAAGAGGAAGAGTCCATTCCTCTTAGAAGGGCACCATAACACTTTCTTAAAGCAACCATTCTACACTGCAATAGTTAGTACAGATACCACGAACGTCAGAGAAAGAGATGTGGAGTGGTTTAGATATTTTTGATTGGCTGGCTTAGTTTTACATCTTTGATTGTGTGTTGTTATGATTTAGAGTTATATCAGTAAGGAAAGGCGTAGAGTAGCAGTATCAATCGGTCGTCAAATGCAACATGTACAGGAAGGGAACTAGCGCAGACTTCAGCATAATGTGGCCTCAGGGTTGTCCACCGGAAGCATTTGCAGGGACACCCATCCATGTGCGACATGGGACTACAAGAACTCCGATATTATTCAACTGTTGATCAGAGCAGCCCCTCAAGACGCTACGCAAGAGTTTGGGCTCCTAATAATCAGTCGGAAACAGTAATCAGAAAACTGTCAACTTTCAGGACGAGGAGCCGTTGGCACCATCCACACACACCACAAATATCTCGTGGCAGTATCATTATCACGGCCTGAGAAGACGAAAGAAACCGGGAACCTCTTCCTAAACGAGAAACAACGCATCTACTGTTTAAAGGAAGAAGGAGGGGTACGGGCCGGAGGATAGGAGAGCCTAAGATTAAATTTATTTCGATTTTAACAAGAAGTTAACTTATGACATTACGAAATGTAACATTCAAATAAAACGTTAAGATTCAAAGCGCACAGACAAATTTGAATATATGTCGCTGTATAAATTAAAAAAAAATGTTACTTGCAGACATTAAATAAGAAAATTATAGGCAAATGTTTTTAAAAAGAAAAGAAAAAATAAGATGTTTCAGTAATAAATGTTAGGGAAAGGAAATCAACAACACTCTACTAATCAGATAAACAAAACAAGCATCAGGACTCGCAAAGGATTTCCTTACAATTTCGAAAGTTACATCTTCATTCATAAAAAGAGAAATGTTACGATAAATATAAAATAAAATAGAATTATTCATACAAATATATAAATGTATAAGTTATTTAACAAAGTACAGGGTATTGAACGTTCTTAATATAATAATTCTTAAACTTGTGACATAACACTTATTTTTAAAAATAACAGTAAAATTACCAATGTTTACCACGACTTATATAAAAAAAAACCTTGTATATATATATTAATATTAAAGATTATAAATGCATAATAATATAGTTAAAAATATAATAAGTTAAACAACGATAAATATGATAGGAAGAGAATAATTAAAACAAATCAAAACTTCCCTTTCAAATACATCTACACCTCCACTAATTCGCTGAAAACACAGCATAGTATCAAAAAAAAAAAAAAAAAAAGAAAGAAAAAGAAGGTCGCACCCAACTTATTAAAAACGAAGCTTTTCCATCAAAATGTTTATGTTTTTATTAAGAGGAAAGATCAAAGTATTTTTTAATTGTTTTTTTCTTTTTAAATTTTTGAATTCTTTTTAACACGTTTATAAGTTTTGATAAAAATACTGTTTTGGTTTTCGTCAGTAGGTAACCAAATCGTTACCAGAGTTTACAATGGATAATGTAATATTACGTAACTCACTTTTTTCTGGGGAAAAACGCATTAATTTAAAAATTCTTGCAAAAATCAAATAATTGATTTTAATGAAACTTTCAGGACTTATTCACAAATGAATGAAATTGTTTTGATATCATTATTTTTAGAAAATCTTGGTAAAAATATTTTTTCATCTGTTACCTCCCCACGTAAATTCATGAAATTTCAAGTGATTAAAATTTGTAGAGAAAATTTGTTTTATTAATCAAACGCAGGTCTCATCGGGGAATATAAATCATCTATTACTTTTTTTCAAACAGTTTTTTTACGGAAATCTGCTCCCAATAGTAAAATAAAAAATGCAATAAAATTATGACATTATTTAATTAAATAAGCTTTTAATTGCTTTTATAAATAACATATATTAAGGACATTATAGACTGAATAAAACAATATTTTCGATAAATAATGAAATTTTAAAAGAATTTTCGTTTTTCATTATAATAATTTATAAAATTATATATTTTTACAAAAATTTACAAAGCCTTGTGGTGGTTAGGCTATTAGGTTATTAAGTGGAAGATGAAGTGTATAGCGATAATGACGCGGTAAAACACGCGTCATTTTTTAACGAAATTTATTTATAAATTTACACATTTGAAGTTTCAGTCGCTTGTTTCAGGACAAGTAATCAAACATTAAAGGTTCGTAATTTCGAGGAATTGTCAAGAAGAGAAAATGTTCATATTAAATCATCGGACACAAAGTAATATTCCAAAATGCTTAAAATATATTGCGAGAGTTCGTTTCTTACATAAAAGTTGTATTCAACACGAATAAAAAGATATATTTTAAGGTACTTAGCTTAGGAGTTGAATAGAGGTCTTTGAAATTCCCCTGCTCTCATTAGACGCTGATAATGCATCGTGTAATTTGACACCGGCGTTATTCAGACGCGTGAGACTCTGCTTTTCTGTCTCTCTCTTCTTTTTGATTCAACTTTCTCTGCATATTTATATAAAAATGATTTGACATTGGCTCGTTACTTTTTCTCAGTTTGAGCCAATCCGTTTTCTTATTGGTCAAAATAATTTTTGCACAGGCTCACGAATGTGAAAACAGTGAAGAAAAGAGTTATTTGTAGTTCATATTCACCACAGATTATATTTACTAATAAAAAAGTTTAATACAAATTGTCGAGCCATCCTATTTTTTAAATAATATCTTTTTTTCATGTATTTGAAGTTTATTTTAGTATATTATTTTCTGTGTTACATTAAAAGATCATGTGTTTCAGGGTTTAAAATTTGGACAATTATGTCAATCCTGGTCAATCATGCTTAGCTTATCTAAACATGTGGCCGTCATCGCATATCAATCACTTACGGCAAAGATCAGAAAAATCAACACTCCGTGATTAAGAAATAGTTTTATTCTAAATTTCATGCTATAAATAAGTAATACTTGTATAAATCAGATTACTTTAACTTTAAATTTGCTAATTTTCCAAAAATAACTTGTCACAGATGTATGTTTAACTTTTTCAAGATTTTTAAAACCGAGAATTAACTTTTGTTTACAAATATGTCGATCGCTAAAAAATGGACCAAAATTGAAAAAATTAAAAATCCTAAAATTTTAGATTCTAATCAATATAATTTCTGTTTGAAATACACCAGAGTATTTTGCTTACTGGAAATAGTAAATTTAATCATTTATCTTTGAATTAAAGTAAAATAAAAAGTTTTAAGAAATTTTTTTTATTTTTAAAAATTCAATTTAATTTTAGGAATCAAAAATGAGTGGAGGTACCTACAGTGTATATTATTCAGTTATTTATTAATTGAACTAGCCGAAAATACTTAACGATATATCCAACAAAATATTGAGGCCTATGTAAGAAGTATCTACAACTAATATCGTAGTCTTTAAGGAATAATATCGATAAGAAAACTAATGGATTAATCAATCAGAATAATTAAAAGAGGAGCAGATAAATTATATAATAAAAAGAAGAAAAATTTATATTTATGTTAAAATAGTAGTAACAATAACAACATTTCATATTTACGCTTAAATCGCTACATTTTGAGAAGCTTCGAAAAACACGTAATTCTTGTTGTAATTCCGCGTCTCTTATAAAATATATTAATATTATAACATTATAACTCTTATAAAATATATTAACGTATTAGTAGTAAGCGTTCGTTTATCTTGCGAGATGAAAGTTTTGGATAATTCTGTTTGGTCAAAATTCTGCATGTGATATCTGTCTTCGTATATGGAAGCGAATACTGGACAATCTCCTCAAAGATGAAGGAGAGATTTGAAGTAGCAGAAATGAGATTATACAGAAGGATGCTGGGTATACCATCGACGGAACATGTGAGCAGCGACATGGTTTTGGAGAGGATGCAAACGAAAACGAAACATACTTAGCATCAGGAAGAGACAGTTGAGGTTTCTGGGACGCATAATGTGGAGGGAGGGTTTGGAGAATCTAATACTCACAAGACGGATAGAAAAAAGAGATACAGAGGAAAGCAGCCAGACATATCTGATTGGCTTGA
The DNA here is from genome assembly GCA_037127315.1 of Ascarosepion bandense. Lineage (NCBI taxonomy): Eukaryota > Metazoa > Mollusca > Cephalopoda > Sepiida > Sepiidae > Ascarosepion > Ascarosepion bandense. The sequence continues at coordinate 303,776 of JBBBDQ010000545.1, forward strand.
GTAGGTGGATGGCGGAGAGGGGTTTGGGAGAGATCAGTCAGTTAAGTGCCATACGTGAAACACGCTTGGGCGATGATGTCTCGAAAGAGACATGACTGAGTGGGCAGAAGATTATCCTGCAGTAGGTTGCCATTGCTTTCTGCGGTAGACTGGTTGGCAGCCAAGGCTATAGAACCCAATCTGTTCTGTTATTTAACCCATAACTGGAAGGAAGAGACGGATTAATACCTTTCCCAAGGGTATTTGCGCGTAAGTGAATGCAATGAATTCAACTGGAATTTGAACTCGGCTCTCCGATTTCTCATTCTGAGCCGATATCCACTGCAAGTAGAAGTCCATGATCGCCTAGGACCTGAAGGGACCACGACACTTAAAGAAGAAGAAGGTGATAAAATTGGAGTGACTTTTTCCAGGGCGCAGGGAATGATATATGGAGACCGTGCGTGACCGAGACTACATGGCTCCCCGTGCGTGACCCAGACTACATGGCTCCCTTACATGGAGACGGTTTGACTGTAGGAATTGCCGGAAAGTTGTTGGTGTTGTTTTCTGTCTGGATTTATTTTCATAGTCTTTTCCGTGTTTGGATATGACTGCAAGGCACCTGCTGTTTAAAATCTTGGTTTTCCCTTTCCTAGGTGGGCTGCCTTCCTGCGCTATCGAGCTTCACCTACCCGAATCAGCTGGTAATGAGGCACTAGGTTTTTGCATTCACCCATTTTCCGTCTTGGAGATGGACTTAGTTGTCAGAGACTATTTGAGACGAATGCTACAGAAGCATTTTATAGACAGTGAGAGCTTGTCTACATTATTATCACCCCTGGATAATATTATATTAACGTATAAACGAATAATAATAATAATAATAATAATAATAATAATAATAATAATAATAATATGGCTTGTTCAGCGGATTGTAACATAGCAATCAAGGAATTCGAAAAACTGTCAAAATATAATGACCTGGAAATTGAAATAGAAAAAATGTTGAAATTGAAAACAAGAATCGTGCGAGTGATAGTAGATGCACTTGGAATGATAAAAAATGGAACAAAACAACACATTGAAAGAATCCTTGGAAACCCCAGCTTAAGAGATATACAAAAAATTGTCTTGTTAAGTACAGCCCACACACTAAAGAGAACTTTGTTTATGTAAAGCTAGGGATGTTAGGGGAGATAGAAAAAACATGAAATAGAGCCATAACCACACACCACGACCTGCCTTAGGTCTTCCCGCAGACTTGGTAGGTAGTGTCACCATAGCAGAAATCGAAATATGATGCAAAATGACAACATAATAATAATGATAATAATAATTAATCGTGAGATCAGCGGCCAATGAAGAGAACGTATGTTGGATGCGGCAAAAATAACAATGACGTAATAATAGATGCAGCCGATAAAACGCTGCTTTTAGTCTAGACGTTAACAAGAAAACAGAAGATGCTCATAATGATTGTGACATAGGCGCTTTCATCTGCGTCAATGAAAAATTGCAAGCCTATCGCAGTGCAGTGTTTTAGACTGAATCTCTTAATTTTATTGACACTTTATCGATTCTGGCTATAATCGAACCTCTTCGCCTGTCCGGTCTTCTCTGGACCACTTTTGTTTATTTACTGTCGACCTCGCTGCACTGTTATGATTTCAGGTCACTGCAACAGTTTAATCATCTATTTTAAGACGTTGTATATCTCTAAAAGAGATTGCTACTTTCTTTTTTCATTTCATCTTTTGCAGTAAAGTATTTTCTCTTTTTTCAGCTAACATAACCCAACTTTCTTCCTTCTTTTTTACAATTGTTTTCCTATCTTTTTTTGTTTTAAACAACTCTTTAGTTTCTTTCTTTCTTTCTCAGCCATTTTCGTTGTTCTCTTTTTACTCCTCTATTTCTCCTTTACTTTTTGTTACATGCTCTTATTTTTCGAGCATTACATTTTTCTTTCTTCCTTTTTTTCATTTATATATTTTCTTTCTTTGTTTGTTAAATGCTCTTCTTTCTCGAGAATTAAATCTTTCCTTCTAACTTTCTTTCGTATTTATTTTGTCCTTTCGATTTTTTATCACCTGCACTTCTTTTCCGAACATTATATTTCTTCTTCTTCTTCTTCTTCTTCTTCTTCTTCTTCTTCTTCTTCTTTATTTTCCTCTCTTTTGTGTGTGTGTGTGTGGGGGGGGGGGGAGAACCTGCACCACTTTTTCTAGCATTACATTTTCCATTCTTTTTCTTTCATTTTCATTTTTTCGTTTTCTTTTTTTAACCCGAATTTTGTCCTAGCATTACGTTTTTTATTCTTCTTTTTCTTTCATTTTTCTTTTTTTTTCATTCCTTTCTAATCACCTGCTTTTCTTTTACAAGCATTACGTTTTTCTTATTCTTTTTCTTTCATTTTTATTTTTTCATTCCTTTCTAATCACCTGCTTTTCTTTTACAAGCATTGCGTTTTTTCTTCTAACATTTCTTTCGGTTGTATTTGTATTCGGTTGTATTCTGTCTTTTCCATTTTTTTGTCACCAGCACTTTTTTTTTTAGCATTACATTTTTCCTTCTTCATTTTCTTTCATCATTATTTTTCCTTTACTTTTTTACTATTTGCTCTTCTTTTTTCTAGCATTAGATTTTTCCTTCTTCCTTTTCTAACATTTTTTATTTTTCCTTTTCTTTTTATCACCTACTCTTCTTTTTCTAACATTACATTTTCCCTTTTTTTTCTGTCTTTAAAAATAATAGTATAATAAAACTCTTATACAAAAAAAATTAGCTACTTGGAGCCTTTACTTTTGATTGCGTTTGTTTTTTCCAGCACAACTGTCATCTCTTTCTTAACCAAATATTCACAAGCCACAAGATTGAAGAACACAAAATGAGATCAAAAGAAAGTGATCGACTGAAAAACTATCTGAGTTTTTGCATAAAAATGACAAAGATTATGAAACATGGACGTGTCGAGTCTCAGTCAGTTAAGTGCCATACGTGATACACGCTTGAGCGATCATGTCTCGAAAGAGACATGACTGACTGGGCAGAGATTATCCCGCATTAGGTTGCCATTGCTTTCTGTGGTAGACTGGTTGCCGACCAAGGCTATAGAACCCAGTCTGTCCTGCTATTTAACCTATAACTGGAAGGAATAGATGGATTAATACTTTTCCCAAGGGTATTTGCGCGTAAGTGAATACAATGGATTCAACTAGAATTCGAACTCGGCTCCCCGGTTTCTCGTTCCGAGCCGATATCCACTGTACCACAACGCACATCTTGTCGAGTCAGCTTATCATTATTATTGGCGCACTTAAAACATTTCTGAGGATCGCTCAAACAACTTAGTGCCAGCAATACAAAGAAAGGTTGAACATAATCTAGACGACAACTTAACTAAAAAATACAGCTTGAATACCTGACAAGGCAAAACAATCACTCGATCTCAAACGAAAGCCATCGGATACTGTGAAAATTATATATATATATATATATATATATATATATATATATATATATATATAGTCATCCGCAGACAGGTCTGTTTCGCTGTATCACAGTCCATCAGTACGGTTAGACTCCGATTGCTTTTTAACTCAGGATTGAAACCCGACTGAATTGGCGTCACTCGGCGATTCTACCTCTGGGCTATGGGCGTTCGGCGGAAGAAGGCATAATTTTTTAGCGCATATATTATCATTATACGCGCCCAATAGCTAGAGTTGCTAAATTGATGTGTTGATAAAACATTGCTTTCTGATGGAAAAATACTGCTCAAGCAAAACAATGGCTGGATAAGTGTTATTCGAACCCTGTTCCGTCGGAAACAACAGTAAAGTAGTGGTATACTGACTTTAAACGCGGTCGTACAGATATAAATGATGCTAAACGCTCAGGTCGCCCAAAGTCGGCAGTTGTCTCGGAAAACACCGCAAAAATCTATAAACTCGTTTTAGCCGATCGTAAATTGAAGTTGCGTGAGACAGCAGAGGAGTTGATTATAACAGAAAGCAGTGTATTCACCATTTTGCATAAACATTTGTCAATGAGAAAGCTGCGTTCAAAGTGGTTATTGCGTTTGCTCACAGTCGATCAAAAGCAACAATGCGTTGACGATTCAGAGCGTTGTTTCCAACTGTTTCAACGTAACAAGAAAATTTTTTTGCGTAAATATATGACAATAGATAAAACATAGATCCACCACTTCACGCCGGAGTCAAATCAGTAGTCAACTGAGTGGACAGCAGCAGGTGAAAGCCATACAAAGCACACAAAGACGCAAACATTAGCAGGCAACGTTTTGGCCTCTATATTTTGCACAAGGTATTTTGTTCATCGATTACCTTGAGAAAGGAAGAACCATCAATAGCGAATATTATATAGCATTATTGGTGCATTCGAAGAAGGAAATCGCCAAAAAACGGACACAAATGAAGAAAAAAAGTGATCTTTCACTAAGACAATACACCGTATCACAAGATCGCAAGGATGGCAAAACTACATGAATTGCACTTCGAATTGCTTCCGCATCCACCCTATTCTCCATATCTAGCCCCCAGCGACTATTGCCTGTTTGCAAACCTCAAAAGAATGCTCCAGGGAAAGAGATTTGGCTTCAGTGACGAAGTGATATTGGAAACTGAGGCGTATTCAAATACGCACAAAACAAATTGGTTAACAAAAAATGTATCGAATTGTTAGAGAAGCGTTGGAATCAGTGTATCGCCATAGAAAGAGACTATGTTGATGAATAAAGTCGAATTTTGCCTAAAAGTTGTTGTTTTATTAGTTATGCCAAGGATTTATTGAACGATTTTTTAGACAAGGTCATTTCCTCTCACCCGTTCGCTAAGAAATTTGTGCTCGGTGACTTCAATGCCCATCATACCAAGTGGCTGAAAAATTCCGTCACTGACCTTGCTGATGTCCACATCCTGAACCTCTCAATCGCTTAATCTCTTACACAAGTGGTGGATTTCCCATCTCGCTTCCATAGTAAACTTGATGGACTCGCCTCACTGCTAGATCGCTGCTTCACTTCTGTCCCTGACTCTTGTCATACCATGCAGCTTTGCCCTCTTGGCAACTTGGATCATGCCATGGTTTCCTTTAATATCTCTTTCCGCTTTCCTTTCTCCCAGAAACACCCTCCCAGCAGAATATCTTACTGTCACCAAAGAGCGGATTGGGAGTCGTTTCGCAACTTTCTTTGTGATGATCCTTGGAACAAAGTTTTTAGTCTCATTGTTGAAGACTGCGCCTCTAAGGTTTTCTCCAGGGTGAAATCTGGCATTTATGCTTTCATCACAAACAGGAAGTTCCGACTTAAACCTCATTCTTCCCTTTGGTTTTCTCCTGCTTGCTTGGCCGTCATTGTCCACAGGGATCACTTCTTCCGGATTTACCGCAGTGACGCGTCTGACTACAATAGGCGCTTTTTTTTTTATCTCTGCTCGTAATGAATGTAAGCGTGTCCTAAATTATGCTAAACTGTTGTTTACTGATAGAATGAAGCAGCGTATAACATCTCGCAAGTTTGGCTTTAAAGACTACTAGCGGCTTTGCAAAAGTATGCTAAATAACATCAAACCCTCGATTCCCTATTCAATAGTTTTGAGGTCCTTAAGGCTGAGTGCTTTGACTGCAAATTCTCTTCCAGCTTCACACTTGACTCGTCTGGAGTTCCCACACCCGATTTTTTCCTAGAACAGAAACCTAACTAATTGATATATATATATATATAACTCCGTCTCTGTTTTTAACATTATTTCTAAGATTGACTCCCATAAAGGAGATGATGGAATTCCAATCATCGTTCTAAAGCAATATGCCCCTGAGCTCTCTCTTGTCCTCTCCAAACTATATAACTATTGCCCCGCTGCTTCTTGCTTCCCTGTTTGTTGAAAGTCCTCCTCTGTAGTTCCTGCTTTTAAAAACTCATCCGACCCCGCTTACTATCGCCCTATCAACCACTTATCGATTTTTGGCACAGTGTTATTACCAATGCTGAAATGATTCATCGTCTTACATCCAACAAATTATTATCTCGTAACCAGAATGGCTTCTGCTTCGTCAGGTCTGCCGCTGATGCGCTATCAGGCTCTTGACAAGAATGGCAAAGCTCGAGATGTTGCTCTGTATATCTCGAAAGCGTTTGACAGATTCAAAACAATATAATAAAAGAGTCTTTAAATTACTAGGGCTAAATTTGAGATTTGCTTTAACCTTAAAATAGTTGATTATCTAGACATCACTTCAATAATAAAACGTCTATACCATACCATAAAGACAATTAAACCTCCACTTATATTAATGTTAATTCTAACCACCACAATATCATTGTGAAACAGATACCCACCACCGTCAGCACTAGGATTAGTCGATTATCATCCAACATTAAAATCTATGATAAAAATTAAAAGAAAGTATGAAAATGCTCTCCAAATAAGTGACTTTAAAGATAAACTATTTCATCTATCCCCTGTAAGTAACACAGAAATATCTAAAGTGAAATGTAGACATAGTAGAAGAAGCATTATATGGTTCAAACCCTCTTCTGCAAAGTGTCAAATATTAATCTCGGACATTATTCTCTAAAGTTAATAAATAAATACTTGAAAAATAACCCGCTAAGTAAGATCTTCAATAAGAAAACGATTAAGATTAGTCACTCCTGTATCAACAACACATACATAATTATCAATTCACGCAAAAACTATATTTTCAGAAATTTCTATTGGATAAACAGCAAACCTGGTATTGAACTCTCCTGTTATTGTAGATCTGAAGAAAATTGTCCAGTGGAGGGCAAATGCAAATCGACCGTGGTTGTATATCAAGCGATCATTTTCCCCACCAAAAATAATAAAAATTATGATGTTTACTTTGGAATTTCTGCAGCGAGCATAGTCCGATACTAATCGTCAATGATACTCCGAAGGTATCAACCACCTCCTCACAGGGGCAGATGTCCGAGGTAAATGCAGCACAAGGCTATTTAATACTTTTTTGCTTTTCCTTAGACGAGACTCTATTCTTTGGCAGAGCCTCGTCTGGGTTTCTCTCCGCCCGAAGGCACAGAGTCTGACAAAGTGAACGACTGACGCACGCAGTCGATCTCCTTAGAATGTCAATCGAAATCCAAAACTGCTATTAGTCTTAATTTTTTATAGCTACTCCGGTCCTCAGACCATTCCAGTCTTGAGAGCACTAGAGGGGTATTAGCTGCTCTTCAACACACACACACACACACACACACACACACACACACACACATATATATATATATATATATATATATATATATATATATATATATATATTGTTGGGGCGCTCTCCACCTGTGTTCTACTATAATGGACTATTACAATCACTACATAAAGGAGTAGTGGGAAGACCTCGGGGATGAGTAACGAGTAATCAGTCTCGAGTAATAAGTCAGCCGACTAACAAGTCAGTCGAGTATTTCCGGTAGTGAACCGGAAGTGTACTATTATCAGACTCTACGTCTTACGACGATACATGCTACTAAACCCTTGTTCCTGTATGCTACTAACAAGCCTCTTTTGTAAATACTATTTCTCCTGGCAATATATACATTTACTATATTTCCGTTGTTGGTATTTATTTACTCAATAATTCTGTTACGCACAACATAACACACACACACACACATATATATATATTACGGAAATTAATGAAGATTAACGAAACTTGGTTATAAACAACCGACAATTTGAGAGGATTTGTTTGAACATTATTTTTTATCGATACTCGTATTTTAGTAGATATTCTGTTTTTAATTAAACAGTATTATATATTTATATCTACTGGCCTGATTAGTTACGATAAATTTTTATTACGAAAATGTGTGTTACTCGGCAGGATTCGAACCTGCGACCCCTATCCACATAGGGGAAACTATCATGTGATCTGGCACGTCTTAGACCTCTCGACCACGAATGACCATCAATCTAAAAGAGATTTTATTCAAGCCTATATCACACAGTTTTCGATTTATCGCAATAACCATATCTGCTCTGAAATGTATCGTAATGTCAACAAATGTAAACATGTTACGGAAATTATCGAAGATTAACGAAACTTCGTTATAAACAACCGACAATTTGAAATGATTTGCTTGAACAAATCATTTCAAATTGTCGTTTAGACTGATACATACATATATATATATATATGTGTGTGTGTGTGTGTGTGTGTGTGTGTGTGTGTGTGTGTGTGTGTGTGTATTAATTCATGTTTCATTAAATAATATGGACCAGATTTGTCTATTTATTTCATGTAACTTTTTTCATATTCTCTGATAAGCTTAATAACATTAACATTAAATGAAGAAAGAAAATTACAATATTGATACATAATTTTTTAATAATCCACTCTAAGCTTTAGGCTTACATAAGCCATTTTCAATTTTCAAATTACATCATATATTATAAACACGGACAAACGATAATGACAACCTGTTTTTGTTTACATGGAAGATTTCCAAGCAACAACAAAATCGTGCATATAAGACGCTTGAAGCGAATGTCGCATCGCAGCGCGTGACGTTACACTTGACCAAGCGAGAGTGAAAACAAGAAATATTAACTATGAGAAGCCATTGGAATAAACCAATGGCTTCTGTTATTAATCATAGACATTTAAGGATATTTGTGGAGATTTCATAGTTTATCTTGTTCAGGTTAGGTTTCAACTGTTTTATGTATATAGCTTCGAGAATTTTTAGTTTTTGTCTATTGTTTACATGTTTAAGTATAGTTGTGTTTTCGAATAGGGTTTTCCGGAACTGTGTATGTGGCCAGGAATGTTGTTTTAAATGCCTAAAAATGTTAGAATTATCGTTTAAGTGTAGTGTCACGCGTCGTGAAAGCAAGTTTGTGGTATGTGACCAACATAAATATTATTTAACCCGTTGGAGATACAATCTTGAATTTGTAAACTATGTTGTTTTTTTGCAAATCGCTAACCGGGGGAGAGGAATCATTGCGAATAATTGAGTCGGATATACTAGATTTAGAGTAGTATATGATTAACTTAATTTTTGGGCTAGGAATTGTTGTAGATATATTAGTATTTATTAATTTTTTTTAGTATATTTTCATCTTGTTTAGAATTTGTATGCATTTGATTACGATATAGGAGATTAATCTGTTTGTGATTAGTTGAAGTAGTTATTGTTTGGAAAGTTATTATTAATAAGTATGTGTTTTATATTCTTTAGTTCACTGTAAAAAAAATTGTTTTGTGAATTAATTAGATTTTGCACGATGTATTAGATTTTTTATAATTGCTATTTTGTAGTAATATGGACATTCGCTCTTGTAGTTAAGTGTACATGAATTTATGCTGGTAGTTTTTTTGTATGGTGAAATAGTCAATTTGTTATTATTTGTGTTTATCAATATGTCAAGGAAGGAAATTTTGTTATTAGTATTGAGTTCATAGGTAAATTTAAGGACAGAATTATTTTGGAAACAATTTTGAAGTTGAAGTATTTCATCTGTATTTTTAACTAACATAAGAATATCATCAACATATCTTAGGTAGATAGATGGATTTTAAAATCTGTAAATATCTTATTTTCGAGGTTCAACATGTAGAAATTGCTAAATGTCGGACCCAGTACTGAACCAATTAAAACACCATCACATTATATATATATATATATATATAGGAAAGAATATTAATAAAAAGTTTTGAATTTAAAAATGTACTTTTTTTTAACAGTATTTGTTTATTTTTATTATATTTTATATTTCAGACCGTCCTCGGTCCTTCATCAGAAACAAGACTTTTTATTAATATTCAAAACTTTTTATTAATATTATTTCCTATACATATTAAGACAGTATACGTGGATGATCATCACTATATATATATATATATATATATAGTGTGTGTGTGTGTGTGTGTGTGTGTGTGTGTGTGTGTGTTTTCAACCCCAGATGTTTGTATGATTGCAAATATTATTTTTAGTAGATATCCCTATTTGAGTAGACGCTCCGTATTTTTTAAAGCAGGCATAGGTTTGAATCCTGCTGGAGAATACTTTATTTTTAATAGGTGTGCTGACAGGGAGAAAAAACAACTATTGTTTAAAAGAAGACCTTGCGTCTACTCAAAAACGCGTATCCTCTCTAAGTAACGTTTCAAGTTATATATATATATATATATATATATATATATCAAGAACTGACGAAGGTAGCAAGAGAAACGAAAAAAAAACTCAAATTTTCAAATTATTTTATTGTTATCATGCATTAACTAATAGTCTTTAAAAATATACAAAATATTATTGTCATTCAATATATATATATATATATATGTGTGTGTGTGCATTTGTTTACGTCTCTCTTTCTCTCTCTCTCTCTCTCTCTCTCTATATATATATATATATATATATATATGTAAAATAAAAGATCAAAAGCCAAACTTATTTTGGCTATACGCCCACACCCATGCATCCCTAAACTTATGTGTACTTCTTCCTACCCACACAATGTTAACTTATTCCGGTAACATTTTTCTGTCGATGTCCTCACTGTGCGTGCATGTTTCATCATGAAACCCTTAAATACCAGATATTATCTGTCTCTAAAGACTTGGTTCAGTAAGTGTTCATTCATTATCAGCTGCCGCCGAGGCGTGCAATTACCTTGTCATTCCGTTAAGGTCTGTCCTGCGCAAATCGCTCATAACATTCCACTGAGTATTACCTTCATATTTTAGTCACGTAGCCGCCCGAATTTGCTTTAGACACAAATCAGATTTGTTTCTTCGAGGTGGTTGTATTTGTTCAGGAGAAGTTCGAAGCAGATTTCTCCAGAATAGAGATGGATTACGATAACTTCGCTATTTTGCTTAGCTTAGTTAATTTAACGATATATCAACCATTGCCTAGTTAATTAATGACGAACATAATAAGTCTTATAGAATAATCATCACAATAAATTAATAGATAGGTAGACATAGGTCTAGTTTAAACTAGAATAAAAAAAACAACAAAAACATTACTGGTTTACGTTAAAAACAAAAAGCAAGCCATAGGTTCGTTTTACGCAACAGTAAAAAAAATGTTAGTCGTAGGTCCGTTTTAAAGATAATCCAGAAGGGTATATTTTACGCTAGTGTTCACACAATATAAGCCTCAAGAGCCACAAGGTTAATGAATGGAATTATTTATTAACGTACGAATATGAGGATATGTAGGCTAGATAACGGTTTATTGTGAGTTTAAAAAGGTTAAGATTGTGGTGATTGCAGAAGCATCGTCTCGGTATTGTGTTTCACAAAGCATCGGTTTTGGGAAATAAGCTGGCCGAGATTAAATTTCTTCTTGCCAATAGAAAATGAAATGAAACGAACGAGGAATGGTTTTTGCTCTATCGTAAGGTGAATATTAATAATACAGTTATGAAGTAGTGGAACTAAGGAATGTAGAACATTTTCTAAAGAAATAGTAATAGAGTAGCAATATCCTAGCGATATATCGTCTGTTGGAAAGGGTTTGTCAGCTGAAAAATAATTAATAACATGCAAGAGCGCGTATATACTTTTGAACTCTGTTATAGCTGGAAGGTGAAGACTGGCTAACTCCAGTCCAGATATGATTGCAATACTCCATTTTAATTACATGCAAGAGCGCGTATATACTTTTGAACTCTGGAAGGTGAAGACTGGCTAACTCCAGGCCAGATATTATTGCAATACTCCATTTAAATTACATGCAAGAGTTCGTATATACTTTTGAACTCTGTGATGGCTGGAAGGTGAAGACTGACTAACTCCAGCCCAGATATGATTGAAATACTCCATTTTAATTACATGCAAGAGGGCGTATATACTTTTGAACTCTCTTCTGGCTGGAAGGTGAAGACTGGCTAAATGCAGTCCAGATATGATTTTAATAGTGCATTTTATTTACATGCAAGAGCGCGTATATACTTTCGAATTCTATTTTGGCTGGAAGGTGTAGACTGGCTAACTCCAGTCCAGATATGATTGCAATACTCCATTTTAATTACATGCAAGAGCGCGTATATACTTTTGAATTCTGTTATGGCTGGAAGGTGAATACTGGCTAACTCCAGTCCAGATATGATTTCAATATTCCATTTTATTTACATGCAAGAGCGCGGATATAATTTTGAACTCTGTTATGGCTGGAAAGTGAAGACTGGCTCACTTCAGACCAGATATGATTTCAATATTCCATTTTATTTACATGCAATAGTGCGTATATAATTTTGAATTCTGTTATGGCTGGAAGGTGAAGACTGGCTAACTCCAGTCCATATATCATTGCAATACTCCATTATAATTACATGCAAGAGCGCATATATACTTTTGAACTGTTATGGCTGGAAGGTGAAGAGTGGCTAACCCCAGTCCAGATATGATTCCAATACTCCATTTTAATTCCATGCAAGAGCACGTATATACTTTTGAACTCCGTTATTGCTGGAAGGTGAAGAGTGGCTAACTCCAGCCCAGTTATGATTTCAATACTCCATTTTAATTACATGCAAGTGCGCATATATACTTTTGAACTCTGTTTTGGCTGGATGGTGAAGACTGGCTAACTCCAGTCCAGATATAGTTACAATACTCCATTTTAATTACATGCAAGACTGCGTATGTACCTTTGAAATCTGTTATGGCTGGAAGGTGAAGACTGGCTAACTCCAGCTCAGATATGATTGCGATACTCCATTTTTGATCTTATTATTGTAACGATAGAGCACAACAGGTGGAGTCACGTACTTTCTTGAATGGTATAAGAAATCGACCAACATTTCCATAGCAATTTGAACGATTGATCTTATACAGTGGGCATATTTTAAGCCACTTAGAAAGACTTATTTCTGAGCTAGAATAAGCCCAATAAAAATTGAACCTTCCTAACAATAATCCGCAATTTTATTTTATCTTGTTACGGATAACAGCTGAGCAATTCTCTGGCAAAATGACATCTGATATGAACGTGTGTATGAGACAGAATTATGTTACTGAAATCCTACATGCGAAAAATTTTTTACTTGTTCGCTTTTATCGACGCTTACTAAACATTTATAGAGACGAATCAGTGGATGTGAGCACAGTTAGATGACGGATAATGTGTTTAAGCAGTGACAACATTGATTTGTGTAAAAAAATGAGTCACCTTCACTGTTTCAGATTTTTTATGAGCCCGGCATTTAGGCCCACGTCCATCACTAATAAAAAAAATAAAAGCATAGTCAACGGTGATGAATGCGTGGGAAAATAGTGTATTGTAGCTGAAAACCTGACAACGCCAGGCTCTGACGTCATAGACCAATTTAATAAAATTGTAAGCACTAATTTCGAAGCCAACCTGATATACTCATTATGTCAGATTTATTATGCAAGTCATTTTTGCAATCAACTTGGTATTAATCCTTATAGGTTAAGTAACACGAATGTTATTTCTTTTTGTCTGGTAAATTCATTATAAGTCGAGTTAGCGTGTTACTCACAGAAACGTAACTCATGCACTTGCGATTATATCTCATTACGTTGTATCAGAGCAGCAATTTTAGCAAAATACTGCAGAGAAATTAGATTCTCGACAGAGTTCAAAAGTATTTTTTATTTATAAAAGCACATTTTAGTTCACTAAAACTATAACCTTATTGAGCTCTTTGTCTTCGGGTGAAAAAGAACCCACACAAGACTCAGAGTCTCGACTGGGGAAAAACAGATGAGACCGACCCTGCCTTATGCAGTGTCTACGGGAATTTTTTTCATGGTAATTTTTTACTCACGTAAAATACGTCCTTGTATTACATCTCGCTTTTGTGGGGAGGCTCGTGTAAATCTTTTTCTTCTATGTGCCGTGTCCCTTCAGGACGTAGGCGATCGTGTCTTTCTATATCTCCCTATTCCTTATCGCTTTAATACCCCTCCTCCTGTTATCCTACTCAATCCCTGCTCCTCCACCCATCTGTTCAAGTCCATCAAGTATGTCTTGCGTTGTTTTTCCTTGTCTCTCTTCCTCTCTATCCGTTTCGTGAGCATCAGGTTCTCCAAGCCCCCCTTCCTCATTCAGTCAAGTGCCATACGTGATACACGCTTGGGGCGATCATGTCTCGAAAGATATTTGGGAAGTAAATGTTTACTCAGATGCCTTTTCAGAAGGATGCTGTGGATACCATGAACCGATCATGTTAGCAACGGCATAGTTTTACAGAAAATTAAACCAAAAAGGGAAATTTATAATTAACATCAAGAAGAGACAGTTGAATTTTTCTAGGGCACATAATAAAAAAAGAGGGATTGGAAAATTTGATACGCGCAGAAGAAATTGAAGGCAAGTTAGACAAAGATAAAGCATAAATTACTTAGTTTAAGTGAATGGATGGCGAAATAAGGTTTATAGACAAAACAAAAATACAAAATGTATTTATAACTACGTAGAACAGGATATTGTGGAGAACTATGATCGCCTATGTAATGGGAGGACACGGCATATAGAAGAAGAAGAAGAAGAAGAAGAGTAAGCAGCATGCAAAGAAAGTGAGACTAGAGTACAAACATACAAAGTCCAATATACCTGTTATGACACTTAGTGTGATAAGGGTATACTAGGCACATGTCTCACAGTCAAATTAACGCGATATGGTGATATATATTGATAAAACCAGCAAATGAACCAGTTAGAAATATCTTCAGGTCGAGTACCTCAGTTCGCTAAATTGAGGGCGTTCCCAGGTAACTAGTTGTACCTTATAAACTGCCTTAGCTAGATCGTCCTTCAAACTTAAAAAAAAATAAAAATAAAACTCTGAACATCCGGTCATCATACTCCTCCCGCACACACAAGATACACAGCGCGTTAGCCCACGACCTCCGCTATATTATCATTTAGTTACGGCAGCTGTGATAATGGACGGAATATTTACTGTCTAAATTCACCAAGACAAACCATGTGCGTTTTAACATTAATACCAGTAACCAATAGAATCAATCACGGTGAAATGTCATTTAGTGTAATTTACAAGTAATTAAAATATGCATGCTTTGTAATAATCAATAAAAAAAACCCTACAAAATTGAAAAGTAACGTCTATTTTGTTGATGATAAGAATGATTATAGCCCAGTTTTTTTTTTATCATTGCATATTTTTATGTTATTTTATAGCAACGCTTCGTGATGTAATCGCATGAACAAAAACTGGAAATGCTTCATTCCGGAAACTTTGAGTAATTTAAAGTACTGTTATTTTATTCATATTAGAACCCCATAAAGATTCTATCGCGCAATAATTGGAGTAGATAGATCTATCTATCGCCCGGTTCGCACTCCACCCACGTCTATTGAACAGGTTAAGAGGCTCATCCCTTGTTCCCTGTTCAGGATGTGGTTTCCGGCTTTCTCTTTTCCAATCTTCTCACTTTATTTTTTTTTTTCAATTGGAGTAGATGGATCTATCTGTCGCCCGGTTCACACTCCACCCACGTCTGTTGGGCAGGTTGGGAGGCTCGTCCCTTGTTCCCTGTTTGGGATGTGGTTTCCGGCTTTCTCTTTTCCAATCTTTTCACTATTACGTAGCCCCTTGCACATCAGTGACGTTACCGCCTTGCTCGAGGTGATACGATTAAAAAAAAAAATAGAATTGAGACTTAATCTATATTGGTAAACTTTATTCCCTGTGTAGCTCTATACGTCAAACATCAAACTATACTTCGAATGTGGCGTGATTGAGTCACAGTAACTCAGGGTAGATATTTGATTTTCTAAGTGCCTATTAGATTTGGCGCAAGGTCGAAAGTATGTCGTACCCAGTGAGGGTCGAACTCTCTTCTTCATGTGCAGTATCCCTTCAGGACGTAGGCGCTGTCACTTGTCGCTCTCAATAGTTTTTCTCTTGGTATCTCTTCTAAGCCCCGCTCCGTCAACCATTTGCTCAGACCTAACAAGTACGTCTCGCGCTGCTTTCCCCTGTCTCGTCTTCCATTTATCCGACCTGTGAATATTAACTTCTCCAGGCCTTCCTTCCTCATTACGTGTCTCAGGAACCTCATTAGTCTCTTCCTGATATTTATTATCTGTTTTCTTCTCGTTTTCATCCTTTCCAACACCTCATCGTTGCACATGTGCTCTGTCCATGGTATCCTCAGCATCCTTTTGTAAAACCACATTTCTGCTGCCTCAAGCCTTTCCTTCATCTTTGATGAGCTCGTCCACATTCACTTCCATAAAGAAGGACAGATTTAACATACTCAGTTGTAATAGGTTCTAGCGGGACAGGCTTGTTAAACATTACACCACGTCAAAGTGCCCAAACTCAGTGTAGATATAGGGGAAGATGAACATCACTCTTTAGATTTTCCTTTTGGCTTTCAGCCGTATTTTCCCCTTTCTTTTTGCATTGTACTAATTAATACCTGTATTTGATCTTGCATAAAGATTGATCTACACCAGGGGTCACCAAAACTTTTCGACCAGAGACTCCTTTTGCTCCTCTTCCTTCTGCAGCGGGTGACCGCTTGGGAATACTGTAAGCGTTTAGTGACGGATGTGCGTTGTGGTGCAGTGGATATCGGCTCGGAACGAGAAATCGGTGAGCCGAGTTCAAATTCCAGTTTGAATACCCTGCATTCACTTAAGCACTAGTACCCTTGGGAAAGGCATTAATCCGTCCCTTCCCTCCAGTTATGGGTTAAATAACAAGGGTAGAACTTGGGGACCCTACCCTTAAAAACAAATCCCTATGAATCTTGATACTCGAAAAGAAAAAAAGTATTACTAGACACAAAAACTTATATAAAAACAACAATAAATTGTTGAAAGAAAAAGGTATAAGCAATAAATAAATAAAATTTAGTTAGCAATAAATGACCCGTCGAGGTTGATATGCCATAAAAACAAAACAACCAACCAACAACCTACCGCAGATACTGTATTTAAAATATCGCTGGATTTTAAAACTCGCTCTGATGTTGGAAATTAAATGTTAACTTAAGTGTGTAAAAAATTAATAAAGTTGGATCAAGTTCAAAATCTCTCTTATTTTACCATGGTCTCTTATATCCGGGTTATACTGTAGACAAATATTGCATCATATGTACCATACTAATCGGCCAAATGACCCCCATAATCATAAACATAAAAAAGTGGCTTGTTATCTGAAAATCAATTCGGAACGATTAAAAAAGAGCAAGCAATACTCAATGTAACATTAAATGTTTCATAAAAATAAGTTAAAAGCTACTCGGATCTACTGTTATTTTATTCATATTAGGGTAAATTTTCGTTTTAGGACCCGAAGACCATTACCCCTTCAAATCTTTTCAAAACGTCCCTATTTCCGTGCAAATGTATATGCTGAACTCAAATCGATAATTGTTTATAGAAGAAACCTACCTTTTTTTCATGTTATCGGCCAGAAATAAATCGGACTATATCTCACCCCTTAACACCGTTCTCATATCTGATTAACCGCTGAATGACTTAAGGCGTAGGATACTGAATTCGTTCTACCTCCTCACCACTGGAACTCCTTGTCAACTGCCACGGCGTCGCTAGGACCCTGTTTGACACAAGAGGGCCCTGATCTACACTAAAACAATACATAAATAATGAGGGAATATAGGTTGGAGAGTTCAATGCTTACAGAACGCAGGCGAAACAAGAGAAGCAGAGGAAACAGCGGCTGGCCTACTTGATAGACTTGTGCAAATGGTGGAGGAACAAGGAACACAAAGATTATTGCCGAGAATAACAAAGGAAAAAAAGAGCTGTCGGGAAATATGATTGTCCAGGTTCTGAATGGACACACACACACACACACACACACACACACACACACACACACACACACACACACACACACACACACATATATATATTTATATGTATACGTATATATGAAATTAATAATAATGGCATACTGTAACTTGATAGCTATAAAGTTGCAGTATGCCATTATTATAATAATAGTAATAATTACCATATATTTATGCTCTACTTTTGTATTCTTGTGGAGTTGTGGCGAAACTTCGCCTTAAATTGTAGTGACCATTTTAAGCCGGAAGTAAGACATGGAACAAGAAGGCAGGTTCGAAACACTGTATTTATATAACAAGAAACAAGATATTCAAAAGAAATGTTAATAATAAATAATTAGAAATAAGTCCGTAGGTATTATTACGCTGCTTATTGCCTGACTAGTAGCTGTCATCAACTGCCTTCGTTAACTGCTTCTAACTGCCTTTGTTAACTTCTCTTGTTAACTGCTCCCCGGAAGTCATGCAGGTAGTTACATATAACAAGAGGAACAGTCAATTCTTCGTAATAGGGCATCATAAAATGTATTGAACACTTTTTAAAGTAAATATCTAACTGTGGAATATACTTCCATTAGTAACCATTACTCATATTATATATATATATATATATATATATATATATATATATATATATATATATATATATATCAATTCATCAGCAACGTTTCTGATGAAGGGAGAATTTTCTCGTTGAAATAGCTATTCAACTGTATGTAAATTTCGGAATTTATTGATATAATAATAATAATAATAATAATAATATATATATATATATATATATATATATATATATATATTATGTTTTAGAACATGTACATAATTTCTTCTATATATGTCCTCTTCCCTACAATCATGTTTGTTTCAGTGTTTGGATTTAAACTCTTTCTCAGGGGAAATAAAGGTTTGGAATCATTCTCTATTTATATTTGGTTCGTTGTTGTCGTGGGGGTTGGTTGGGGTTATTGGTAAGTAAGTGAATGTCTCGTTTTGATCGTTAGACTTTTGAGGAATTTGGTGTGTAAGTATGAAATTGTTGATTAATGGTATTATCTGTTGGAATGTATGTTTTATCTTTTAATCGGTTGGGTATATCTTTTGGTTAGGATTTCTAAGAGGGTTCTGTTGAGTGGTCACTTTTATGGTTGGCTATCATTTAATTGGTTGATGTCTGCTGTTAGTGGACCTAATTCATGTATTTACTTTGATCCTGTGTCTAGGTTTTCATAGACGTGATAGGGGTGGGGTGTTTTTTCTTTCCAATTTAGATTTTTTCGGTAAATATATATATATATATATATATATATATATATATATATATATATACCCCTCTTCTCCTCTTTCTTCCTTCTTTTTCTTTCTCTTCTCCTTCTTTTCCCCTTTTTTTCCTCTTTTTCCTTTTATTCAAGTTTGGAGTATAATTGTATTTATGCGAAGTTATTTCAAGAAATCTAAATTTGTATTTTTTGGGGAAGTAAATGCGAATTAGCGTTTTATCAGTTTTTGTATAAAGTTGTATGTTTAATCTTAATTTTAAGTTTAGAGGGTCGGTTTTTCTTTTCATTTTTTTTCTTTTTTTCTTCTTTTTTTCCTTCTTTTTTCCTTTTCTCCTTTTTATCTTCTTTTTTCTATAAATTATCGTTTGGAATCTTATTTATTTCTTTTAATTTTTATATATTTTATTTATTTAGATATTTTTGCGGGCATTAGATCTTATTTTAAGGATTTATTACATCGATTTTTCTGTAGCATTTTTTATCTTTTATAATAATAAAAATATTTATTCAAATTCCCAGTATTTTTTGGGGTGATTGTAGGGTTAGATCTTACGTGTGCTTACAGTTTATTTTTGTGTATGATATAATTATTCTGAAGTAGTATATTTAATCTTGATTTTGAATGTATGAATTTTGATTCTTTTTCAAGTTTGGGAGCCATTTATTTAATTTTGATTTTTCTAGTACGGAATATTTGTGTATTTAAGTAAGGTTATTGTGTTAAGTAAGGTTATTGGTGTAGGCTTTAGTGATAGACCTTCCTTTAAGGATTTATTGGATCGATTTTTTTCTATAGCATTTTTTATCTTTCATAATGAGGATATCAATCGAACTCTTTGTATTTCTTAGCATGACTGTAGGGTTAAGTCCCTAATGTGCTTGCAGTTACTGTGGTTTCGTGTCTCTGATTTAAGAGCTTGTTACTATTTATATATTTAAGGATCTCTATTTTTTCTTGAAGGCAAAGAAAACATGGTTCTTTTATAGTTTTGCTGTTCTTGCTTTTTTGAGAATTTTCCATTTGACCTTAGGTGTTTTATTTTCGTTTTTTAATTTCCAAAAGTGTTTGGAGAGAGATGTCATGTTTTGTTTTTCTTTGTTATTGAAGGATGAGAGGTGATTGTAAAAGCGATTTTTATATACGTTCATAGTATTCCCAATATCTATTTTTCATCTTTAGTATTTTCTAAGGATGAAATCGAACACATATATATCAGAGATTTCGTCAGACATTTATTGGCCATGGGGCATTGGTTGGGGTTTCTACAGTTACAGAGGTTGCTGTCATGAGACGGACTTGTATTAGTGTTGGATTTATTTTTGCTGTGTATTTTCAATATTTTTGTGTTATGCATTTTGATTATTTTTTCTAGATTATTAGAACAGCTATAGCTTAATTTTATGGTATTTTTATTAAAGATTTTGCTTAGAGGGTTATTTTTGAGAAAGTTCTTCTCTATTAATTTAAGAAATTTATGTCCCAGCTTGAAATTAACTGATTGGTTGAATGGAGGGTTATACCATATTATTTTCCTGCTTCTATTTCTTCCTTTTGGACTTGTGAAATTTTCCACAAAACTGATTTTTGATGATTTATACCCGCTTTCATTAAGGATTCTATTATAAATTACCTTGTGCTTATCAAATATCTCTTTGTTGTATGAGTGTGTGTTAATGCGACGTTCAACTGATGATGGGATGTGCTTAACAATGGATGGTGGGTGATTAGAGTTGGGGTTTATATATATTGGGTTAGCGTTGTTTTTCATGTAAGGTTGGAAAGTGTTCGATACTAGATCTAATGTTATGTCTAGGAAGTCTACATTCACTTACTTACCAATAACCCCAACCAACCCCGACGACAACAACGAACCAAATATAAATAGAGAATGATTCCAAACCTTTATTTCCCCTGAGGAAGTGTTTAAATCCAAACACTGAAACAAACATATGATTGTAGGGAAGAGAACATATATAGAAGAAATTATGTACATGTTCTAAAACATAATTTATAATAAATATTCACTGCTCTATACATCATATCTCGAGCACTGTTTTAAATTAATGTTTTGGACGGAAAAAATTTTTCTTTTTTCTCTCCTCATTCTATACTCACTCGGATATATATATATATATAGTGAAAGAGAACAGTGACGGCCCTGAGGTTGTTGCCCCCCACCCCCGGCAAACAGCACCTCGGTGCTCTTATGAGTATATATATATTTAATTTTCACAAGGAGAAAAACTAAAAATGTAGAATTACGAGTTTATTCTAATATACAACTTAATACAAAGTAAAGAAAAACTTTTTTCTAGCTCTTAGATCTGCAAATCTTTTCATGACACTTTCTATACCTATCTTCTTTACAAGATCATTTTGTGCTGACAAAATCGCTAAAGAATATAGTACGTCATAGACGATCGCAAGTATGTCTTTATAATCTTTAATTTAGAAAGATCCCAAACAAAGAACATACCGTCATGATGGCGCCCTCGGCCTTGATGGCGCCTCTGTCGACTGCCAGCGTTGCCAGTATCTTGAGCCAGCTCTGAAAGTGAGAGAGAGAGAGAGAGAGAGAGAGAGAGAGAGAGAGAGAGAGAGAGAGAGAGAGAGTATTTTTTATGTGTTGTGTCCCATTAGGTAAGTTACTGGATTTCATATAATAATTACGTATCTGCAAATAAAATTTCGTGATTTAAGACAGAGAGAATATTAGTTTTTTTTAATAATCGTATCGCCCCAAGCAAGGCATTATACTGCCACTGTTGTGCAGGGGGTTACATAGGAGGAAAGTTATGAGAAGGAGTGGACAGGAAGTGTCAGGAAGCTGGTAAGAAAAGGATGAGAATACTGAAGAAATGAGATGAGAGCACGAGAGAGAGAGAGAGAGAGAGAGAGAGAGAGAGAGAGAGAGAAGATGCAAGTTAATTAGATAGGAGATGACTATTGACTTTACATTTAAATCCTTGGAGATTGTAACTGTCGGGGAAGCAAGTAAACGGGAGGGTATTCCACAGGAGGAAAGTGCGAGAAATTGAAGCTGCTGGAGTAGAATCTGCGTTTTTATCTTATTGGTTTCACAGCAAACGGGTGGGACCTAGTTGCTGATCTTGTGGCTCGAGTAAATTCGTATGTAGGGGACACTAGTGAGCTAAGTTCATCGGAGCAGAAGCCGTGAAAGTACTTGTAGAAGAGACACAGGGAGGCCACACTGTTGCAGAATCTTCGTTGAATTTTGTCAAGGACTCCTAGGCGGATAGCAAGAGCACCCGACTAGATATGGCAACAGTGTTCAATGTACGGGCGGATGGTAGAGTTGTATATATGCAGAATTGTTTCAGACGGGAAAAATTTAGAAAAGTTATAATAAAATTAAAAATCGGTGACCTGTGTGTAAGTAAATACAATGATACTAATAAAGACACGAGCATGGAATAAGGTACAAGAGTTCGTAGAGAATTTTGTTGAGATCTATTGTATTGTTATTTGTAGTAATGACAACAGTCAGTCAGTTAAGTGCCATGCGTGATACACGCTTGGGCGATCATGTCTGACTGGGCAGAAGATTATCCCGCAGCAGGTTGTCATTGCTTTCTGCGGTAGACTGGTTGCCGACCAAGGCTATAGAACCCAATCTGTCCTGTTATTTAACCCATAACTGGAAGGAATAGACGGATTAATACCTTTCCCAAGGGTATTTGCGCGTAAGTGAATGCAATAAATTCGGCTTGAATTCGAACTCGGCTCCCCGATTTCTTGTTCCAAGCCGATATCCAATGCACCACAACAGTAATAACAGAAATTATCTCAGAATCTATTGTACGTTTTGATAGAATTTGTTTTGACAGTGACTTTTGAGATACTTAACTAATAATTAATATTATTATCCGTCTGTATATTTATCATTCTATCCAAGAGTTGCTTTGTAACTTAGAAATCACAAGAGACTTTACTTTGGGAGATATTGAACAGTGTTCAAGTGTAGGTATAGATTATGCGGGTTTCAAATTATTTTCTGATATGTGCGTTTTTTTAATGTACAATATCTAAGTAGCTTTGTTTCTTCCTCTTTCCCCCCTCTCTCTCTGAGTCACTCTGACTTTTTACACACACACACACACACACACACACACACACATAGTTGTAAGAAAGTTATGAAACAGATGAGGAGCCAACGTAGCTCCGAAACGCGAAAATGTTTGTGTAGTGATACTATGCTTTTATAAACCATTGTAACAACCATTACAATATATATATATATATATATATATGTGTGTGTGTGTGTGTGTGTGTGTGTGTGTGTGTGTGTGTGTGTGCGCGTGCGTGCGCGCGTTGTGTGTGTATTTCTCTGTTCTCATTCTTGAATCATGAAGGAATTACACTAATTGCACCTGTTGTATTACATCATTTTGAAGAAAAAAAGACTGTCAATCAAATCTGATATATCACCAAAGGCAATGAAATTAATCAGACATAATGGCTTTCACACATTCAGAAGTCGTGCTTTTTCAGCTTTTCCATCAACAACACTAATTCTGAAATGAAAGAAAATACAATCTATCATTATTTCTGTCAGTTGTATTTTTGTAGTTCATGTTTTAGTTTCTTTCTTTCTTTCTTTCTATTTATCTATCCTCAAACCTCAGTGTGGTGTAATAGTTAGCAAGCCTGTCTTGCTAGAACCTATTACAACTGAGTAGTGAGTTTGATCCTCACTGAATACCCCAAATTTTCGGCTTTGTGCTACATCTAAGCGGTGCTTAGAAAATCAACTATCTATCTATCTATCTATCTATCTATCTATCTATCTATCTATCTATCTATCTCCTCAAAAATGAAATCAGGTTAATAGTGTCGAGTTACAAGTGCATACAGCGGTAGCATTTGATTTCTAACATCAATTATTTAATTATTTGTAATTGCAAATCGCCTGAAGACATCACACAGTAGAATCCTAGGTCGCGTAATAATTCGTTTACAAACGAAGAATATATATATACTAGCAGTATAGCCCGGCGTTGCTCGGGCGTAATGAAAGCTTTAAAACTAATCCATGGTCCTGGAGCTCAGACTCTTTGGACGTTGGCACGAAAGACTAAAAAGCAATAATTGTTTCCAGTTATAGCGAAACCGTAGACTGAAAGAAAAATGAATGGATGTAAGTCAAATTTTGATTTCCTGATAACGATATCAAATAAGTTTTTTTCGTCGTAAACTGAATTTTGAAGGCTAAATAAGTCCTCTGAGTAAATGGTATCATGGCTGAGATTAAGAACTACAATTATACCTACTTCGAGCCAAACCCGAAGCAAAAACTAAAATAAAAGGGCTGAAAAAATACAGACATACAGGCAGGTAAACAGACACACACACACACAAACATCTTGCCTTTTATATATATATATATATATATATATATATATATATATAGAGAGAGAGAGAGAGAGAGAGAGATTATCGATTTTCTGCACTATTGTAAGAACTGCAACCTTGAAACTTCTGAATATCGTTTCTTATGTCTTTGTCTATGAGTGTATCAAATTTGATTAAAATCGGACCACTCCTTCTATAAGCCGATTTTTTTCGATTATCGATATTTATCGGGGGTACCTCGACACAAAACCTAGCTAAGAACACTGGCAGACGCTTATAGTACAACTGTGTAAATTTTCAAGAAAATCGGTTCAGCCGTTTCGGAGTCTATAGGTAACGGACACACACACACACACACACACACACACACACACACACACACACACACACACAGAGAAAAAGTTCCATTTATAAATAGGTTTATATATATATATATATCAGTAAAAAATCCAGCATAAGATTGATTAATAATCCTGGAGGATCCAATTAATATCGTTTAAATATTAAAACTGATCCAACTGTGAGCTCAATGTAAGGAAACTAAAAATTGGTATGAACACCATCCAGACCTGGTTACTGTCATAGGACCTGTAACAATTTTATGGGACTTTACAATACACACAGAGAGAATCAATCAAAGCTATTCGCCAAGACATCCTAATCAGAGATCGCAAAAACAGAATGTGCTTTCTTATTGACATGACAGTCCCTGCAAATTTTAATGTATCTTTGAATATCTTCAAAAAACTATCAAAATACAAGGTCCTTGAAATCTAAACCTCAAAAATGTGGTACACGAGGACATCAACAATTCCGATTATGGATAGAACCCTTGGATTGATTAGAAAATCCCCTGATACTCATTGAAGGGATTCATGATAGCCCAAGTTTTAGTCAGTCAGTTGAGTGCCATACGTGATATACGCTTAGGTGATCATGTCTCGAAAGAGACATGACTAACTGGGCAGAAGATTATCCCGCAGTAGATAATTGCATTCTGCGGTAGACTGGCTACCAGTCAAGGCTACAGAACCCAATCTCTCCTATTATTTAACTTATAACTGGAAGGAATAGACGGATTAATACCTTTCCCAAGAGTATCTGTGCGTAAGTGAATGCAATGAATTCAACTGGAATTCGAGATCGGCTCCTCGATTTGTCGTCCCGAGTCGATATCCACTGCACTACAACGCACATCCAAATCTTAAAGAAATACAAAAAATTGTACTCACAAATACAGTTTACACGTTACGGTGGGTTTTATCTATGTAAAATGTGCATGATTTTTTTTTCTCGAAAAATGATTAGGGGAAAATATCATGTCATTTCTGATCTCAGATCTCTAGTTAGGGACCAAAAAAGAAATGAATGCACAATAGAAATAAAAGGAAATAACATAAAGATAAAAGTGACCATGTGTATCTGATGATGTTTGGTACAAGAGACAGAAGAGTAATTAGGAGTCAGTGAAAGAAGATCCAACCTGTTTGCGACATTATAGTCGCGTGAAGATCGAAGCATGTATTGACATGTCGGCCAGATCCGCGTGGAAACACACACTGTGATATTCGATGCCAAACAGACATTCATCTTTTGCAATGCCATTAACAGCAGGAAGACCGGAAGATACGTCGGGGGCTTGGGACGTATGTCGTGTATTAAATAATTATAATAATAGTTTTTGCACTTCAGACGTTTTATTTAACCTGTTAAGACCGACCGTAAAATCCTGTATTAATAGCAAAAATAAAAATAAAAATCCTGTATTAATTATAAGTTTCTAAAAGAAATAACTGTTATTGATTATAGGTTTATAAAAAACCCGGTACTAATTATAGCTTAAAAAAATGACCTTCATGGCGGCATCTAAAAAACAGGACGGTGAACACTAATGAGCCAAATACGAATAAATGCATTATATTTTTATTTTACTAATATTCACCCAATCAGTCAGTCAGTTAAGTGCCATACGTGATCCACGCTTGGACGATCATGTCTCTTTCGAGACATGGCTGACTGGACAGAAGATTATCCCGCAGTAGGTTGCCATTGCTTTCTGAGGTAGACTGGTTGCCAGCCAAGGCTACAGAACCCAATCTCTCCTGTTATTTAATCCATAACTGGAGGGAAGAGACAGATTTATACCTTTCCCAAGGGTATTTATGCATAAGTGAATGCGAGGAATTCAACTGAAATTTAAACTCGGCTCACCCGATTTCTCGTTCCGAGCAGATAACCACTGCTCCACTACGGACATAGACATGGTCCAATAGACACTATCGCCATATGTTTTTGTTTAATCAGTTCACCTCAAGCAAGGCGATAATGCCACTAAGATGCAAAGGGCTACCGAGAGTGAAAGAGAATGAAAATGCTTTAGAAGGAACAGGAAACCGAAACCTAAACAGGAAACAAGAGATAAACCTCTACTTCTGCTCAAAAGACTGGGAAGGTGTGCGAACCGGACCACAGTTGAATATATCTACTCCTATTGAGGAGAAAAAATAAAAATAATAAATAAATAAATAAATAATTAGTAAAAAAAAATCATAGTTCAGGCGGAGACGTTAGAAGTATAAAGTTGAAGTAGACTTTAGAAGGAACCGGATACCAAATTCTAAACAGAAAACAAGTAATTCTACTCCTGTTCAGAAGATCGGGGAGGAGTGGAAACCGGGCAATAGTCAAACTAATTTATTCTTAAGGATAAAAAATGATTACTAAATAAAATTTTACATTTCAGACGGAGACATTGAAAGTATAGAATTCAAGTAGACTTTATTTAGAAAGAACCCAGAATCAGATTCTAAATAGGAAACTAGAGATAAATCTCTACTCCTGTTGAATAGACTGAATTAAATTGTTGTCTGAGCAAAAAAAGAGAGAAGGAGACAAGAAATGCAGTTCATGTGGATATGTAGAATCGATAACTGTTAAAAGATTGAGGTTTAATGATTGTGAAAGTATCCTCTCCGGTTTGTGTTCCACAAAGTAAGCGGATCTTGTCAGAGTTTCTTTTTAAAATCATTTCACCCCAAGCAAGGCGGTACCGCTACTGGTGCGCGGGGGGGGGGGCTACATAAGAGAAGAGTGAAAGTTTAAGCAGGAGGCGAAAGAAGAGAAAGACGAACTGGTTACAGGGAGTGTCAGAGAAAGGGCAAGAGAAGGATGGGACTACTGGTGTAAAGACACTTGGGAGGGTAGAGCGAGCAAGGAAAAGAACAAGATATACGGGTTGATTGGGAAAGGACGAGAGAAGGACTGGAGTGAAGTGGAAAAGAGAAGGGAATTGACATTGCATTTAAACACTTGGAAATTGTAGCCGCCAGGGAAGTAAGTATACGGAAGGGAGTTCCACAGGCGGGAAGTGCAAGTAAAAAAAGTTGATGAAGTAGAAGTGGCGGCTGCATTTGGTTGATTTAACTGTAAAAGGGTGGGACCTAATTGCCAGTTTGGTTGCTCGAGTAAATTCTTAATGGGGGCATCAGTGAGCTAAGCTCGTTGGAGCAGAAGCCATAAAAATATTTGTAGACGAGACATAAAGAAGCCACACCCCGTCGATGAGAAAGTGGCTGGAGTCAAGCTGCCAGGTCGGGACCGATCACATTACAGATTCTTCTCAGGAGCCTGCCGAGAAGCCCGAGATGAATGGCAGGGGCACTCTACGAGATATGACAACAGTATTCAACGGATGGTTGATTTGTATATGTGCAAGATGGACTTAGACGAGAAAAACTTCCCGATGAGAACCCCTTTCTTACTAACAGAATACGAAGGGAAATTTGATTGTTCTTCCCAGTGTAGATGGCATGGTGTGTCATAGCTGTGAGTGTCAGAACAGGTGAAACTAAACAATGTAGTTCGTGAGAACATTTCCTATGGAAATAGTGATAGAGTAGCGAGAAGCTTGCAAATTTTCGTTTGTGGGTAAGGGGTTGTATGGTGAAAAAACAGTTCATCACCCACAAGACCACGTAGACGTGTGTGTATGTGCATTGTCAGTCTTGTATGCAATACTATATACAGGGTGTCCATAAAGTCCGTGTGCATTTGTCTATATTTCTGAGATGAGGTAGTATTTACAGTATTTAAATTATTCGGACTATTGTCTTCATCTTGCCATTTGTACGACATTTAGGCCGGTGCTAGGAATATGAACTCCATTCCTGTAGCCTGATATTGAACTAACAACTCTAAACGTCAAGTCAGGAACTAACTAACGTTTATATCCACTGGGACATGTGTCCTTAAGGACAAGAACAACTGAATTTTTTGAACTTATAAACCTAATGTCCAGTACGTATTTTCATATTGCAATTTTTTGATGTTAATGTTTTTTCTCTAGTATTTTCGTTGTTAATGGTTTTCTCTAGTATTTTTACCAGAGCTCATATTGCAATTTGACACTAATGAATTTCTCTGGCACTCCGTATTACTGGTTCCCATATTGTGTTCATCTCTATGCTTGGTCGGCTTAGGAGATTCTTGAAGCCTAGCATAGGTGCTGATTCTTTACGTTTACGTAGTTTCCAGTGGCGTCCTCTATCTTTTATTTCAACTTCATCCCATAGAGAGCGGTGATCCCCTTTCTCCCTCTATATGTGATCAGCTACGCCTGATGTTTCTATATTCCCTCGTGTTACGGCCTTGAGATGTTCTTGTAGCCTTACCTTAAGGGGGCGGCCTGTCTCTTTTTTATATTTCTTTCCACAACTACATGGAATGGCGTACACACAGTCCTTAGTCATGTCCTCCTCTGTTAGGGGTTTAACTCGGGAGAGGTACCTGCGAAGTGTAGAACAACTTCTGAAGATCGTCCTGATGTTATATAGACAACGTATCCTTTGTATTTTCTTCAATAACCCCTTCATATAGGGTAGACAGACCGAGGCTGTTTTCTGAGAGTTGTTATCCTCATGCATCCTTCTTTCCGTGTATGTTGCAGTTGTTATCAAGTACCCTGGATAATTGTTTCGCTGTAGGGTACTGCTTATACTGACCATTTCCTGTTCGTATGACTCTGGATCGCCGCTTATGACTTTTGCTCGATGTTGAAGGCAGCGGACGAACCCTTTCTTTACATAGTATGGGTGGTGGGAATTGAAGCTGACGTATTGTCCGGTGAATGTTGGCTTGCGGTATACGGATGTCTTGAACCCCACCACTGTTCTCACATTAGCACATCCAGAAATGCCAGTTTATCACACTCTTTTTTTCATAGTGAACTGTATGGATGGTCTTATTGAGTTCACATGGTCGAGTAGCATCTGGAAAAATAAAAGTAATTGATAAATAAAATTCCAGGCGGAATTGTTAGAAATATGGAGTTGAAGAAAAGCCATACTGCTCAGTCAATGGTGTGTAAGTGCTATTGTAGCCAGTCTAAAACTGGCTGAAAAATAGGCATAGTCCTAATTTCCGAATACAACCAGTACTTACCTGGCATATCTTTGTGTCGGATAGGGACCAAAATAATCTTTCAGTTGCGTCTCTGTCCTCGAAGACAGAATGCGGTTCAGTTGTAGCTCCGTCCGCGAGGGCAGAGGTCCATCTGAGAAAAATTACACTAAGTAGATGCCCGGTCCCGCGTCAGCCCATTGCACCAGAGGGGTGGGCCAGGTGCTCATAACCGGGCCAGCTCAACCGGCGGTTGAGGGGACTGGGAAATTTTTGTTCCTTCGCACGTCTATAAGCGGTCGGGCTCCCCAGGTTAAAAAAGACCTTGTGTCACATCTCGCTCCAGTGGGGGAGTAGGGTAAATATATACAACCAGTACATTGTGGTTGTGTTCATAACAAAAATAATCTTAACAAATGTACCTTGCCAGTCTTAAGAAAGTATTATTTCTCAAATGCATAAATGTATATATATATATATATATATATATATATACATTTATGCATTTGAGAAATAATACTTTCTTAAGACTGGCAAGGTATATACCGCGTTTTTTATTGTATTTTGCACTTATAATGCAAAAGGTTTACAGCACTGCGTTTATTTTTTTCAGAAGTCCTATGAAATTTCTATGACTTCTACAAATAATGTTAATTTACAACTTGATGTCAGTATATAAAAATCTCTAATGTAAACAAATTGGACATTTAAATTAAAGAAAGCAAGAGCAAGTATCATAAATCTTCAGTTAGCTGAATTCTTAGATGAAGTCATTCTATGATTAATTTAGTTTCCTTCATTTTAGTATTACTTTTTAGTAAAATGTTTCTTGGTTGAAAACTCTCCAACCATTAATGAGTAAATGCCATATAAATGGCGACACACATAAATCAGCAGGTGTGAACATGTGAACAACAACAACAGCAACAACAATAATAATGTTGATGATGATTAACTCAAGCATTTTTAAATGCCATGTCTCTTTAGGAAGTAGGTTATCACGACTCACCACAGCTTCCTTTATTATGTGTCATGATTTCTTGGGAAGATAGTGACGTGTTTTTTCGTTGAGTTTTACTTATCTTAGACTGATTGCCACTCCAAACTACAGAGACTAATCTATCTTACTATTTAATCCATAACTTGGAGTTGGTAGAGAAGAAATGGATTTATGTCTTTCCTGAGAGTATTAGGGAGATGTGAATATAAACTATTTTGGTATGAATTTGAACTCAACTCGCCAATTCCATTTTTAGTACTAATAATTGTTAAGCAACCCACATATCTAGAGTATCTTTTTTATGTGTCTTTTCAGGATGTGGCCAATCATGACCTACTACGTATCCTTTCTCGTTCCAAGCAATATTTACCCTTTTGTGCCCTTCCAATATCTAAGCGCTTTAAAAATATTTTCAGAAAACCTGAGAGATATCGTATATTTAATAAAATAAATTATTAAACTAAAAAAAAAAACAAAAAACATTTTTCACGATTCCTATATTGTATACTCTTAATTGAAAAAGTATGAATGCTCCAGAATAAAATTCTTTTTGAAAAAGATTTACATGGCAACAGTTTAATGACTAAACAGAAGATCAAAATATTTCGTCTGAATTGTAGTATATTACATGGCATCCTTTTACTTAGAAAATTATAAAAGACTAACAGTATAACCCAGCGTTGCTCGGGTGTAATGAAAGCTTTAAAACTAATCCATGGTCTTGGAGTTCAGACTCAGCTTAAAGAATATTTGTGTGAAGTTTGGTGAGAATTGGATAAAAATTGTGGATTTGTATAAAGGATATACAAACAGATAAACAGACACACACACACAAACATCTTGCCTTTTATATATATATATATATATATATATATTATCAATTCTCTTCACTATTGTAAGAACTACAACCTTGAAACTTCTGAATATCGTTTCTTATATCTTTGTCTATGAGTGTATGAAATTTGATTAAAATCGGACCACTTCTTCTATAACCCGATTTTTTCGATTATCGATTTTCGATATTTATCGAGGGTACCTCGACACAAAACCTAACTAAGAATACTCGCAGACGCTTATAGTACAACTGTGTAAACTTTCAAGAAAATCGGTTCAGCCGTTTCGGAGTCTATAGGTAACGGATACACACATACACAGACATACACACACACAGACAAAGTTCCATTTATAAATAAGTTTAGATTTAGATTATTTCCAAAACCTTTACTCAGTTATGACGATTTACCAAACCTCAGCATAGTTTAGATGTGGCACAAGACCGCGAATATGTAACACCCAGTGAAGATTAAACTCAGTATTAAGTTTTAATTGATTTAGATTTAGCAAAACATGTTTGCTAACCACGTCGAATATAAATGATAATTAAACGAAAAAAATTGTTACGTGATGTTTTCGCCCGATTTATAATGGGTTTATCGATAGAGGTAATAATATATGTATATGTGTAACGAAGATTAACGAAACAGGTTATAAACAACCGACAATTTGAAATGATTTGTTTGAACGTTATTTTTTATCGATACTAGTATTTAAGTAGATATTCTGTTTATAATCAAACAGTATTATATACTTATTTCTACCGGCCTGATTATTTAAGTTAAATTTTTGTTACGAAAATGTGTGTCATTCGGCATGATATAGATGTGTGTGTGTGTGTGTGTGTGTTAATTATTTTTAGAGAGAGAGAGTGTCAATAAAGGAACAAAATGAATATAAAGACAAGCGTTTAGCCATCTGAGAGTCCTTATCAAGGCAAAATTAGGATTTGTTTTGTTGCACGAGCTTATATACAAGAGCAATGATGTCATTAATTTATCAAGGCATTTAAATTTGAGAATGTTCATGGATATTCATCGGCTGGCTGAAAAGACAGTCAAATCGATAAAGTTCCTAAGAGGATGAAACGCGTCGGCTAAAAATAGTTTTTCCTCTTGTTTTTTATTCATATATATATCTTGTCTATATATTCATATATATATATATATATATATATATATATATATATATATATATATATATATATATATATATATATCTTCTCTCTCTCTTTCTATATATATATATATATATATATATATATATATAATTCCAGGTAAAGAGGACTCAAGGTTTGTTTTTTTTTGTTTTGAGAGCCCCGGCATTTATTTTATTATAAACAGTGCTCAATATAATAAATATTATAGAGCTTAATATAATTATATAGTTATGAATTAATTGTACATTGCGACACGGAAATTTCTGTTTCGAGATAGATTCCCATCATCAGGCAATGCTTGATGTTGGTTGTGCAGATGATTTACATTTAAATAACAAAAATCTTTGGTTTGCTGTGTACCTGTTTGATGTTAGTACTCTGGCGTGTAGTTGGCATTTTGGGGGTTTCTTTTTGCTGATGACCATGCATTCAGTTTTCTTGAAGTTTATGTTTAGCCCTTTCTTCTTACTTTTCCTTGTTACCTTCTGTAGAAGGCCCTGTAATTTATTTTTCGTATTTGTTATCATTTTCGTATCTTATATTGTTAAGACTGTGGCCGCCAATGTCCTGGGAAGACTTCTAACTCTCAAAGAATTGTTTCACTGTGCAGGTTAAATAGATCCGGTGAGAAGAAACATCCTTGTCTTACACTCTTTTCTACTTTCGTATATGGATTGAATTCATTTCCTGTCCGTGTGAAGGCGGTTTGCTGCCAATATAGATTCTTGATAACTCGAACCTCTTTCCAGAATATGTCGATGTTGTTGAGCGTCTTTAACAAGTCTTTGTGGCGTACTTTGTCAAACGCCCTTGTGTTATCTATAAAACACAGGTATACATTCTTCTGCATCTGTATTACTCTTTCTGATAACATTCTGAGCATTAATATCGCGTTCCTTGTTCTTTGACGATACAGCACTGTTCTTGCCTATCCCTTGGCCGCTTCTGCTGTGCGCTCTATTCATCAGAATCCGGAAGATGAGTTTTGTTACGTGGTTCATCAAGCTGATTTTTCGGTGGAGTTCACATTCCTTTGCGCCTGCACCTATAGACTAGCGCCTTTTATGATCACAAACGAAGAGCTTTACCAAACAACAAAACCATGTCACTTGAACACGTCCGCAGCAGTAGCAACAAAATGGGCTGCAGATGTAATTAAAAGAGAAAATAAAGATAAAATTAAGCTGTTAACCATCCACACCAACAAATACTAAAAGATTATAAGGAAACTTTTATGAATGTAAGAAAAGTGTTATAACATTTACTGGTCTCGAAAAGTCTAATTTCCGGAACAACTATTTTAATAAAATGAATTTTTTTCAATTCCAATCGATAATAACACTGACTGTTCGATTAATGAATACCGAATTTTTTTACCATTACCAGTTGGTTTTCATACGCCGTATAGATGTGGAATAAGGCTAGAAGTATGAGGTACTAGCGAGGATCGAACTCACTACTAAGTTGTTATAGTATTCTAGCGAGACAGGCTGGCTAACCATTATACCACGGCGACGTGTCCTATTACCTGTTGGGTTCAAATCTATTAACGGTAAACAAGTAAGGATTAATGTCTGCCGAGAACTGTGCATTGCAACATTCTCTACATAGAGAACAACTGGCGCCTAAAAAACTAAAACATGCAAACGTAACAGATTCGCATGTAAAACTTACGAATACAGTTTTAACCTTTTGAGAATTTTGTTAGATTTATTTAATGCACGAGTGGGCCCATTCCATTAAACATTATGGAAAAACATTATATTGATATGCAAGATAACAAACGGCAACATATATATTGATGTACCTTCTATTGTGTATCTTAGAAGGAGACATAAAAAAAAAATACTGAAACCACTGAACGTGACAGGAGAGAAATATATATATATATATATATATATATATATATATATATATATATGGTGTAAAATATCCTAACATATACTGTTAAATATAAGAGACAATGAATGTCTATTCTGTTTAATCATGAGCCGTTTTCAACATCGTATTTTGGCTTTCATTTCAGGTGAAAATAAAGAAAAAAATTGTCCAATATTTGGATATATTTTATTATGCTGGTTCTAAGCTTTCGGCTTACATGAGCCATCTTCAGAGAGGTTACAGGGACGTTAACATAAAGACATCCACCATCAAAGATGATTTTATCTTGTGCTGACATAAAACATTGCTAAGCAGCGATAACAGTCACCGCATAGCTGTTCCGTCCCTGTAACCTCTCTGAAGATAGCACATGCGAGCCGAAAGCTTAGAACCAGCATAATAAAATATATCCAAATATTGGACAATTTTTTTCTTTATTTTCACCTGAAATGAAAGCCAAAATACGATGTTGAAAACGGCTCATGATTAAACAGAATAGACATTCATTGTCTCTTATATTTAACAGTATATGTTTAGAAAATTATTTACTGCCTCGATACACTATATATATATATATATATATATATATATATATATATATATATATATACTCACTTTTTTATTAAAGACTGTTGTATATATATATATATATATATATATATATATATATACAACCGGCCATAATTATTAAGCCACCTCAGTTTTTAAAAGAAATGATGCATTTCAATTCATACTATTTTTAGTATTTATTACCATGTGGATAATTCTAAATGAAAATAGAATGGTTATTTTGTTAATACTGCACAATAATATGTACATCAAATGAACTTTTCTGGTGTCCAGTTTTTGTAATCTCTTCTCCATGCTAGTCTCTTCTTCTTATTGGCTGGCCGAAGCAAAGGCTTCCTGGCTGCCTTGAAAAAAATTTGCAAGTAATAATAACAAAAGAACCATTCTATTTTCATTTAGAATTATCTGTGGTGATACCGAGCAAAGCGAGGGACAGGATGTTTGCCCTCAGAGATTCAGAAAGCAAATGACAAGAACTGGTCTTTGCACATCTGGCTCCACGCAGAATTTCCGGAGGTAAACCAAAAATAAATAGATATCAAATTCCTTTTACGGTTCTGTAGCGAAATTCTGGATCCTGATTGGTCATCAAATCGCATAATTCAAAATAAGCCAGGAAAACGGTTTTTTCACAGCTAAAGAAAAAAATCGTATCTTTGATCCACCCCACGTGACTATTCAATATTTAAGGATGGTCACTAACCGGTCACGGTCAGTAAGAGGAGGCAGGTTGCTGACGCACATCAAAGATGTAACTCTCAACTTCAAGTGACCCCGACATTGTCCTCTCCCTCTCTCTTTCTCCTTTTCTATCTTAACAATTACTGCTACAAACAGTTTGTATGAACTCTTAAGTCTTCAACCTCATCATCGAATACGAACTCTGTCATTAAGTTTTTAATGTTTCTAATTGTACATTAACTCTTACCACTTGTTATTCCTCCTTATAATAAATTTCTATTTTACATTCAAAGTGTATATTTTATTATTCCAGTCTTCTGCATTAATACACACATTCCAACTGCCGACAACCAACCTTCTTATGAAAACCTTCTGATGAAAATCCTTCTGATGAATACAACTCAACATAAAACTTGTAAGCTGTAGGGAGTTCGGTTAAGAAAGACACAAGGCCGAACAAAAGAAACATTAACCAGCTCCCTACACCTCATATCCACTTGGCAATAAATGCTAAAAATAGTATGAAATACTACATTTTTTTAAAAATTGGGGTGGCCTAATAATCATGGCCGGTAGTGTGTGTGTGTATATATATATGTATATATATATATATATATATATATATATATATAGTCATCCGCAGATAGATCTGTCTCACTGTATCACATCTAATCAGTACGGTTAGACATCCGATTGTTTCTAGCCAGGATTAAAACCCGTCCGAATTAACAGGAAGGTGGACTTTAGCGTGTTATATACAATGTAAACACACGCCATTAGCCTAGAGTGTTCAAATCCATTACTGAATATATATATATATATATATGTATATATATATATATATATATATACACACGCATATATATATATATATATATTCTTTACTACTCGATGACATAATTATTGCAAAATAAAAATAAAAATAAAAATACTTAGACAGTGTTAAAAAGAAAACACGCGACAAGAGCTTTCATTATTTATAGTAAAGTTTAGTAATTTGTAGTAAAGAGAATGAACTGAGCCAACACTGCCCTGCTATAGAGAGACAGGAGGGAAATATATATATATATATATATATTATGCTTTCATTACGATTGAGCTCTCTAGAGCAGAACATTTTAAAAACAGTTTCCGCTTCTGCGATATAAACATTACTCTTCAGGAATGAATTGTGTTCTTTCGGTGACTGGCATGTCTATACACTGCTTATATGCAACACGTTAAAATTTTCCTTCTCTAATTCCATGCGCCTATGGCTTAGTGGGTAGCGACTCCGACTAACACCAGATCGGTCGAGTTTTGATCCCAGCCAGAAGCAAGTGAATGTGTCTAATCACACTGATAACTTGTGATACAGCGAAACAGCGAAACAGGCTTGTATGTATGTGGATGACTAATATATATATATATATATATATATATATATATATATACAAAAATACACAACACAAAAGTCTTTATTCTAATGGAGAGGATTAACGTGGTTATGAAAAAATGTCATTCATAGATAGCACGTAAACTTTTTTGTCTGTGTCATCATAATGTGCTTATGACAAACTATATTCAAGATAACTGGCGAACTAACAATGCACAGAAAGAAATATCATGCATTATTTACATTCGGACTAATGTCCTTATCGCTGTTATTATTATAACAATGTTTCGACTATTGTGTCTCTCGACCTTCGTCAGGCGGCTATCGATCCAGGTAATTTTCAGGGAATTTTAAACTGAATCCTAATTTTAATGTATGAGGGTAGATTCTTCTCGTTACGTTGTCTACGTCTATGGATTTATCGTCTTGTCCACAAGGTAATAGCTTAGCGTATTAAGGCGTTGATTCGTGTATTTGGTAATAATAATAGTAATTGTGAGTTTTCCCATAAATCATAATAATCATCTACTACTTTCTTTCTTTGTGTGTGTATGTGTGTGTATGTGTATGGGTGTGTGTGTGTATGTGTATGGGTGTGTGTGTATGTGTATGGGTGTGTGTGTGTATGTGTATGGGTGTGTGTGTATGTGTATGGGTGTGTGTGAGTGCGGGTGTATGTGTATGGGTGTGTGTGAGTGCGTGTGTATGTGTATGGGTGTGTGTGTATGTGTGTGTGTATGTATGGGTGTGTGTGTATGTGTCTATGTGTATGAGTGTGTGTGTGTATGTGTGTGTATGTGTATGGGTGTGTGTGTATAGGTGTGTGTGTGTATGTGTGTATGTGTATGGGTGTGTGTGTGTATGTGTGTGTATGTGCATGCATGTCTGGGTACATGAGGTTATTGAGGAAAGGATAAAAGATGAACGGGATTCAAGAAGATAGACAATGGCAATTAACGTTGCATTTAAAATTTTGGAGATTGTAGCTATCAGGGAAGAGAGTAAACAGAAGGGATTTCCACAGATGGGAAGTGCGAGAAAAGAAACTGTTGAAGCAGAAGTTGCAGTTATATTTAACTATTTCAGCGGTAAGTGCTATTATTTACCTTATTTAATTTTCTTTCAGATCATCCTTGCTTTGAAACACGATTTTTGTTTTACATTCAAGAGATTTTTTAAGCAGTTGAGTGTACAAATACTGATAATGGGTAAATAAATCTGTAAACTGACATCGTTATCAATTGAATTTTGATCTGAAACATTAATTATATAATTTGCAATATTTTTGATTAATATCCACTTCTGAATTAAGTACATTGCCATGGAAGAAAATCATAATGAAATTTTAATATTAGTTGCGTAAAATAAAGCCAGTGACTATCCTGAACGCCTGATCGGTTAAGGGAGCTTGATTGAGAGGCACGAGCAGTGCTCTGTGAGCCTTGCTATCTTAAAAAAACATTTGCTTTTTATACACACACACACACACACACACACACACACACACACACACACACACACACACACACATATATATATATATTTATATATATATCCGAGTGAATACACTAACCCCGACCAACACCTCTAACAAAACTAAATAAATATAAGGAAAGAGGATTTCCATTACTTTACACACCGCCTGATGAGACATTGAAGTTTCAATGTCGAAACAATCATACCTTTGTAGCGGATATATATAGAATGATTATGCACATGTTCTAAAATATAATTTATAATATATATATATATATATATATATATATATATTTTAATTCAGATACTTCAATCCAAAGGAAAAAAGCAGGAAGGTAAATTCCAAAAAACCCGATCCTAATTAATATTAAAAATTTATTTTAATATTAAAAAATGATACAGGAAGAGAGCTCCATGTAATAAAATATTACAGAGCAAATATATATATTAAAAAAGGATTAATTCAAAGATGTTGAATGGCCATTTCGATATGACGATCCCCACGGGGAGCGACACATCACCTCAGCAACAGAAAAAAAGAGTTTCTGAAAGGTTTTTTTCTGTTGCTGAGGTGATGTGTCGCTCCCCGTGGGGATCGTCATATCGAAATGGCCATTCAACATCTTTGAATTAATCCTTTTTTAATATATATATATATATATATATATATATATATATATATATAGTGATGATCATCCACGTATACTGTCTTAATATGTATAGGAAAGAATATTAATAAAAAGTTTTGAATTTAAAAACGTACTTTTTTAAACAGTATTTGTTTATTTTTATAGTGTTTTATATTTCAGACCGCCCTCGATCCCTTCGCTGAAAACGAGATCACAACTACAGTGGGGCGATGAAGACTTGTTTCTGATGAAGGACCGAGGGCGGTCTGAAATATAAAACACTATAAAAATAAACAAATACTGTTTAAAAAAGTACGTTTTTAAATTCAAAACTTTTTATTAATATTCTTTCCTATATATATATATATATATATATATATATATATATATATATATATATATATATATATATTGCATAAAAATTATCCACCGCTTTCGGTTATACTTTCAGCTATTTTCGAGGATGAATGTTATTTTCCGTGTAACGGAATGTATGTGGTGATATGTATTATGTAGAGTAGTGGTATGTGTTATGCACCGAACACGGTAAGCATGTTAGCGTGTTCGTAGTTGATGTTATTGAGTGTTGGATTTTTCGTTTTTATTAATAACATTAATGAAAATGTTTATATAATTTACGTCCTCAGGAAAAAAACAAAACAAAACATAAGATCACATGAAAAATTACATAAAAAAGTTAACCATTACACCTTGTCTTATTTTTTATAAAACCTATATATATATATATTTTTTTTTTTCAAGAAAATCGGTTCAGCCGTTTCGGAGTCTATAGCTAACGGACACACACACACAGACACATACACACACAGAGACAAAGTTCCATTTATAAATAAGTTTAGATAATGCTTGTGTGATGATACGATTCCACACGTCACTGAACAAGCTGAGACGTCATCCAAAGTCTGCTGTATGCCAATACAACGGGCTCTCTCTACGTTTAACAGGGCCGTGATCAACGTCAACAAAGAATAACAAAACACTAGTTTGATCGGGAAGTAGTAGAAAAATACTATTTCTCATTTAATGGACAATGTCTTCCTTCTGCTTCGAGAAAGCGGTTTTTTAAAAATATGATTTCTCACTAAGTTTTGACCACGGAAAGTCAGTCGGTTAAGTGCCATACGTGATACGCGCTTTGGGCGATCGTGTTTCGAAAGAGACGTGACTAACTGGGCAGAATATTATCCCGCAGTAGGTTGTCATTGCTTTCTGTGGTAGACTGGTTGCCAGCCAAGGCTATAGAAGTCAATCTGTCTTGTTATTTAACCCATAACTGGAGGGAAAAGACGGATTAATACCTTTCCCAAAGGTATTTGCGCGTGTGAACGCAAGGAATTCAACTGGAATTCGAACTCGGCTCCCCGATTTGTCGTTCCGAGCCAATATCCACTGCACCACGGAAAACAAACCCCTAAACATTCACTGTGTGACCGTTTCACTGACTTCTGTCCGTTTCACTGACTGCTAGCCGTTCCACTGACTTCTCATTAATATGGATACTGACTGGGGGACATACCACACCAGTCCTGTCTGTCCATTTGTGTTCCACCAACCGAAAAAATGAACTATTCAAACAGCTTTTGGGAGGTCAGTTTATTCAAAGGACCCTACTTTTAGGGCTATCTAAAATCACTAACAAAATTTTATGTTTGTCAATTCAAAGGTAGGCTGAAGATAGGATTCTTGAAAAATATTGGTCATTAAATTTATTAAAAAATGATCTGGTGACAAGATTCCTGAGAAACTGGTTATTAAATTGGCTTAAAAGAAAAATAATCTATCTCCTAAGGCTGTGTAAGAAACTATATTGCTACATTTACACGAAGCCAATCATGTTTTTAAATATTACGATAAGTTAAATGTCAATGAAATCCTTAACAAACAGAGAAGTGAGTTATATCTATTAAGCTATAAATCGTCAAAACCCTTAAATAGATTAAAAGATATTGTAAAAAGATGTAATGATTAAAAATCCAATTATCAAATAATGAATGTTGTCCATGCAGTAAACAAGATTTTGTTGGCTACATCCTAGCTTCTCTTATATTTTAAAAATATTTAAATAAAAAACACTTTTATATAAAAATAGCAGTTGTTTGTTAATATTCGCATTGCCTAGAGATTTATTCTTCATGTATCGGATGATCTGTGGTTATATTTTTGATGATAGGGTGTCCA
Source organism: Ascarosepion bandense (assembly GCA_037127315.1). Classification (NCBI taxonomy): domain Eukaryota; kingdom Metazoa; phylum Mollusca; class Cephalopoda; order Sepiida; family Sepiidae; genus Ascarosepion; species Ascarosepion bandense. The sequence goes on from JBBBDQ010000545.1 coordinate 345,442, forward strand.
ATATTGATCTTCTCACAAAATGCAATACTGGGGGAATTGAGACTTTTCTGATGCAGTGACAACTTCGTTGGGCTGGTTATGCTGTATGGATGAGACGATAGAATACTTAAGGTCCTCGTATGTATCCAGCTTCACAGTCTACAAAGAACTGTTTGACAGCCGTGGCTCAGGTATAAAGACAAGCTAAGGAGTAACCACTCATCTGTCAATGTACCTCATACTATCTTCGAGCGAGTTGCCCTTGATAGAAATAACTGGAGCTATTTGGGCTAGAGAGGTATCAGAAATGTCGAAATTAGTCGCATTGACTGGCTAAGAGACGAAAGACAAAGGCAAAAAGCATGAATAAATAAAACTGAATTAAATTGTCGGATCCTCACACGTCTAACTCGATGGAAGAGTTCAATATATATATATATATATATATATATATATATATATATAATAGAAATTAAGGCAGACACGTTATTTCATGGTAAATCTGAAGTATGGACTATTTCAGGCGAACTTCCGTCTTTATTTTACAAAGGATTTTACACGTAAAATTCGTGTAAAATTTATTCGTGTAAAATCCTTTGTAAAATAAAGACGGAAGTTGATGATGGTTCGCCTGAAATAGGCCTGCACTTCCGATTTACCATGAAATAACGTGTCTGCCTTAATTTTTCTTATATTTGCTCTATATGTATGTATATACATGTATATTTAGAGCTCTCGTAGAAAGTTATCCTACCACTGTATGTACAGGATACTCCTTTGGATTCTTCTATACCCACACTGCATGCTGATATATATATATATATATATATATATATATATATATATATATATATATAATCATCTACAGACAAGCCTGCTTGGCTCCATCACAGCTCCTCAGTGCAGTTAGATTATCAGTGTAGCTTCAAGCTGGGATCGAAACCCGACAAATTTGTCATTAGACGAACATCTTACCACATGGCAGAGTAGGCAGTTTTTCATAGCGGGTTATTCACATGATGTATTAAACAAACCCCGATGACTTAGAGCGTTCAATTTGATATCCGAACCTAACATAACAGCGGTTAATCCAGTAGTCAAAGAACGTAACGTAATGCTATAAGCATTCACCGTTTTGCATGAAATCAACATCTCTCTAAAGTGCTCTATTGACTAGAGAGAGAGTAAAGAATTATTATCTAAACTTATTTATAAATGGATCTGTGTGTGTGTGTGTGTGTGTGTGTCCGTTACCTATAGACTTCGAAACGCCTGAACCGATTTTCTTGAAAATTTACACAGTTTTACTATAAGCGTCTGCGAGTGTTCTTAGCTAGGTTTTGTGTCGAGGTATCCCCGATAAATATCGATAATCGAAAAAATTGGGTTATAGAAGGAGTGGTCCGATTTTAATCAAATTTGATACACTCATAGACAAAGACATAAGAAACGATATTCAGAAGTTTCAAGGTTGCTGTTCTTACAATAGTGCAGAAAATCGATAATATATATATATATATATATATAAAAGCTTTCATTACACCCGAGCAACGCCGGGCTATAATGCTAATATATATATATATATATATGCAGCATATCTTCATGAATATGTGTTGTGATGTAGTGGATATCAGTTTGGAACTAGAAATCAGGGAATCGAGATTCAGTTGAATTCGTTGCATTCACTTACGCAAAAATACACATTAAAAAGGTATTAATCCGTCGCTCCTGCCTTCAACTATGAGTTAAATAGCATGACAGATTAGGTTCTATTGCTCTAGTTGGCAACCAGCCTACCGCAGAAAATAATGGCAACCTGCTGCGGTAAAAATCTTTTAGACAGTCAGGCATGACTCTTTCGAGAAATGATCGCCCAAACGTGTATCACGTATGGCACTCAACTGACTGACTGGTCTTCATTCAAACAATAACATTAAACTCGCATTAATAATGAATTTTCTGATTACATTGTAGATGAACAAATTAGACGAGCCATTAGCAATATTAACATAAATAAAAAAAATCACATAATACTTCCTCATAAACCTGGACGTGCCAACCTACTAGACCCTAATCAAATGCATTCTAACTATACACAAGATGAAAAAGTCCAAACAAATCTCATACGTACTAATATATAGGATGTGTGTTGTGGTGCAGTGGATATCGGCTCGGAACAAGAAATCGGGGAGCCGAGTTCGAATTCCAGTTGAATTCATTGCATTCACTTACGCGCAAATACCCTTGGGAAAGGTATTAATCCGTCTCTTCCTTCCAGTTATGGGTTAATTAACAGGACAGATTGGATTCTATAGCCTTGGTCGGCAACCAGTGTACCGCAGAAAGCAATGACAACCTGCTGCGGGATAATCTTCTGCCAGTCAGTCATGTCTCGAAAGAGACATGATCTTCCAAGCGTGTTTCACGTATGACACTTAACTGCCTAATATATTTCTCACTGATCGTAGGAAAAAATATAACTAATTATATATTATACTAAATTTAACATAAGCGACCTAATCATACGCAATATTTTTTCTATAAGTTTGTCTTTGTAAATGTGCACCTAAAGATGATCTTGGAAAAGATCGAAAGTACTTGGATCAGAAAGAATTACGGGACCTTTCTTGAGAAATTTCATCTATAAATTAATTAGAGAACTGGAAAAGATCGGTATAAAATAGATACGATATATCTATATTATTTAATGAAACACACACACACACACACACACACACACACACACACACACATATATATATATATATGTAGTGTTGAGCTGTGATAGTTCTTGGCGCCAAGTGCCCAGATTGTGGCTTTTTCAGTAGTTTTACTGATGAATGACACTTTAGCAAGCAGACTTTTTTATTGCAAAATGCTCGATGTCGGGGTGGAAATAGAGCGTTGATAGTTTTAGTACAAAGAATTGGTCACCTTCACTGAGTAGGTTCATGCCGACTTCAAAATTTCGTGAGGTCAGGAAAAAAAACAGCCCCGATGAGTGACGACATTATAACAGTGTCCTCACGAAACTTCGAAGTCGGCATGAACCTGCTCAATTAAAGTAACAAATTCTTTGCACTAAACTATATATATATATATATATATATATATATATAGAGAGAGAGAGAGAGAGAGAGAGAGAGAGAGAGAGGGCGGGAGGGAGGGGGAGAGTGAGGGAGAGAGGTAATAAATAAAAATTAAGATAGAAGTAGCATTTAAAGAGGTGTCCAATTATAACAAGAGTAATGAACGTACCTAAAAGAAGCAATGAAAGTGTTCTGAAAATCTACTTCGACCATAATGAATTGGGAAAAGCTGTCCTTTCATTGAGTTATCACCCTAATAAAATTGATTGGTGAAAACAAAACGTTTATGACGTCCCCTGTTTTCAACCAATCATTATATTCGTATGTCGTAACGCTTTAAAATCGTGCCACTCGATGAGATAAAGTTTTTTTATAAGTGAGTTTCACAAAATGTCTCGTCAATTGTTCCATGGCGCAGTCCAACTATTTATTGGCACGATGGAAGTGGATCGTGGAGGCGGCCAGGAGTAATGAAGAAGAAAGAAAAAATATGAAAGAAAGAAATAAAGAGATGGAGAAAGCAAAGGACAGAAAAATGATAGAAAAAAGAAGAAACGACTTAGAAACAAAACAAAAATAAACAAACACAAAACAGGAAAAGGAAAGAAAGAATGAAAATAAAAGAAATATTGAAATAGTGAACAGACGAAACATTGAAGGAAAGAGTAAAAAGAAAAGAGCTGAATAAAGCTAACCTAAGAAAAAGAAACAGGGAGGTAGAATGGAGTAAAGAGAAAAGAAAGGAAGTAATATCTATCTATCTATCTATCTATCTATCTATCTATCTATCTGACTGATCATATCTATCTATCTATCTATCTATCTATCTATCTAGCTAGCTAGCTAGCTAGCTATTTATCTATCAGTCTGATCATATCTATCTATCTATCTATCTATCTATCTATCTATCTATCTATCTATCTATCTATCTATCTATCAGTCTCCTCATATCTATCTATCTATCTATCTATCTATCTATCTATCAGTCTGATCATATCTATCTATCTATCTATCTATCTATCTATCTATCTATCTATCTATCTATCTAATATTTTAGGTCTAAATCCCGATTTATATTTTCATTTATCGCTTCTACTAACTTTTCTCTAAAATTAACAAACTTTTCGATATTTCTATTTGTTTCCTCATGTGCTATTTTGTAATTTTTCTTGATTTTTAGTATTTTTGTTTTTTAACGTTTATTTAAATTGCTACATTTTTTTGGAGATGCTAAAACAATATATATAATGTTTTTATACATATATATTTTTCAAAGGTTGTCATAATGGTGATAGTGTGAACAAGTTCTCACTGTCTATAAAAAGCTTCCGTGTCATGCATCACAAATAGTCCCTGTCCTGCCCCAAGATGAAGAACGGGTGAACGCGGAAAACTAGCGCCTCATAACAAGCTGCTTTGTGTAAATAGAGCTCGACAGGCCATGAAAGCAGTCCATCTAGGAGAAGGAAAACTCTGACTTTAAACCTCCGCTGCTTTGCGGTCATATCCAAACGCGGAAAAGGGTATGGAAATAAATCCAGACAGAAAACCTACAGTAACGTATCAAAAGCGGTTGGCTGTCAACACTGAAAACTTCCCAGCAACTTGTGAAGTCGTCACCAAGTGTAATGCCTTGTATTCCTTTGGATTTAGTTGGTACAGCGGAGATGGGGGTCATGTCGTCTAAGCAGGGCACGGCCTCATATACCATTGCTTTGGCCTGAGCCCTGGAGAGGTTACTCTAGTTTTACCACCAAAGGACTAAATTTTCACCAAAAAAAGGCCGCTACGTTTATCTCGTGAGATGCCTACTCTCTCTCTCTCTCTTATATATATATATATATATATATATATATATATAGTAATATTGTTATTACAAAGGTTTATAAATGCATTTTGTCATTACACAAAATATATATATAAGTGGCAAAGAGTCACTGCAGTAGCAATCGTAGTATGCAGTTCATGATGACAGTTAATGATCACGACCAAAATATAAGAAAATTATAAAATCAACAAATGCGGTCTACCATTATCTTCATCAAAAGATCTTTATTCCTGGTAATGAAAACCAAAATACTCAATTTATATTATGTTGAGAACAAGAAGCACAACTAACTCCATTTCCTTCTTGTTTATTTTTATTTTTATTATTTTTTTTACATTTCTCATTCACCCGGCCTTAACACCTCAACCTTCTTTCACTCGGTTCTTCCATGTTCTCTATGCCTGTGCATACAACTGCCGCGGGACTGGTATACGGAAGCAGGGGGTCTTTTCTGCTTACACTACTAATGGCCCTTGTTTACAATTTATCCTATCAAATGATGTAATTGAAAATCTTGAAAAAAAAATTAAAAGTGTAAAAAAGAATAGTAAAATATAATTCATTTTTTATGACACAAAAATTGTTTATTCTGAATGAGTAGATAAAAAAGAACGGTTATGATTAAAAGAAAAACTAATAAAGAGAAGTTCAATAAAGAAAAACGGAACAAAGAAACAGAGTGTAATAAAAAATAATATTGTGGAATAATGATGGATGAAAAATAAATAAAATTATAGATAAAAACAAAAGCGTAAAAGTACAAAGAAATTAAAAGAAAAGATACAAAGAAAAGGAAAGGAAATTAATGGGCTGAAACGAATAGACACATTTATTAGATGTATATTTTGAAAAATGGAAAAGAAAGAAAGACTCCAATAAAGAAAGAAAGAAAGAAAGAAAGAAAAATGGAAAAGTAAGAAAGACTCCAATAAAGAAAGAAAGAAAGAAAGAAAGAAAGAAAAATGGAAAAGAAAGAAAGACTTCAATAAAGAAAGAAAGAAAGAAAGAAAGAAAAATGGAAAAGAAAGAAAGACTCCAATAAAGAAAGAAAGAAAGAAAGAAAGAAAAATGGAAAAGAAAGAAAGACTCCAATAAAGAAAGAAAGAAAGAAAGAAAGAAAAATGGAAAAGAAAGAAAGACTCCAATAAAGAAAGAAAGAAAGAAAGAAAGAAAGAAAAATGGAAAAGAAAGAAAGACTCCAATAAAGAAAGAAAGAAAGAAAGAAAGAAAGAAAGAAAAATGGAAAAGAAAGAAAGACTCCAATAAAGAAAGAAAGAAAGAAAGAAAGAAAAATGGAAAAGAAAGAAAGACTCCAATAAAGAAAGAAAGAAAGAAAGAAAGAAAGAAAGAAAAATGGAAAAGAAAGAAAGACTCCAATAAAGAAAGAAAGAAAGAAAGAAAGAAAGAAAAATGGAAAAGAAAGAAAGACTCCAATAAAGAAAGAAAGAAAGAAAGAAAGAAAAATGGAAAAGAAAGAAAGACTCCAATAAAGAAAGAAAGAAAGAAAGAAAGAAAGAAAGAAAGAAAGAAAAAGTGGAAAAGTAAAAAAAAGGAAAGAAAGAAAAAAGAAATAAGGGCGGAATTAAATATAATGATAATAAGATAAATATTCTTTTATAAAAAAATGAATCGATCTCAATATAAGAAAGGCCGAAAGAAATAAAGTTGGAAAGAAGAAAAGAAGGAAGGAAAGAAAGAAAGTGAAGAAAGAAAGAAAGAAAAAGAAAAGAAATTTATGATAATAAAATAAATATTCTTTTGACAGTATAAGAAAGAAAGAATCTTTTGTCAATATAAGAAAGAAAAAGAAAAGAAAGAAAAAAGAAAGGACGTACGGAAATAAAGAAAGAAAAAATAAAATAAAGGAAGGAACGAAGGAAAAATGCAATAAAATAAATATTCTTTTGATAGTTTCAGGAAAAAGAATCATTTGCCAATATATGAAAGAAAGAAGAAAGGAAGGAAAAAAAGAAAGAAAGAAGAAAGGAAGGAAAGAAAGAAAGAAGAAAGGATGGAAAGAAAGAAAGAAAGAAAGAAAGAAAGAAAGAAACAGAAAGAAAAAAAGAAAAAGGAAATGTGGCAAATAAATATTATTTTGGCAGTAGAAGAAAGAAAGAATTTTTTGTCAATATAAGAAAGAAAAAAAGAAAGAAAGATAAAAAGAAAGAAAGATAAAAAGAAAGAAAGTGAAGAAGATTGAGAAGATGTCGTTAGCTTCAAATCAAAATTTTTACGGTTTAATTTATTAGTGTGTTCATGTTTCTATAGAAACGGCATCGCAACATGGCCAGTAGAACAGAGGGTACAGTCAGTAAAATATTTGAAATTTAGAGTGCTGCGTAGTTAATAGCAACATAGATTGAACTACATGCAATGGAAACACCGAGAAGGTGTATGTACGAAGTGAAGCTGCAAGTTTTTTTGCCCAATAACAACAAAATCTCTGGTGTTTGGTCAGATTTTGGAAAATGAGTTGAAGAACTTTTCAGCACCCCCTTGTATATAAGTGCGTTCGTGTGTAACTTCTGCCTTGTGAGCTGTGAATGACATACGTATTTTTTACAAACACCAGTGATAAGTGTTCATCGAGCACAGATAAAAAATGAATAAAAATAATATGAATGCTAATTTTCAAGGCATGCAGACCGAGATAGACAGGTAGATAGATATGAATAGACCGAGATAGATAGGTAGATACGAACAGACTGAGATAGATAGATAGATAGATAGATAGATAGATAGATAGATGTGAGCAGCCAAATAAATAGATATGAAAAATTACACACACACACACACACACACACACACACACACATATATATATATATATATATATATATATATATATATAGAGAGAGAGAGAGAGAGAGAGAGAAAGACGGTTACCCTTCACATTAAGAAAGCACTTCACCAGGAACGAATTAATATTATTAATAACCGTTCCGTTTGTTATTATATATATATATATATATATAAATTTGTGTATTTAGGCAGCAAATTTTCTTTTAGTCATGTCAGGTTATATAAAATTATTAAAAATAAGCAGACACAATGTTTGCAATTTATTTAATCTGACACACACACACACACACACACACACACACACACACACACACACACATATATATATATATATTCAAATCCTGCCGAATTGCACATATTTTTCTAACAAAATTTCTAAAAAGTACTAAGCCCAGTAGAGTTACATATGTATATAAACTAGCAATTGAACGGGAAGAGTAAGTATTTCCAAGGGCAGATAGTAAATACGGAGGAAAACTCTTGTATTTTGTAAAGCGTTGTTCTCCATGTAAAGGTTACCGTGTGAAACTTATCTTAAATTAAAAAAAATACTTGAAAATATGAAATTAAAACAAAGATTAAACTAAAGAGCCACGCACAATTTCCTTTACATTCTTGTGTAGAATAATAAATTTGCAAGGTGTGTGTAAGTTTGGAAACAAATCGGATGATAAATGTGGAAGCGTATGTTAATAAAAATCAGTGAGGATACACACACAGATACACACACAGTGACACACATCTTCTTTATATAGATATACTGTTTAATTTAAAACAGAATATCTATTCAAATAGGAGTATCTATTAAAAATAATGGTCAAACAAATAAATTATGTGTGTGTGTGTGTGTGTGTGAATGTGTGCGTGTGTGCGTAGTTAATACAACAAGAAATTGAAACTGAGCAAAAATGATGTGAAGTTCAACCAACAAGACCACTCAACAAATTTGACGAATCATAAAAATGGATGATGATTGTATTATACTAAACTGAGTAAATATGTGTTTACGCGCCAAAGAGAGGAGCCAAATTCAATTCAGCCACCAATGTATTACTCTAACGATGGATTCTAGCTTTTCAAATAGAAATAATCATTCATTTTATATACGACGTGCCATATTTCCATGGGCTATAGCGTTTCTGTTGCCGCACTTTTGTTTTAAGCAGGCACATTCAAAGATTCGCTAAAAAATGAGAATATATGTTGAAAAAATTCCATAAACCAAAAAACAAGGCTTATTGTCAGTCTTTATTTATTAAGAGGAAATACCAAAGGATTTTTTTTTAATTATTAAACTATATTTTTTTAATCCTTTTTGGAACCTTCAAAATTCGGGTTAAATGTTTTTTTCTTGTTTTGTTTTCTTTTTATGGCTAACCATAAATTAGTAGAGGGTATTTCAACGTTTTTTTTTAATGAAAAACATATTAATTTGAAAATTCTTGTATAAATCAAATTATTATCAAATTTGAATGAAACTTTCAGGATTTATTCACAAATGAAATAAATTATTTTAGAACATTTCTTTTTTTAAAAAAAAAAGAAACGTTTCTAAAATAATTTCTAAAATAACGTTTCTAAAATAAATATTGGTAAAAAACTAACGTTTCTAAAAATAAATATTGGTAAAGAATTAACGTTTCTAAAGTAAATATTGGTAAATAATTTCTCAAATAACGTTTCTAAATTAAATATTGATAATTATTTTTATCAAAGTAACCTCAACCGCGTATTTAATTTTATGGAATTTTGAAAAATTCATTTTTGTGGGTCTTAATGTTTATATTAGTTATAAGAAGAAATCCCTCGATAATTTAAATCTTGAAAAAAAAAACAAAGTTTGAATCGTGAAATTAAAAATGAAATAAAACTAAGACATTATTTATATAAACGTGCCGATTTTTGTAAATAAGATCGTCCATATACGACATTATCAGAAATGCAAATAGTAAATTTAAAGCCAAAGTATCTAAAATGAATAAACCATTAGATTACTTTGAACATTTTCATAAATTTTGAAGATTACTGGAAATTTTAAAAAATATATAAAAATGCGCTCTCGTAATATTCCTCAAATAGTGATATGCCCTCGTTAAAAAATTCCAAACATAAGTCTATCGAGGTAGTTGTCAAATACCCACCTCCATGTTAAAAAATTGCTTTACTACAATATTTTAAACTAAAAGTAAGTAATATTTGTTTCAAATAAGATGGATTAAACTTTAAATGTTAATCTTCATCAAATAAAGTTTCAAAGAATCATATTTTATTTTTGAAAGACATTTTTTTAATAAAAAGTTACATTGTGCTGAGAGAAATGTAAATACGGCTAATATCAGCCATTTTTACATTCGTTTTGATATACAGCAAAGTATTCTGCTTATTGGAAATATTAAATTTAATTTATTAGCTTTGAATTAAAACTAAACAAAAAGCTCTATGAAAGACTTTTCATTCTGAAAAATTCATTTTCAAACTGAGATATAGCTTTTCTCTGGAGATACCTAGTTTTAAATGTTTCCGCTATTAACGATAAATTTACTAAATATGTTTTCTTTAATACATTTAATGCCACGTGACACACATGTTCATTGCTTCTGATTTACATGTGTGTCCAGTAAAGCAATGTTTTTTCTTCATCAATCTGTAAATGATACTGTATTGAAAGTTAATTAAGCATGAGTTCAAATGTAGATTTGGAATATTTCTTTTAATGACAAATGATTGATATGAGATATCAGAATAAATAATATCAGATGAATTTGGTGAAAACCAGTTGGATGTTTAAAATTTGTTGACATTTTCGTTCATTTCAAAATCGTTACCATGAAAAAAACACCTATTCAAAATGCAGCGTTCAAGTTTAATCCTTTTTAACAATTAATAACAGTTTTTAAACATATCTGGGAACAAATCATTGAGATTTGTACACAGGAACTATGTTAAAATAAAATGTAAATATAGTGATTTAACATGGGAAAATAAAATGAACAAAAGGAAGTTCTGGTGATAAAGATAAAGCTCGCATGTGCGTTGTGGTGCAGTGGATATCGACTCGGAACGACAAATTGGGGTGCTGAGTTCGAATTCCAGTTGAATTCATTGCATTCACTTATGCACAAATACCCTTGGAAAAGATATTAATTCGTCTCTTTCCTCCAATTATGGGTTAAATAATAGGACAGATTGGGTTCTATAGCCTTGGTTGGCAACCAGTCTACCGCAGAAAGCAATGGCAACCTACTGCGGGATAGCCTAGTCAGTCATATCTCTTTCGAGACATGATCACCCAAAACGTGTATCACGTATGGCACTTAACTGACTGACTGAAAATAGTTGGAAACATGATTACGACTTCTACTGGGCATAAAGTGGGGGATCGGTTTTCAATTGTTATGAAGTAATAAACTTATCCCCCGCTAATTAGTACTTAAGCATATAATTCCTCTCTTCCCCCTCTAGCTATGAGTCAAATAACAGGACAGATTGGGTTCTGTAGCCTTGGTCGGCAACCAGTCTACTGTAGAAAGCAATGGCAACCTACTGTGGGATAATCTACTGACCAGTCAGTTATGTCTCCTTCGAGACATGATCGCCCAAAACGTGTATCACGTATGGCACTTAACTGACTGACTGACTATACTAGAAAATATCGAATACTTATAATTAGATATATAATGTATGTTCATAGTTAACGAAAGTATTAAATTTAATTCATATCTTATTAAGATGCTTAACCGTTTTCTGTATTATTTTCTTTATGCGCTATCTTAGCTAGGAAAGGTGACATGTTGTAAGGAAAGATGTTTTAAAAACATATTGATTATAAGGGGGAATTATACCGATGACATAGATATTCATAGAATGATCTTGAATAGAAAATCTACGAAGTGTTCCAAGAAATAGCACTCAGGGTAAACCTTTCCAAAACAGAAACTATGATCTGGAATTGGAAATAAATCAGTGATTTCACCTACCTTGAATCCATCATAAAAATTATACTAGACATATCAATAAAGTGCCATACGTGACACACGCTTCAACAATAATGTCTCGAAAGAGACATGACTGACTAGGCAAATTATTTTCCCGCTGACTGACATTACTTTCTACGGTAGACTGGTTGCCGATCAAGGCTATAGAGCCTAATCTGTCCTATTTAGCCCATGGCTGGAGGGAGAAGCGACGGATTAATATCTTTCCCAATGGTATTTGTGCGTAAATAAATGCAATGAAATGTTATATTTAATGCTTTCTCTGCAGAAGCAAATGTACTGATGATGAGGCAGAAGTGCTATGCTGATGATATAGGTATTCATTGTTAAAAATAAGAATGATCTTGAACAGAAAATCCTCCTCTACGAAGTGTTCCAATAAATAGGAGACAAGGTAAACTTTTACAAAACAGAAACTATGATCTGGAATTGGAATGAAAGCAGTGATGGCACCTAACCTGAATCAATAATGAAAATTCTATTACATATATATGACATATTTAACGTTTAGTATAGACTAGCAGTATAGCCCGGCGTTGCTCGGGTGTAATGAAAGCTTTAAAACTAATCCGTGGTCCTGGAGCTCAGACTCTTTGGACGTTGGCACGAAAGACTAAAAAGCAATAGTTGTTTCCAGTTAAAGCGAAACCGTAGACTGAAAGAAAAATGAATGTAAGTCAAATTTTGATTTCCTGGTATTGATATCAAATTTTCTGTACTACTGTAAGAACTGCAATCTTGAAACTTCTGAATATCGTTTCTTATGTCTTTGTCTATGAGTGTATCAAATTTGATTAAAATCGGACCACTCCTTCTATAACCTGATTTTTTCGATTATCGATTATCGATATTTATCGAAATGGCTGAACCGATTTTCTTGAAAATTTACACAGTTGTACTATAAGCGTCTGCGAGTGTTCTTAGCTAGGTTTTGTGTCGAGGTACCCCCGATAAATATCGATAATCGAAAAAATCGGGTTATAGAAGGAGTGGTCCGATGGATTAGTTTTAAAGCTTTCATTACACCCGAGCAACGCCGGGCTATACATAGTTACTGAAATCTATTTTTTTTCTACAGCCATAGTATGCACACCACATGTCTAACTATTTTTGTTTAGCTTCAGATGGTTTGGGTTCGAATTCGTTATTACACTTCTTCTCGATTGGTTCCAACCACGACTAGAAAGCCAAGTTTGTCCAGCTATTTAACCCAAAGATTGAGAACGAGGAGAAGAGATGGATTCATACATGTCTTAAAGTAAATGTCACAAACTCGACCGTAATTCGAACTTGGATCACCGATTTCTCGTTCTAAGTCGCTTACCATTTTAGGATTTGTACATCTGAACACGTGTGCCTATTAAATATAACGTTTAGAGTCATAAGAAACAGTGGCGGGGACATCTCGAGGTGGTGTAACGGCTAGCAAGCATGTTTCACTAGATTCATTATAACTGAGTAGTGAGTTCGATTCTTACTGGGTGTCCCATACTTTCGGCTTTATGCCACATGTAAGCTATTCTTAGAAAATCACCATAATAAATAGTGTCGAATAAAAACAAACTAGTAGTTGCCTAAGATCTACTTGGACTAAGTCACATTTGATACCAGATTTAATTTAAGAATCAGCCATGATGTCTGAAGTTAAATTTCGAACCCACTTTAAGTTTAAACAAATGCATGCTGCATAATTTATCTTCTTTGGCAAAAATAAAAATAAAAATAAAAATAAAAATAAAAAAATAAAATAAAATAAAATAAAACAAACAACAAAAAAAAAACGTGGTTAGCGCTGAGAAAATTGTTCTGGAATCGAACCTCCATCCAAACTTTTTAAAATTCATTTTTGAACCCGATTCAGCTATTTTTAACACTAACTTTAATCCATGCTCTACTATACAGACAAGATATAAGACACTGATGACCAGATGTTCTACAATTAAGATTAACTTAATCTGGTACACGGATATTAAACTTAGGCACTCAGTGAGGATCAAACTCACTACACTAACTAATCGTTGTGCAAGACTAGCTAACACATCTTCGATCCCTGGTAGAGCGCCCAACCAATTGGTCCATAGGAATTTGAATGATAATAATTGCGTATTTTTCTCACCCGTTGTCTCTAGGTTTATAGTCACCTGATCAGTCGCTGTTTCTCTGCTGCTTGTAACACCAACAGATCCACCCAGCGCTGGTGGCAAGCCCACTGCTCCGTCAAGTCATGTGAGGTGCAGTCGGACAGTAGGGGTCGCTGTCTACCGTTGTCGAAAGATCTCACAAAACGGTCTGCTTTTTAAAAGGTACTGTTTATGAAAGGAAAACTATGCATGAAGACCTAAAATTCAGTACAGTTGTTTGCCATGAGTCGTTTTTAATTATTTTAATGTAACAACAACTAAAGACGAACCTCTACTACACCCCTTTTTTTTCGAAATCTCGTAAACTCACGGACACATTCTGATTCACACTTAAACATGCGTATCAACTTTTTGAAAGCAATCAACTCGGAAGTCTAAAAAAGAAAAAAAAAAGCAATAAAAAAGAAGCAGTCATATATTCACTTGAACGTTTCATATCTAAATTTATCGAAAACTATCTTCACATTAGTATTTTTGCATGTAGATATCTGTATATACGCATATACATCGTCACACACGTTAGCACGCATACCGACAACTGTGTTCACACTAAATTTGTAAAAACTTATTTAATTACAAATAATCTTTTTGACGTTTGCACAGGCATACAGACACTTTATACTGCGTAAGGACTGCAGATTTTAGAAGCTGGCAAATTTACTGAAGGCTCCGGAATGGGAGATCGTGTTAGTCTTCCAAGTGAAGACGGCTTACCTGCATTAATAATCAACAGTTTCATATCTGGCGTTTTATCTGGGTATCTAAAGCAAACAAACATATATTTCACAAATCAAATACGCAGAAAAATAGATCGCAGACAAACTGAAACATCGGCCGGTCGATATATATGAACTAGGATAGATAGATAGATAGATAGATAGATAGATAGATAGATAGATAGATAGTAATGTGTAATTTGTCTTGTAATAAGAAAAACTTAATAATTATCATCTACCCTTGAAAGATACGACTGTTAAAAATACATACCATAACATAACGAACAGATACAGTTGAGTGTCAACCTCAAAAATGATCGACACATAATGCCATGTAAATATTTCAACCATTCCCTAAGAATTTCCAGGGGTAAATGTATAAATATGTACAAATAGCTAATAACTATTTATAAACAAAATACATCGCCACTTTTTAAAATATTTTGACCGTTACTTACAAATACGATTGAAAGCCGGAATTTCAGTTTAAATAAAATAAATAATATAAATCGTTTCATAATAACTTTTATTTGAATTATGTGTTTTTAATAATAATTATTATTTGAATTATTTAATCAGTAATTAAGAACTTTTTTGTTTATTACATGTGTTAATATATCAAAAACATGATCGAATATATGGAACTATTGATTAATTTTTTAAAACTCAGAATAAGCTATATTTCCCCGGACACGCGTGCAAAGTAAATAATTAAAAGAAAAAGAGTGGGTGCATCTATTTATTTGTGAAAAAACAAAAACAAAAACGTAATGCAAATATCACACGAATAAACGAACTTATAATATTCAATATCTACTAACTTAAATTTTGAAGTAAATATTTGACTCGTACGTCAGCACAAACGCGTTTAATTGGTTTTAAGAACACTTCCATGCACTCACACGCGCAATAACAAGTATTCAATTAATTGCCTAATGATATAGTTATAGTTTGATATTTGAATGTTTATAGCTAACGCATTTATATTCCTGCCTGATATGAAAATGTTAATAGAAACAGGTTTTAGTTTATTTTATGCATAAATAAGTGTATTTAGCGAAATAATAATTTTTTTGTTTGATTACAATATCGTAGTTACACAAGTAGTTATTGTAGAGTTAACCAAACCTTAAGGTGTTGTGTATTTTGGTGGGATATATCTCCAGGATACACAAATCGACCTGCTCCAAAATTATAAGAAAAGTACGTATTGGCTAAAATAAAAACTTTCAGTCCTATTGTCACAAAAAAAAAAACAAAAAAACAAAAACACAAAAACAAAAAAAAACAACACATTTTAAAAAACAACTGTTAAAAGAAAATATTTCCCATGATTTAATTTTATACATATTCGCAAGAACGTGAGACGAGCTTGCTAATCCTCAACTCCAGCTTTGCCTGGCTAAAGGCAACATTTACGGGACTCTCATAGAACTTACTAGTAAATGATCGTGGAGACAAACTGTTATTAGTACACACAGAAATAAATATATTTCATATTATTACCAACGCACATATTGTACATAACAGAAACACATATCTGGAATTAGGTGTAGATCCCTGTTTTTATGCGAAAAACGAAACAATAATCACTTTTATATAATGTGTTCATATTTTTTATTTTACATCCTTATGTAAATTAAGTGCTGATCAACGGAGATACTTTCTGTCGCCTGATAAGCCTAGTAGTAAGTGATATCAATTCTTTTATTTTCTTTACCACATTTCAATTGTGAGACTTCAGCGAGACTCTGTTTACCGGTATTTAAAACGGAAAGAGGAAAGGTGAAGACAAAAGCAAAAAAAAAAAAACAAAAAAAAAAACAAAAAAAAAAACAAACAAAAAGAACAAAAACAAAAAACGAATAAACTGAAGGATATGAAAATATTTGTCAATCTAAATTTTTCAAGAGAACTTACCTGAGTTGCTTATCCTTTTTCCTTTCCTAACACACACACACACACACACACACACACACACACACACACACACACACACATATATATATATATATATATACTTTTTTCTTGCCGAGGAGACGTCAAGGAAAGGTAAGTTAAAAGCAATACGCTTTTATTATTTTATTGTATTGTTGTTTCTATAAGGATGTGAGTTGTGGTGCAGTGGATATCGGCTCCGAACGAGAAATCGAGGAGCCGAGTTCAAATTCCAGTTGAATTCATTGCATTCACTTACGTGCAAATACCCTTGGAAAAGGTATTAATCCGTCTGTTCCTTCCAGTTTTTGATTACATAACAGCACAGATTGGGTTCTATAGCCTTGGCTGGCAACCAATCTACCGCAGAAATCAAGGGCAACCTACTGCGGGACTGTCCAGTCAGTCATGTCTCTTTCGAGACATGATCGCCCAAGCGTGTTTCACGTATGGCACTTAACTGACTGTTTCTATAAAGTAAGATAATTCGGAATTAAAAGAAAAAAGATAAGAAAAGGCGGTGAGAGAAAGTAAGTAAATTGAATATAAATAAATAAAATGAAAACAAAAAAAAGAAAATACGAGATGTGATCCTAAAGTAATGCCTCCAATTTTATTAAATTATCCAGATTATGATGTTGGTGACATGGCCGTAGAGGTTAGATCTTTTTCTGCCAATAACCTATATTTTTTAGCTTGTTGGAAATAGCAGTGTGGAAAAATGGCATCTGACGAAAAAATTATACATGAACCAAAGGCATGTCATTGAAGACCATATGAAAAGAATGCACCCGCTGATAATCATTATTACCGAATGTTTACGGACACCAAACATCGGATGTGAGCACAGGTGGTGAATAATGCGTAAGAGTAGTGCTTGCCTGCCTGCCTGCCTGCCTGCCTGCCTGCCTATCTATCTATCTATCTATCTATCTATCTATCTATCTATCTATCTATCTATCTATCTATTTCCTTTGTCTGTTCATATCTATCTATCTATCTATCTATCTATCTATTTCCATCTATCATATCTATTTCCGTCTATTCTATCTATCTATCTATCTATCTATCTATCTATCTATCTATCTATCTATTTCCTATCTATTCTATATCTATCTATCTATCTATCTATCTATCTATCTATCTATCTATCTATCATAAACTAAGTATAACTTAGTCTCGTCCTTGAACCGTCTTTATTTCTGTTTCAACACGCGCTCACACACACACACATGTACATATGCACATACACGAATGCACATATATGTACACACATAAACATACACACACACATGTATATGAGCGTACACAAAACATGCATGAATTCACACACACATTTATTACTGTGTTCACATATGTACAGATACATACACATAAATAAATGGATATATACAAACAACTGTATGAGTTCACACACAAATTTATCAGTGCATCCTCGAGAGGACATTGAAGTCAGCACCCGTGCGTTGACTTCAATGTCCTCTTTTATATTTATTTATGATCTGTCCCTGATATTGAGCACTTTACGCCATAAACATTGCGTAACTTCAAACTGTATTTACTACACACACGCACACACACATAATTATGTGATGGAGCACTGAGAAGTTTTTATTTCTACCAAAAAGCACTCCTTTCACTAAAAAAATGTTTCATTAGACATTTGGAAATGAGTTGGTCCATGAGAACTTTTCAGCACCCGCTTGTAAGTACATCGGCATACTCGTAGAAGTTTTTATTTTGAACAGCATATATTCATTTTTCAACATAATCTCCTTCCTTGTCACTGCACTTAGTTTAGTAGTAAATATGTAGGTACATTAATAGGTCTGTAGCCTAACAATAATATAAAAAAAATTATTTTCCACAAAAAATATTTATTTTTCAATATAACCTCTTCCCTGGTTACTGAATTCAGTGATGAATCTCAATCGTAATTATTGAACATTATACAATAAAAATTTCAGATCAAAATTCAGTTAACTATTACGTTTATAAGGATTAATGATGAACCTTCGTATGCATGAATTGAAACACACACACACACACACACGCACACACACGCGCACACACACATATGAGGGCATGTCATCTCGCGTGTTTTGGGGTTATGTGTGTATCTGGATGTGTGCGTATGTGTATGAAAAAAATCTTACACTTTTGCATTAAATGAGGCGTGCAAAACATAATTGCGAAATTGACCTCAATTTTTAACTGAGATAGTTTGTATTTACACAAATTCTAATTGGAAAGATATGAACATGCCTCTTCTTTACGCTTGGTCAGAGGTTATCCAGTGCAACTTCTCACCTGTTACTTGAAGGAGATAGGCGTTGCTAAGAAACTCCTTTGGTCCTGCGTAATCGCCTGAACGCCATTTTATGCTAATTCAGTAAAGGCATGAAATAATTTGATTTGTTCGTATATAAGACAGTAATGGCGGTTCGCGTGGTCGAGTAATTAGCGCGTTTGATTTCTTATCACGAGACCACGGTTTCAATCTTACCATAGAGGTTTTTGTCAGAGACGGGATTTTCTGATGTCATCAGCTTAAGTGAACCTAGTCCGCGGCACGTTTGGAAGGTGACTGAAAACCATACCACGAGTTGACCCAATCCTTGTGAGTGAAACGGAGTAGATAGAACTGTTTAGAAACCATCGATTGTGGTAATGCACATAAATCGCCCAGGATTTGTTCAAAAAATGAATCCCGTCAAATTATGCGCTCCCAGAAACGGTAACTAATGTCCGCTCGACATAATTGTTGTATAACCAACAGAGCAGGCATCTGTGTTAGGGTTTGGCTAGAAGTCCTAGGAGACGGATGTGCTCGGAAATATGAAGTAACCAACCATTATCAAAATCATGTGGCCATTACAGGCCCCGTTTATTTTAATATGCGGTCTCTTAATTTTAAAATATGGATCAATTTGAAATGAATAAAGCAGGCGATGTCACTACCGGAAACCATACGGGTTGACCCAATCCTTGTGACTGAAATTGAGTAGATAGAAATTTTTAGAACCATCGATGATAATGCTGCACGTAAATCACCGAGGATTTGTTTAAAAAAATGATCTCACCAGATTATGCGCTATCTCCCAGAAAATGTAACTCATATCCGCTCAGTATAGTTGCAGTATAACCCACATCAGGCACCCTCAGGTGTATATCGATCTGGGTAACGTAAATGTTTTCATTTCAATCGCTGGGTTGGACGGGTTGTATTTATACTCAGTGGAAACGTGCGAGCAATAACTAAATAGTACTAAATAATTAGACTATATCCCTAGGCATTATTAGTGGAACGAGAACAGTCTAGTCTCATAGATTAAATAAAAGTGAAGTTCGGAATTCTTTGTAGGTTATCCAAATTGAGGAAGAGCGAAGAGCACAACGACCGAAACGGTGT
Source organism: Ascarosepion bandense (assembly GCA_037127315.1). Classification (NCBI taxonomy): domain Eukaryota; kingdom Metazoa; phylum Mollusca; class Cephalopoda; order Sepiida; family Sepiidae; genus Ascarosepion; species Ascarosepion bandense. The sequence continues at coordinate 365,342 of JBBBDQ010000545.1, forward strand.
GTTAACAACAAAGATGAGGACAATAATCAGAATATAAATAGTGTAAATAATGATAACTCCTCATCAAAACAATTCTGTTAACTCTTAATCGTTCTTTTTCATTTTCTTTTCCTTCCGGTCATTATTACGCACAAAAAAGAAAGGAAAATAATTTGACAATATTTTTCTTAAAATGGAGAAATATATCTTTACCTTCAAAAATTTCAGTCAGTTAAGTGCCATACATGATACAAGCTTGGGCGATCATCTCTCGAAGAGACATGACTGATTCGGCAGAATACTTTCCTGTAGTGGGTTGCCATTACTTACTGCGGTAGACTGGTTGCCAACGAAGGCTATAGAATCCAATCTGTCCTGCTATTTAACCCATAGCTGAAGGAAGAAGAAATTTCTCAAGGGCATTTGCGAGTAAGTAGATGCAAAAAATTCAACTGTAATTAGAACTCTGTTCTCCGATTTCTCGTTCCGAGTCGATATCCACTGCACCACAACGCATATAAAAATGCGAGTAAATTTGAAAAGCTTCTATTTTAACATTGTTTTGGTTTTTCATGTAAATAATGCGAGTAAAATTTGGACGAGAATCCAGAGTTATATCTAAACTTATTTATAAATGGAACTTTGTCTGTGGGTGTGTGTGTGTGTCTGTGTGTGTGTGTGTCCGTTACCTATAGACTCCGAAATGGCTGAACCGATTTTCTTGAAAATTTACACAGTTGTACTATAAGCGTCTGCGAGTGTTTTTAGCTAGGTTTTGTGTCGAGGTACACCTGAAAAATATCGAAAATCGATAATCGAAAAAATCGGGTTAATAGAAGAAGTGGTCCGATTTTAATCAAATTTGATACACTCATAGACAAAGACATAAGAAATGATACTCCGAAGTTTCAAGGCTGCAGTTCTTACAATAGTGCAGAAAATCGATAATATATATATATATATATGCGTGTGTGTGTGTGTATGTGTGTGTGTGTGTGTGTGTTATGTATTGAAGGCTGTCACAGTGCGGTTGAATGAAGTAAAGGAAGATCGGGAGGTGTTTGTATGACATGTTTAATATTTCGAGACTATAATCTCATCATCAGAATGGCAGAGAAATCCTTAGAATGACCGTGCTTTTAGCAGCCCATCTATGAATGGCTGGCTTTATCCACTGCTGCTGTACGTGTGTGCGTGTGTGTATGTGTGCGTGTGTGTGTGTGTGTGCGAGTGTGTATCTGTGTGTGTTCTAGTTGATTTTTTATGGTCTAATGGTGTGTGTGTGTGTGTGTGTGTGTGTGAGTAATTGTGTATGTGTGTGTATTCAAGTTGGGATTTTTATTGATCTGATGGAATCAGTTCATAGGATCTAGGGAGTTGATGTGACTTTGACCGGGTCAAAGAATATCAGTTACATTGCTGTTGTCTTATCTATCTGATTTATCTGGTGGTGTTTGCTCGTTGTGTGTGCTGTAATTGAATCTACTTTTATGCTTGTATGTGTGTGTGTGTGCGCGCGTGTGTGTGTGTTCTGTCCTGGTACGTGGTTTGTTATGGGCACCTCTGCTACTAAAGCCTGGGGGTGGAGAAAATGTGTTAGCGTGGTTATTGTAACTATTTTTTTTTATTTTTCTGTGTGTAAAGGCTATGTGTAGTGTTGTAATTAAATCTACCCTATTTAATTCATCTGTGTGTGTGTGTGTGTGTGTGTGTGTGTGTGTGTGTATGTGTGTGTGCGTGCGTGCGTGCGTGTGTGCGTGTGTGCTTTAGCCTGGTTAGCGGTTTGTTATAAGGGAGGAAGAAGTGTGTGTGTGGTTATTGTTACTGATTGCGTGTGTGTGAGACCTTTGTTGTTGTGTTAAGTGCATGTTGTGTGCGTCTTGGTGTTGTCTATACTGTTATGTAATCTAGGTTTAATTCTTGGTGACTGTTAATTGGCGGCTGTAATTTAGATATTATTAGGGACTCTTTAATGCGTAGGTTACCTATGTTGCGTTCCTTAGCCAAGATATTAACGGTTTTGTCCTTATTTTTGCATTTTTTAAAATGTTTTTGGAATGACGACGCTTGCGCGTGTAGATGTTCTTTTATTCTAATGTGTAGATGTCTTGTAGTGCTGCCAACATAGAATGCATCGCATTTGGCGCATTGTATGCGGTATATAACATATACCTTGGTGGCATATGCCGGAGCCTGCAATAAGGCAGTTGGTTAGTTGGTTGCATTAAACCTAGATTACATAACAGTATAGACAACACCAAGACGCACACAACATGCACTTAACACAACAACAAAGGTCTCACACACACACGCAATCAGTAACAATAACCACACACACACTTCTTCCTCCCTTACAACAAACCGCTAACCAGGCTAAAGCACACACGCGCACACACACACAGATAAATTCAATAGGGTAGATTTAATTACAATACTACACATAGCCTTTACACACAGAAAAATTAAAAAATAGTTACAATAACCACGATAACATATTTTTCCCTCTCCCCCGGGCTTTAGTAGCAGAGGTGCCCATAACAAACCACGTACCAGGACAGAACACACACACACACACACGCGCGTGCGCACACACACACACACACATAAAAGTAGATTCAATTACAGCACACACAACGAGCAAACACCACCAGATAAATCAGATAGATAAGACAACAGCAATGTAACTGATATTCCTTTGACCCGGTCAAAGTCACATCAACTCCCAGATCCTACGAACTGATTCCATCAAACCAATAAAAATCCCAACTTGAATACACACACATACACAATCACACACACACACACACACACACACACACACACACACACACACACACACACACGTACAGCAGCAGTGGATAAAGCCAGCCATTCGTAGATGGGCAGCTAAAAGCACGGTCATTCTAAGGATTTCTCTGCCATTCTGATGATGAGATTATAGTCTCGAAATATTAAACATGTCATACAAACACCTCCCGACCTTCCTTTACTTCATTCAACGCATTGTGACAGCCTTCTAGACATAACACATACAACTATTTTACGCAATGCTTCAAGCAAATTACAAAACTTTAATATATATATATATATATATATATATATATATATATAAAAGGCAAGATGATTGTGTGTGTCTGTTTATCTGCCTGCTGTATGTCTGTATTTTTTTCAGCCCTTTTATTTTAGTTTTTGCTTCGGGTTTGGCTCTAAGTAGGTATAATAGTAGTTCTTAGTCTCAGCCATGATACCATTTACTGAGAGGGCGTATTTAGCCTTCAAAATTCAGTTTACGACGAAAAAAACTTATTTGATTTCGATACCAAGAAATCAAAATTTGACTTACATCCATTCATTTTTCTTTCAGTCTACGGTTTCTCATTAACTGGAAACAACTATTGCTTTTTAGTCTTTCGTGCCAACGTCCAAAGAGTCTGAGCTCCAGGACCATGGATTAATTTTAAAGCTTTCATTACACCCGAGCAACGCCGGTCTATACTGCGAGTTAAATATATAAGACATTTTGAAAAAATATGTTGTCATGTTTTACCCATGAATTGTCGGTATCAGAAAAAGTTTTAAAAATTAGAACCCCCCCCCCTAAAAAAAACACACTCATTGATGAATTTTTAAAAAATATTTTTACATTTATTCCGATGACGCCAATTTATCGGTAATGCTTGTTCGTATTCGTTCCTACTGAACTAGTACTTTACTACGTAGTTCAGGGATGGAGCTCACGACAACTAAATTGCAATGACGCATCTTTAACCATCGTCGCGAAGGATATCAGCGATGTATTTTAGGTGCCTTTATTTTCATTATCAGACAGTTTCAATATTGAATATAAAGCCTCCAAAAATAAACAAGAACTGACATTATAAATATCAACAGTGTAACAATGGACACCTAGTTATGGCTAGAGGATACTTGACTGAAACGTTATGTCTATAACATCTATAATAAAAAAAGTGAGTACAATATTTACATTATTTGCACGAGAACTATCGTCCCAATCTTTGTTGTTGCTATCACAATTCATCTGTTGTGCCCTTCGGCCTTCATTAAGTACTTCTTAGTACGGGTAACCTACGTGGAATTTGAAACTAAATCTAGTACTACTGACCGACCGGACTCACAATTAGTGTCACAAAATTCAAGAACCAAAGCTTTAATCCATTAGACAACTGTTTTGCGTGAAACATGAGTGAAAAACTTGGAACCTTAAACCTAACTTGCCTGCTGATGAGTGATGCTGTTCGTTACGCTTGAAAACAGTGGTTAAAATAAATTATTGTATACTGACAATTTTTCATTTCGAACTTGAAATACAAACAAAAGATTTGAAAACTTCTTCGGTAATTTTCCTCGTTTAGAGAAACCGTTCCTAAAAAAAACATTATTTTGAGTTGCCTATGTGATCTGTAGGCGCGGTCACCTTTAGGAAGGTCAAGTTAAATGTGACGACGGTTATTACCCGTTCAAAATTGTACGAACACGTACTCACTTGTGTTATGGTCATTTAGACAGTTCTGAATAGCGTAGAGTTAATCTTTCGTGATCAGATTTTAGACATTCCTTACGAGATAAATGTGCGTGCCTTGAATGCATGTGTATGCATGTGCGTTATTTTTGTGATATTCAAAGGGAACACACACACACACAAGCACATACACAATATATATATATATATATATATATATATATATATAGTCTGCTGTTACACTCTAATTTTAATATCTCAGACTGAAGTCTGAAATTTTATTCACTAATTAAATCTTGACTTCTTCATGTCTAGAGTTAGCTGTTCTTTCTTGCATAACCCCAAGAATTTCACTTCTTTTCCTTTCTTATGCTAATACAACATCACACTGTAACCCCCTACATTGAGTGGCTCTTTGGCCTTATATTGAGTAAACAGTAGTAGCAGTACTTATATATATATATATATATATATATATATATATATATATATATGCAATTTGTTATATATATTACATTATTTATATATTATATATGCGTGGTACTTATTTGAAAGCGCTCAATATCAGTGATCGAGCTGACATATTCAGTTAGATAAATGTTAGTTTGTGACTCTGGGTTTCACGCTTTTGTGATCATCAGAGCTGACGATCGCAAAAGCGTGAAACTCAGGATCACAAACTCACACCTATCTAACTGAATATATATATATATATATATATATATATATATATATATATATATATATAATAAAATTAGGCCAGTACACAGTTGTATGAAAATTTTTTCAATATGTTATTCCCAAACAAAAATGAATTACCGAATGAAAGAACAGAAATTATCACTAAGTGTAACCATGTCATAAAATACTTATTAGGTTCCTACAACCATGGATGAAAACGTTATAATTTATTCTAATTTTGAAAATTGCTTGTTTAAAAAAATCCCTGTTACATGAAAGTTCTTAAAAGAAAAACGGTAAAATCATTTTTTTTTTCCTAAGAGTATCATTGCTAAGTTAACACAAAGACTTCATTCAGATGGAATTTTCAACTGGGATTACTGCTTCCATTACACTTAGTCATAATTTCTGTTCTTTAATTCAGTCATTCATTTTTGTTTGGGAATAACATAATTACTGAATGAAAGAGCAGAAATTATGACGAAGTGTAACCAGACCATAAAATACCTATTAGGGTCATACAACCATGGATGAAAACGTTATAATTTCTTCTAATTTTGAAAATTGCGTGTTCAAAAAATACCTGTGAGCGTTCTTAAAAAATCGGTAAAATCAGTTATTGTATATCTCCTGAAGACACCACATGGTAGAAAGCTATGTCGCGTAACAACTTGTTTACAAATGAAGAATATATATATATATATATATATATATATATATATATATATATATATATATATATATATATATATATAAGTGGTGGGGGACTAAATCACATATCATGTTCTAAAGGTTGCCAATTCTATATTATTTTTTATCTAATCATTTGATAAAAAATGAGTTGTTTTTTTTACATAGTTGTACTGTAAACAATTTTGTTTTGTTTTTAAAAACATATTCTTTGTTTTCGTTTTTCGGTAGTATTTATTTTGGCTTAAGGTCATAATACGGCGAAACATCGCTTCTAGCAAGTTCACCGAAGTTAAGCACCGTCGAACATTGTTCGTTTTTATATGGGTGGCCGCTTGAGAATATCAGGTGCTGTAAGCTTGGATACGCGTCGGGTGTAATAAATAACAATTCTGAGTCGGAAATCAGAGAGCCTTGTTCTAATTAAAGTTGGGTTCTTTATATTCATTTACCTTAGGGGTCGGCAACTCATTCGACCCCACGGGGAGCCGGATCGTGTTATAATGACGGGTCGCTGGCCGAACGAAGGCCATTCAAGAAAATTACATATGCAGACCCGTCAACCTAAATATTTAAAAACCATAATGAAAATAAACATTGAGAAATCAGAAAAACAAAAGAAAATCTAAAATTATAAAACGCTTAACAAAAATTACTTTTCCTCAATGAACGTCAAAATAATTCAAAGTGAAAAAACCAACCGAAGTGAAATGGATGAAATTATGACGTGTAGGTTTGAAACTATTATTGAAAATTGTACTACAAACGAACCACACACACACTTCAAACAAAAATGAAACACATATACCCATACATACGAGTACAAACAGTTGCAAACATATACACTTACATATGATAAGAACATGGCACATTGAAAGATTCCAGCAACTCACATAGGGTAGGTGGCAGAAGTAAACGATAGGGGTCGTTGTTGGAGGAATGAAATAGAAAGCCGACTGAGACAACATTGTCCCTTTGAAGGTGTGTCCGCCAAATGTCTGTCGCCGGTCGGTCGGTCAAATCGGCTCTCAGTTTTTGTTTTATGTTTATTTTTTTTATTTTTTAAGCAGAAATGGAGGTGATTGGGTTTTATAGTGTTCAAATTCGGTTGGGTGGATCAGAGGAAGATAATAGCAAGCCTTTTGTTGAATTTGAAAGCCTCGTTTCTCATGTTAAAAATAGAGTCATTGGTAATCAGGCTCGAAACTTGGTTATAAACAACCGACAACTTGAAATGAATAAAAAATAATGTTCAAACAATTCATTTAAAATTGTAGGTTGTTTATAACAAAGTTTCGTTAATCTTCGTTAATTTCCGTAATATGTTCACATTTGTTGATATTACGATACATTTCAGAGTAGATATGGTTATTTCAATAGATCGAAAATTGTGTTATATAGGCTTGAATAAAACCTCGTTTAGACTGATGGTCATTCGTGGTCGAGAGGTCTAAGACGTGCCAGATCACATGGTAGTTTCCCCTATGTGGATAGGGGTTGCAGGTTCGAATCCTGCCGAATAACACACATTTTCGTAATAAAAATTTATCGTAAATAATCAGGCCGGTAGCTGTAATATATATATCTAAAATGATAAGTAAATCCCCAAAACTCGATCCTGTTAATATTAATTTTATTAATATTAAAATTGTTCAATGTGGAGGGCTCCTTTAATACTAAAATTGAACCGTTGTTGATGAAGCGAGAATTTCTTCGCTGAAATGGCCATCCAACGGAATTAAATTTCGAAATTATTGTGATATATATATATATATATATATATATATATATATATATATAGAGAGAGAGAGAGAGAGAGAGAGAGAGAGTGATAGTCTTAGTATTTATGGATGTACCTAAACACACACTCACACACATTTAGATAGATAGAGAGATAGATAGAGAGAGAGGAGGGAGAATTGGAGCGAAAGAGAGAGAAGACAGACGAAAGAAAGTATAGCCTTGCTGTATCAGTAAGATTTGTTTTAATTCCCAAACACTCACAGTGCCTTTGTTCCCGATCTTAATTGCACAAGTGAAACCTATTTAAACAAACTCCAGGCCAAACTTTGCCAATTCTCTGAGCAATGATTAAAACAGCCCCAAACTTACTGACATATTCTGGGCTTAAATTAACACTACGTCAGTTTAGTCTGCGTCAAAATACAACTATGATAATTGTTTGGGATTTTTTCCTCCCGACAGAATTTTCTGAGTCACTACATAGCTAATCATTGAAAGTTTTGACATATTTGTTCAATCAATCTTACCTGGGTTACATAAACCACACAGCTAGTATCTCTTTCCTTCTCTCTCTGTATATATGTATGTATGTATGTGTGTGTGTGTGTGTGTGTGTGTGTGTGCGTGTGTGTGTGTGTGACATTGTGATGTAGTCTTCGCGTTATATTAGGTCAGTCTGAATTAAATAGCAGGACAGACTGGGTTGTGTAGCCTTGGTTGGCAAACCAGTCTACCGCAGAAAGTAATGGCAAAATACTGCGGAAAAATCTTCTGCTCGTTCAGTCATGTTTCTTTTGAGACATGATTACCCAAGCGTGTATCACGTATGGCACTTAACTGACTGATATCTAGAAGGTAACTAAAACTTAGGAAGGCATTTTTGCTCAAATATTGAATGACTGGATATTTTCCAGACACACTCCAATATATATATATATATATATATATATATATATATATATATATATATCAGTATGGATGTAAATAAGTATATATATGTCTGAATTTTTTTTTGTTTAACATAATTATTTTTTTAATTAAACAAATAAAAATTCAAATATGTCGGCTAATGCCAGTGTCGTAAATTTCCGTATAATTCCGTAATATACATGCAGGTACACACCGATATATAAATATTTATCAGGTGTTAACAAAACAGTGATCAATATAATATAACAGAGCAATTAAGTGTAAATATAGATATTTTCCTATATCTAAAGCACGATCTGGAGTTTCAGGCATTACACAAAATCTGCCTTTCTCTACTGTGCGCCGATAGCTTAGTTGTAGAATCTTCGACTGATGTCGGGTTTTAATCCTGGTTGGAAATAATCGGATGTCTAACCGTACTGATGAACTGTTATACAGCGAAACAGGACTGTGTGCGGATGACTAGATATATATATATATATATATATATGTTTACTTGTCTCGACGTAAATACATCGATTTCCCAGGAGACTAGATTGTAAGTAAAAATAAAATACATTTACATAATAAATTAACGTCTTTTAACGAAAATACGATTTCTGAAAAATAAATTCAATTTTACAGTCAAGTGTAGAGAGAAGATGTGTGAACATTTAGTTTTATTTATTGATTTTAATGATTTATATCTTGATATCAAGCTCTATATTTGAAAATAACTTCTTGTCTTTAAAGTTATCTTTTAGACTGATCATTTTTTTAGGGCGCACTAAATAAAATATTTCATTTCTCTCTCTTTCTCTACACTCTTATGTATGCATGCATGTGTTTATGTATGTATACATGTGCACAAACACACTCACACACATATTTATAAAATTTGCGATGGGTAAATTGTCGCAATTTTATATATTTTTAATTCGCGCATGCGCGTTATTTGATTTTGTAGACTGCACAGTATAGTAAGGTCAGTTGGGCACTGTCTGTAAGAAAAAGAGCACGCTGACCTAATTCACTCTTTCCAGAAATTTGGAAAAGACATGCTTTACTGCTTTATATCCGCTTCATAATGTCACTCTAAGAATAACGCAATAATTCGGAAAGATTTGTATCAGTCTAATAGTGATTACGAAGGTATTTGGAAGTGAAGGCAAAGGTAGACCTTCATTCATCTTCCCACAAGACCTAAGACCCAACACAAAGGCCTACATCGTATCCTGAGGAGATAATGTCGCTCTGGGTCAAGAGGATGCTTGCTGGAAGACCCTATGTCTGGCAACAAGACTCTGCACCATGCCACACAAGTAGGAGAACCCAGTTATTGCTGACAGGCAATTTGTGACCACATCACCCCTTAGATTTGGCCACCTAACTCTCAAGATGCAACCCTCTTGATTATTTTATGTAGGTCACAGTTGAGCGAGGGATCAACAAAACTCCTTGTAACACCAAAGATGGAACAAAAAGCAAGGATGATGACAGCATTCGTCAAATTAAATAAGGAGACCGTCCAGAAGAGATGCAGGAGAATCCGAAGTCGTCTGGAGTTCATGGTTGAAGCCATTAAATAAATTACTTTTTAGTGTTAAAATGAGTGTTATTTTAATTTTTCGTAATTTTGACGACAATTTATCCATTGCCCCCTTCTCTTTCTCCACACACACAAACACACACACACACACACACACATATATATATATAACGTAGAATACTTAGTATATAAGTCCGGTAAATTCCGATAGAGACGAACTCAAAAGAACTCAATGTTAAATTTATTTATTTAACTAGCAGTATAGCCCGGCGTTGCTCGGGTGTAATGAAAGCTTTAAAACTAATCCATGGTCCTGGAGCTCAGACTCAGCCTAAAGAATATTTGTGTGAAGTTTGGTGAGAATCAGATAAAAATTGTGGATTTGTATAAAGGGCATACAGACAGATAAACAGACACACACACAAACATCTTGCCATTTATATATATTATCGATTTTCTGCACTATTGTAAGAACTGCAACCTTGAAACTTCTGAATATCGTTTCTTATGTCTTTGTCTATGAGTGTATCAAATTTGATTAAAATCGGACCACTTCTTCTATAACCCGATTTTTTCGATTATCGATTTTCGATATTTTTCAGGTGTACCTCGACACAAAACCTAGCTAAAAACACTCGCAGACGCTTTTTCAAGAAAATCCGTTCAGCCATTTCGGAGTCTATCGGTAACACACACACACACACACACACACACACACACACACACAGAGTTCCATTTATAAATAAGTTTAGATTTAGATTTAACAGAGTAATAGAATTTAGAAATTTTTTTTAGATTCACAGCAAAAAGCTGCTCGTCAGACCCATCCAGATACAGCAGTTTATAATATTCAAAATTATATATATATATATATATATATATATATATATATATATATATATGAGGGGAAGTTTTCTTGTGACATGTTTGGGCTAAATTTATTATTATGTGCGACTACAGATGTGTACCAACTAGGGATGCTGGGAATTTCAAAACTAAAATTTATTTATCCTTTTTTTTTTATAATTGGAGTAGATAGACTAAACTATCGCTCGGTTCACACTCCACCCACGTCTATTGAATAGGTGTAGAGGCTCATCCCTTGTTTCCTGTTTAGGATGTGGTTTCCGGTTTTCTCTTTTCCAATCTTTTCACTTTTCTTCTTTTTTTTTTTTCAATTGGAGTAGATAGACTAAACTATCGCCCAGTTCACACTCCACCCACGTCTATTGAACAGGTGAAGAGGCTCATCCCTTGTTCCCTGTTTAGATTGTGGTTTCCGGCTTTCTCTCTTCTAATCTTTTCACTCTTACGTAGCCCCCGGCACATCAGTGGCGTTGCCGCCTTGCTCGGGGTGATATGATTAAAAAGAAAAAAATATATAATCTGACGGATTTTATTTAGATTTTTTTTACTCTTCGTCACTTTTGTTATTTCACACTGTGGTAATAGAAGTTCAGCCAGGAATAGTAAAATATTGTACTTTCTTTATAATTTGCTTGCACATTGACTCACAAGCGTAAACGCAAAATTCAGTACTACATTCAGTTCACGCATGCTGTTCAAATTTACAAAACTTTTAGGTGGCAACTCATATTCAAAAGGATTCATTGTAATCTTTCGCTTGTTTGTTTTCCCGGTGTTTCTCCCTGCAAACATTTCGTTACATGAAATTATCTTTTATTCATTCATTTATTAACCTTTTAATGCCCGTTGGCACAGTAAATGATTCGATGAAAATAAACTATAGGAATAAACCTTAAGGCGGAGGTACTGTATTCGGTCGCGTTAGACTGTTTCTTTTTTTGTAATTGACCGTGGTCAAGATATCTCAAGACCCACTGAATGGATTCGGATGAAATTTTCAGTAATAATTGGCCTCATGACTGGCCCAAACTAAATAGATTTTGCGTTCGATCAAGTACGGGATAAAGTTTCTGGGTTATTTTTCTTGTTTTGTTATTAATATTTTTTCATCCATTCCACATGCCAAATACTGAATTACCTCCCCTATATTGCTTTACGTCATTACATTTCTTGAACACACTTTTTTCCATGGAAATATTATGATTTACAATATACATTTAATATTTATTATTCAAAAGCAAAACAAGAAAAAGTAAAGAAAAAAGAACGGTCAAGTCTATTGAAATTATTTTAATTTTAATAAACATCTCTTGCTAATCGTTAAAATGATGTCGGTATTGCAAAACAAGCAAAACTCCATAGATGCCAGAAATAAGCATCCAGTTAAGTAACAGTTGAAAAATAAGTAAAACTGTCAGAAATAACCATTCAGATTTTAACTCCACTTTTTGAAGGATTAATCATTTTTTTCCAGTTCATTATTGGCTGAGTAGTCTATGCCAATTATCAATTTTTAAGGCGTTCGACATATTTAAATATCAAGAGATTACTACAAAATAAGAATTTAAGAATAATTGAGAAAAACTCACAGAAATGCTAATTTAAGAATAACAGAGAGCAAATTTAAGTGTAATAAGCTATAATTTAATATGTTATAACTTAATATTTAATAAGAGCGTTCTTTATCTTCAGTATCAAAATCATTATTTTTGAAACATTTAAATTAATCTTTGCATTTTGTTTCTGTCAGAGCATAGCCACCGTACGTTTTAACAAGCATTTTGTTTGTTTCAGCCGCAGATTTCTCTTGAATAAAGTAGTGCAGTAAAATTCCCTGCAAATACACTTTCTTTGGCACAGAATCCGACATGTTTAACGCTATGAAAAACAAAGTTGCTTACACTTTGGTGAAATTACATACACTGAATTTCAAGCTTGCTTATAGTACTCCCTTTTAGATATGTTACCATCTGAAACTACAAGTACGGAATTCTGAGAAGGTATCTGTTGGAAAACAGCGAGAAATTATGCAAGGACATTATATATATATATATATATATATATATATATATATATATATAGTCATTACACCCCAGGCAAGGCGATAATGACACTAGGATGCATTGGATTATTGGGAGTGTAAGAAAATGAGAAGATTTTGGTCGGAAAGGTTAATAAAAGAACAGGTTTGAGGAAAACAGAAAATGGCGATTGCATTGCTCTAAATGTTTTGTAGATTTTAGGTGGCAGAGAAGCAAGAAATCAAAGAGTTCAACAGCTAAGAAGTGCGTGAAAAGAAACTAGGAGAGTAGAACAAACGGTTGCATCTAGATAGTTCAACAGTTCAACGATGAGACCAAGTTGCTTAATCTTGTAAAAACATTTTAAAGATTAAACAAACGATTTCACCATCAAAACTTTGATTTGAAAGTATAATAGTTTTCTAATTTTCGAAAAATATTAGCAGGAGGATAAGTTCCTTTTACCTAACAATATCGTACAGCGCTCAAAGTCAGCATGTATTGAATTTATATTATTTGTCATTTCAATTTAACTGAATTATAGAATTTATCATTTATCTACTTAAGATGTGCATTGTGGTGCATTGGATATCGGCTCGGAACGAGAAATCGGGCAGCCGAGTTCGAATTCCAGCTGAATTCATTGCCTTCACTTACGCGCAAATACCCTTGGGAAAGGTATTAATCCATTTATTCCTTCCAGTTATGGGTTAAATAACAGGACAGATTGGGTTCTATAGCCTTGGTCGGCAACCAGTCTACCGCAATGGCAACCTACTGTGGGATAATCTTCTGCCCAGTCAGTGATGTCTCTTTAGAGACATGATCGTCCAAGCGTGTATCACGTATAGCACTTGACTGACTGACTGACTGATTACTTAAGAATCTATGACATGCGAAGGACTTTGAGTATTTCTACATACACCTAAAACATTCATTGCAGCGACACACGTATCCACGGATCTATTAATGTTTCAAATGGCATGAAATTTTGTCTGAATTAAATCTTAATACTAATGTTTTTAGAATAAGCCCATTCTAACCGGAATTTGACCGTTAACAACTGTTAAATCATTTTACAACCAAAAAGTTGTCGATGGTAATGAAGTTGAAGAAAAAGCATTAATAAAAAAAGAAAACAATTTTCACTGTAGGTTTCCGTTAAATTATCCCATAGCTTTCCGGCTGTCAGATTAAACTAACGCCTTCTTTTTCTATATCAGTTAAATGCTATACCTGATACACTCTTAGGCGATCATATCTTAAAAGAGACATGCCTGACTGGACAGAATATTTTCCCGCAGTAGACTGGTTGCCAACCAACTTTCAGCGGTAGACTGGTTACCAACTAAGGCTATAGAACCCAATCTATCTTGCTATTTAACCCATAGCTGGAGGCAGACGAGAGGGATTCATAATAATAAGGGTATTTGCGCGTAAGTGAACGCAGCGAATTCAACTGGAATTTGAACTCGGCTCTCCGATTTCTCGTTCCGAGCCGATATCCACTGCACATCCTATATATTGTGACTATTTAGCTTAACGTTCATATTTTCTTGATGTCAGATGAAAATTAGGTAACTGTCCAACATAATTCAATAAAAATTTCACTTTCAAAAATTATAGCTTATGATTACATTTACATATGAAAAAAAAGTGAGTCAGTTTAAATTGACCCCAGGAGGATATCTTTTTATTATAATAATGTTTGCTTGCCTCCTTAAATTCATGATTCTAAATTCATTAAGATATTAAAATGTGTAATTAAGACGCTTTTGTTTTTTATGATTATCTTACAGAGAACAGCAGTTATGAAATTACTTTAGTTCTGCCATCTTTAATTGAGGTTATCGTTTCCAATTTGAAATCATTATATGAATTATTATTATTATATGAACATACAGTGAATTCGGCAAACCGATTTCAAATCCTGAACTTGTTGATTGCATTTAATTTCGCACAAATGTCCATGGGAAAGGAATGAATCAGTATCTTCTCTGCCAACTAAATGTAGGGCTTATACCCATATCCCATTGTAACACCAGTTCTCGTCGATCACCGAAGTTAAGCAATTGCGAACCTGGTCAATACCTAAATGAGTGACCACCTGGAAATACTAGATGTTGTAGGCATGAATGTACGATGGTGTTATTGATAACAGCTCGGAATTGAAAAGGGAGGGTCGAGTTCCAACTCCAGTTGGGCTATTTATATTCATTTACGCGCAAATACTTTTGGCAAAGGTTTGAATTCACCAATTATCCCCCAGCTATGGATTAAATATTAGAACTTGTATCAGAAAACCAATATTATCGCAAAATTATTACAATCTAAAAGTATTTTCTGGCTTTAAATAACCTACAAAATGTTGATAAATCGTAGAAAACAAATCAGTCTACCAAAGAGGATATGGATTAAAAAGCAGAGTAAGGCGGCTCTCTAGAGTAGGAAAGGAAGAGTTCTGAATTCAAAACCGTGGAGCAGACAACGAGAAACCGATCCACTATTTTTTCCCATGTAGTCATGGCAATTCATAGGTAAAGAAACGGAATATTTAGATCGCCTACGTCTTAAAAAGACAAGGTAGAAAACGCGCCAAGAAATAATAACAATAATAATAAAGATGGGGAAAATAGTTCGAACGATGTAAATAGTTATAACACCTTATCTCAGATATATAGACAGATCATGAAGAAGGCCGGAGCGTACAACGACCGAAACGTCGTGAATATAGAAATAAAGATGAGAACAAGAGTCCGAACGATGTAAATGGTGTCAGTCAGTTAAGTGCCATACGTGATACACACTTGGGCGATCATGTCTCGAAAGAGACATGACTGACCGGGCAGAAGATTATCCCGCAGTAGGTTGCCATTGCTTTCTGCGCTAGACTGGTTGCCGACCAAGGCTATAGAAACCAATCTGTCCTGCTATTTAACCCATAACTGGAAGGAAGAGACGGATTAATACCTTTCCCAAGGATATTTGCGCGTAAGTGAATCCATTGTATTACAAATGGAATTCGAAGCTCGGCTCCCCGGCTTCTCGTCCCGAGCCGATATCCACTGTACAGCAAACCTTATTTCAGAAATATGCTATAGAAAGATACTATAATGTTTATAACAATGAGAAGTAATGCCGGATTATAAATAAAGATCCATTAATTCCTTCGAAATTACTTTACTTTTTGTATTATCTAGGTATCTAAGATTTTATCTGATTGGAAACATGCAGTTTTTGATGACATGGAAGTGATCAAAAGAGGAAAGACGATTAATTTTTAATTTGTAGTTTCAAACATTTTTCGCTGAAGAGTAAATAAAATAAAGACAAATCCTGTTACAAACATCCGGCGTATTCAGACTTGCGTATATCCATATGATTAATAATTTACCACCACTCTTGCATCTTTACAAACATTTTTATTAACTTAATTTAACCGGTTGTAAATCACTCGTGGCATAGTTGTTAGTGAACGACTCAAGTCATTGTTAGTGAGCGTGACCCTTGTTGAATGTTCCCCAGTTCCAAGCTGCGTACCAACTTAAGTATAAGGTCGCAATTATAGGACACCCAGAAAGCATCGTACTCATTACTCAGCAGTAATGGGCTACAAAACAGGCTCGTTAACCATTACACCAAGACGAGACTTTTTTTAGTAGTTTTTTGTTTTCTTAGATTTGGCATAAGGCCACAAATTTCATGGTACCGCCGGTGAGAATGGAACCGACTACTAATTGTCAACTAGATTAGTCTTGTTAACCTTACCCCCCGAGTTAAGTTGGTCGATTTTATAACATGTCAACCCTTGTTGGGTTATTTAGTCAAATTTTGTATGGGACACCCAGTGAGTATCAAAGCTCTACCAGACTAGCTACTCTAACCTTTACCTCACGCTTTAGGCTGGCTAATTTTACACATTAACACTTGTTAGGTAATTTAATGTCTAATTTTGTATGGGACACCCAGTGAGTATCAAAATGCTAGTCAGCAGTAATGTTTAGACTCACTGAATTTAAATTTCAATCGTGGATGTGTTATTTAATATTTGGCACCTAGTGAAGATCAAACTTACTACTCAGTATTACTGTTTAGATTAGTTGATTTTTACGACATATCAGTCTCTATTTAGATTACTTAATATCGAGTTTTGTATGGGACACTTAGTGAGGATCAAACTCACTACTCAGTAGTAATGACCAAATAATGTTTCTAAACACTGCCCCAAGCCGAGGTGTCCTTGTTTATAAAGTTCAGATTAGTTTCGAAAAGGTTATACGTATAGGGTACCCGTAGAGGATTAAACAGACTAGGTTCTAATTTAGTGGTTTCCATGACTTCATGATCTTGAGAATGTTTTTTTTTTTTGTTTTTTTTTTTAATCATATCACCCCGAGCAAGGCGGCAACGCCACTGATGTGCCGGGGGCTACGTAAGAATGAAAAGACTAGAAGAGAAAGCCTGAAACCACATCCTAAACAAGGAACAAGGGATGAGCCTCTACACCTGTTCAATAGACGTGGGTGGAGTGTGAACCGGGCGATAGATAGTTTAGTCTATCTACTCCAATTGGAAAAAAAAAAGAAAAAAGAAAAGTGAATGAAAAGATTGGAAAAGAGAAAACCGGAAACCACACCCTAAATAGGGAACAAGGAGTGAGCCTCTACACCTGTTCAATAGACGTGAGTGGAGTGTGAACCGGGCGATAGTTTAGTCTATCTACTCCAATTGAAAAAAAAAAAAGAAGAAAAGTGAAAAGATTGGAAAAGAGAAAACCGGAACCCACATCCTAAACAAGAAACAAGGGATGAGCCTCTACACCTGTTCAATAGACGTGGGTGGTGTGTGAGCCGGGCGATTCGAATAAATTGGTAATGTACCACCTGCCATAGACCAATGGTTAACAGAGCCGTCTTGCAGAACGCCAAAAGTAGCGTAAACTAGATCCTCTCTGAGTCGGCCAGTATTGTGATTCTGTATCGGACTAAACTAATCTGAGCAGCACAACTATTTAGCGGTTTACCATGTGGATGAAAAGGTTGCTTATTGTCCAACACTACCAGTGATCGTTATTCGAAACCATGCAAAGGATAAGACTTAGAATACTGATTTTCAAGGCTAGCAGGACCTACCCATATAAAATACTGAGCAAAAAAAAAGTTCTTCTTTTACGTGCCGTGTCCTTTCAGGACATGGTCGATCCTGGCTCTCTACAACTTTTTATAATTTTTAGACTTTAGTAAAATTTGTTTTTTGTTGAATATTCATGGATGTTATTTCATCTAAATACAACTGTAAATACAACATAAAGTCCTACTTTGATCGAAAAAAAAACAAAAAACAAAAACAAATAGAAAATGAATAGTTTTAGTTGGTTAATTTTATAGGAACTTGTATTGGGTTATTTGATGTTAATTTTTTAATGAACCACCTAGTAAGGATTGAACTTAGCACCTGTTAAACTATTTTTTTAACTTTTCATTTTCTATTTCTTTTCTTTTTTTTTTTTTTTGTTTTTTGTCAAAGTAGGACATAAAGTTTACAGGTGTATTTAGACGAAATAACATCCATGAATATTCAACAAAAAACAAACTTTACTAAAGTCTACAAATGATAGAAAGTTGTAGTGAGCGAGGATCGCCCATGTCCTAAGTTTTCGCTTAGTCTTCGAAAAATGAGAAAAGGAATGGGTGCCTTGGAATAGGTAAGAGGGTCCATGTGTTACTGCTGGATAGTGAGTTCAGTCTTCACTGGGCCCCCCGTATTTGTGAATTTACCTACAACTTAGCTAAGTAAATTACAACAGAAATAAGAAGACGAAAACGATAAGAAAAACAGAAAAAATGGAATAAAAGAAAAAAGTAGGAGAATAAAAGGAAAAGGAGAAAAAGAAAGAGAATAAAAATGAAAAGAAAGAGAATAAAAAAATTGAATGAAAAGAAGAAAGAGAATAAAGTGAAAAGGAAAAGCAAAGAGTTTAAAGAAAAAGGAAGAGGAAAGGAAGAGAAAACTAAAAAGAAAGGGAGAGAAAATAGGAGTAAAGAGAATAAAGAGAAAAGAAGCAATTGAAGAATTAATGAAAGAAAGGCGATAGTAAAAATAAAGTGGGGAGCAATTAACCTCTTTCTTTCTTTCTTTCTTTCTGTGCGTGTGTGTGCGTGCGTGCATGTACGCGCATGTGCATGCGACCAACCCTTCTCACCTTTTATTCGTAATCATGACAAAACACAATTGATGGCAACTAATTTATTGTCTTACTGAAGCATATTGTTCCTCGTGGCCTTCTGCGTCGCTGAAAAAAAACCCCCAAAAAAAACAAAAAAACAAAAAAACAGGTGGTAAGTGATGGAGCAGGGTGAGGAGTAGATGAACACATTTTACCGTCTCCACTATCTTAGAGACGAAATTCATTCATTCATTCTTACTTTCTTTCTTATCGTTTGGAAAGGCTTATTGCTGAGTAATACCAAAGTGGCTAGAGCAGTGAACAGCATGTCACCTTCTTTGAGGTGATTTTCATATGCTAGTTGCTTTTGTAACGTGTATTGACAAAGTTATTAAGTAAGGAACAAGCGAATATGCGTTTATGGCCCATTGATTCCGATACAATGGTCATACATTATTAAAATATTCTTAAGGGGAATTCTGATTTTAAGTATTTGCTTTTTAATAATACTAGTTCCACACACTTACACATTTTTT
Organism: Ascarosepion bandense; assembly: GCA_037127315.1. Lineage (NCBI taxonomy): Eukaryota > Metazoa > Mollusca > Cephalopoda > Sepiida > Sepiidae > Ascarosepion > Ascarosepion bandense. Next base: position 384,963 of record JBBBDQ010000545.1, read on the forward strand.
CATTTCTCTCTCTCTCTCTCTCCGTCTCTTTGTCTCTCACGCTTTTACTCCCTCCTTCAAATGCATATCGTCTACTCTAAATTACTTCTTTTTTTTTGCCTAGAGTCAAATGAAGACAAATGTTTGTTAACTTAAACATTCTTCGACCCACAATCAACTTGTTTAAACTATTTACATTGTTCAAACTGTTGTCCTCGTCTTTGTTGCCATATTCTCGACGTTTCGGCCGTTGTACGCTCCTATCTCCTTCAGGTGACTGGAATTTCGAACTAAACTCTTTATTTCGTTCCCCGAGGTAGATTTTTCTAGTTCCATGAACCATGCTCCTTCCAGTTCCAGTTATCTCACTTTTGCCCACTTCTATCTTGCTGAATTCCGTTCATCTTTTAACCTTTCCTCAATACCCTCTTGTACCCGGTCTTTTCTGTCACTGTAACTAGTAGTCGTTCCGCCTTGATTGGGGTGAAATGATTAAAAACAAATATTGCGAACTGCTATGTTATGTGTTCTCTTCCAGAAACTGTAACTAACGTCCGCTCAGCAATGATTCGATGAGAATAAACTATAGGAATAGACCTTAAGGCGGAGGTACTGTATGCGGTCGCGTTAGACTGTTTTTTATTTTTTTTTATCTGATCGTGGTCAATATATCTCAAGACCCACTGAATGGATTCGGATGAAATTTTCAAGAATAACTGGCATCATGACTGGCACTTGCGACATAAACCACACATGAACTCAGTGTGTGTATAACAAACACAAATGTGCCTGTGCAAACATTTGAAACAAGGTTTGCCACAACACCCTAATATACAGGTGTCCTCGGAAAACGAGTAGAGATTTTCTGATATTACTATAACTGGTATTATAGACGGTAAGTTGATGAAATGTGACCAATGTTCATAATGACCGTGTTCATTATTAAGTGTTCACAATGACCGTGTTGATTTTTCAAAATTTTAAGCAATTTTTAAATACACTTAATAAAACCGTTACCATTCTTTTAGATGAATAGTATAAAGTGCGTCTAGAGATTATATGCAAAAGAGGTATTGTCAAGTATTTTATGCAAAATTCATAGATATGTGTTATCCAATGAAATAATTTGTACTGTTATGTATAGCGAGTAAGCATGAAAGCAATTAAGTCCCAATTTTCAATTTCAGATTGATATTCAGTATTTTTCAGTAATTATAGCAATTTGCAGTGTTAAGAGATTATTTGCAAGAACTAGAACTTAATATTATGGCTCGTAAAAAAGAATTAACAATGAATGAAAAGAACTATATAATCAAAGAAATTAGCAAAGGAAGATTTTGGCTTTAAAATTTCTAAGGATTTGAAAAGGGATCATCGAACAATCAAGAAAATATGCGAATTTCACCCTGAGACTTTTTTTCCTTGGTTGAATTCCCATTTGACATATTTTCTTTCGGGGTTAAAATGAATTTCAAAACTTACTGTGATGTTCTAAAGCAATATTTCTTTGAATGGCTTGATAACCAGTCATTAGCCAAGCGTAGACCTATGATCTTTATGCAAGACAACGCACCAAATCATGCATCAAAGTTTACTAAATCCTGGTTGAAGGAAAACGGATTTGTTGAAGATTCTCTTATAGACTGGCCTTCAAATAGCTGTGACTTGAATCCCATTGAGAACCTGTGGAACATCCTCAAGAGAGATATTTATTCAAATGGAAGCAATTCAACAGCAAGTGTGATCTCTGGGAGGCAGTTAAAGATGCTGCAAACAACTTACCAGCCGCTAAAATTGCAAATCTAACAACAGATGTTGACAACATGCTGCTAAGAGTTATTGAATAGAAAGGAGCATTTGTGAAATAAATTTTAGGAGATTCTTCTTATTTTTTGTTAATATATCTTTTATTTTTAAAATAAAATGATTTTTTTATGTTTTTCCTTTAAGAAATTCACGAATTTGTTCTAAAATCTTTTCATATTATTTTTTTACATTAGTTTTACGAGATATAATAATGTAAAAGTATCAAAATAAATAGTTGCAAATAAACTACTGACAGTCAAATAAGTCTGTTTTGTTAGTACAATTTTTTCCAACTAAAAGCAATAGTTTTCTCTATCACTATATATCTAAGTTAATAATATGGAGCAGAATCTAATCAACATCATAATAGGACTTTTAACATTAAAGATGCAACTCTTTATACCAATTCATAACTTGCATATAATCTCTAGACACAGTTTATATATATATATATACATATATATATATATATATGTGTGTGTGTGTGTGTGTGTGTGTATGTGGTATAATGGATATCGACTCGAAATGAGAAATCGAAGAGCCGAGTTTGAATTCCAGTCGAATTCGTTTCATTTACTTACGCACAAATACCAATGGGAAATATATTAACCCATTTCGTCTCCCTCTAGCTATGGGTTAAATAGCAGTACAAATTGGGTTCTTTACCCTTGGTTAGAAACCAGTCTACCACACAAAGCAATGCCAACCTACTGCTGTAAAATTATCTACCTAGTCAGTATGGACTCTTTCGGGACATCAGTCCATGCGAGCATATATCCGAAAATCCTCCGTTTTAAGTTATTACATTTAGAGTTTACGGTAGACGTTGTAAAAAGATACAATCCAAAAATTATTTTACAAACTTTGGAGATGGGTTCCTTACATCAAAATAAATTAAAATGTCCATAGAAACATATTTCCAAAAGGCCATCGTTGTAACTCAACACAGCAACTCATCACAAATGTTCAAAATGTCCTCCGCTTGATTCTAACATTCATGTACTCGTCGGATAATTGACTGGCGGACCCTTTCAAATACTCCCACGCGGTGTGGAATGGTTTCACAGCCCCCCATGACATGTTGATGAAGCGTCACTGCATTATTAATGTCTACTGCATAAACCAATTGCTTTAGGTGACCCCACAGATAAAAAAAAAACAAATTATTGAGGTCAGAGAAATGTACATGCCACAGAATCGTTCCTTCCATACCTATCCATCTTTCATAGCAGATGTCAATCAGTGCATCGCGAACACTGTGATTAAAATGTATTGGAGCCCCATCTTGCATGAACCAGATACGTCTTCATATTAGCAGGGGTACATCCTCTAGCAGGTCTGGAAGTGTGTTCGAAATAAAGTGCCTGTAGACAGCTCTTGTACTGGGAGGACGTATCAGACAGTCATCTACAATTCTAGCCTACTCATTAATCGTAAACTGATGCTGTTATCTATCCTGTATTGTATCATAAGGATTTCGACCCGTTTACAAATGTTGGTTGTGTAAATTTGTTATTCAATCCCTTGTTAATATTGCCTCATGCGTAAACAAGACTGAAGAGATAAAACGACTAATCGGTGGTTTGTGCAATAAACCATCGGCAAAAGTTCTCGCAAGGTGAGTAATCAGAGGGCGAAAGACCCTGTACAATTTGCAAATGAATCATATGCAGGAGCTGCTCTTAAAGTACCCTCCATGTGGGTGTAAGACATGCCGGGGCCGCTTGATGCGTGCTGAGACAGTCTGTAGAATGTGTTCTTTGCGGTCAGGCGTACGAGCGGATTTCGGTCTTCCTCGATTCCATAGTTTGTGGTGCCACGGATCTGTCTCACCAACGCGACGATAAGCAGAAGCAAAGGTTGGCTAACTCGGCTGTCTTCGGTCGGGAAACGCAATCTAATACAGCAGTTCAGCCTAGCATCCATTGCTATTCGCGCGGCAGTATGTAAAAATCATATCTGCCTGCTTACGATATGAATACCCTGTCATTGTTAAATGGAATACTTCTTAGCTAACTCAATGCTACACACATCAAATGTTAAAAACATAGTAGCATAGTAGCCACAAATGTACACGAATGACACATGTAGCCTAGTCTATATGGTAACACAGCACCAGCTACCGTAAACCTTCTTTAAATTTAATTACTCAAAAACGAAGGATTTGCGTTCATATGTTTATATGGACTTGTTTTGGTGTGAGGAATACGCCCCCAAATTTTGTAAAAGTATTTTTTGATACACTTGTATATATATATATTTTTTAAATTCAACATTATTTCTTTTTATTATAAACGTTATTTTTAGTGAGTACTCCTGTTTGACCTTACATCCCTGTTATTTATTTTTAAAAACATTGTAATTAATATCAATCATCAGAGATGGAAATGTCCTACCTCCCAATGGCAATCAAGCCTGTATTCCCTTTCATCTTTCGGCAAACCACTTCTATAGCCGAATTGTACCGTAACCTATTTGGCCACGTGAGACAATCATGATAATGCAAGCTTCAATTATATATCAGAAAGAAAAGAGTACACACATACGTGTGTGTGTGTTAGAATGCTTTTCTCGCTAGAGCAATTACGACTGAGTAGTGAGTTCGATCCTCATCTCGTGCTCCATATTTTTGGCCTTGTGTCACGCCTAAGCTACGCTTAGTAAATCACCGTAAGTTGTGCACCTCGACAAGGTATAATGGTTAGCTAGCTTTCCTCACGAGATCAATTACGACTGGATAGTGAGTTCGACTCTTACTGGGTGCTTCATACATTCGGCCTTGTGCCACATCTAAGCCATGCTTAGTGAATTACTATGAATAACATAAATTCTTAATAAAAACTGAAAGATAAACAATAGAACATATTTGTGTTTTCGACTTTCTATCAAACTCTGCTCCAAGCGTGTCCAAAATAAAAACGTTAGGACAAACATACGAGAAATTTTAAATGAAGCTTATTAAAATTAAGTACCTATTATCGGATCTGTCTGATTATCGACAGGATTAGTGACGATCTGTCTTCACTAGTATAGGTTTAAGATATCATAATCATGACTCTCGTAAGCGATTAGTGTCGTAGGGGCACCACGTGTACTGAAGCTGTAGCAGCAGTGGTGCGTCTTGGGTACGATATCCTGACGGAGCATAATCCTATTCAGGATGGTTTGAATTAAAATCTTTCCTTTTCTTAAACTGGTTGCCAATCAAGGCTATAGCGCCCAGTTTGTTCTGCTATTTACCCATAGCTTTTGAGAAGAGATTATTTCATAGCATTTCCAAGGGCAGTTGCATGTGAGTGAGTGTAATGATCTCAACTGGAATCGAATCATCGGTTTCTCATTATCCATTATACAACCGTTGCATTCACAGATTTAAGAGAAAGCTTACAACAACAACAACAACAACAACAACAACAACAACAACAACAATAATAATAATAAGTTCATCTCCAGAAGACAGGTAGTGTTTATAAACACTTGGATGTGTCTTTCAATTTCTCTTTCGTATTTGTCCTTATTGTCTTTGGAAGTGATTCTGAATTTAGATCTCAAACATTTTCAGACAAAGTGTCTCTGGCTCAAGTGTTTTCTTTACTTGATTCTTTTCTGTAGTGTCTGTCTCGTTCGTCACCCGCTCGGCTTTTGCTTTTTTCCTTTGTTTCCTCTTCAAGCTTAGCGTTAGCTCGGCGCGTCAAGTAGCCTGCCTAATTTGGGGATCTAATCGATCATATTCACTTCTTCGCATCTGTGTAAATATTTTGAAATAATATGTCTAATCTAGTGACGCAATAAACGCTGTCGTGTATCTTTCGTTTTATCTGTCCCAACGAGAAGTTACCGAAAAGTTCTCAGCCCTAACAAGAAGGATCTTTGCATCAAAATTATGATGTTTGGTTTATCTGGTTCGATTCTAGGAAGGGGGTCGGATCAGTAACTTTTCAACAATTTCAAATAAAGAAAGCACTAGATTATAAATTCAGATTTGCACTTGTTTGTTCCTTTAATTGCGCCTCTTTAACTTGGAATAATATGTTTTTAACTCTCTGTTTATACTGCAGGACATTGTCACAGCATTAGTACCGGTGGCAGACTGACCAGAGTGTCAGCAGCTTGCACGATTGAAGTCCCCTATATCAAATAAATGCAATAAATAAACCTACACTGACAACAGTTTTAGTAATAAATAGGAATAAAAACTTCATAAAGTCATCTGCACACTATCAATTTCTCAAGTACAATGTGAGAGGACATTTTCAAAACTAAAATCATAAAAACAAAGTTAAGAGTTTGAGTTTGAGTTTTGTTTAACGGCATATCAACCTATGTGGGTTATTTAATGCCAAAAAGGTAGGATTTTAAGGTATATTTTTAATGTTCAGTTATACTGAGAAAGTTGATTTAGTCAGATTCTGATGGAAATTTTTTCATTTTTATTTTTATTTTATTTTAGAAAACTGATGATTGTTTTGTGTTCAAAAATGTTTTACTGGAAATAATTTTTTTCCTTCAAAAATGTATTGATGGTATTATTTTTCATTCAAAAATGTATATTTTTCTACAAAAGTCTATTTTTATACTTTCATGGTGTTTTGACCCCAGTTTGGGATGGGTTAACTATTTGCATAGCTGGGAGCATAACAGGTGCTACGATTCCGGGTCAGGGTGGATTTGGAGCAACAGCAATTAAGAGGTGGTTCCATGCTACTCATACACTCCCAATTAGTGGCTTTGCTGCCGGATGCAGTTTACCGTCGTACTCAGGACCACAAGGTTAAGAAATTCGCTGTCTGAATAGAATTTGGAATCATAAATGTTGCTATTCATTAGATAAATTCGATGCAGAAGCAATTATTCGCAGATTCGCACAATCATCTAGTGAATACAAACGATTGCTCTTAATATAGTCAGTTAAGTGACATACGTGATACACGCTCTGGGCGATCATGTCTCGAGAGAAACATGACTGACTAGGCAGAGGATTATGCTGCAGTAGGTTGCCATTGCTTTCTGCGGTAGACTGGTTGCCAGTCAAGGCTATAAAACGCAGTATGTTCTATTATTTAACTCATAACTGTAAGGAAGAGACGTATTAATACCTTTCCCAAGGGTATTTGGGCATAAGTGAATGCAAGGAATTCAACTGGAATTCGAACTCGGCTCCCCGATTTGTCGTTCCGCGTCGATATCCACTGCACCACAACGCATATAGTAGACTGCATGAAATGCTCTGTTGTTCTTTTGAACTATCTGTTAATGCGTAGATTGTACTATAAACAACTAGCAGTATAGCCCGGCGTTGCTCGGGTGTAATGGAAGCTTTAAAACTAATCCATGGTCCTGGAGCTCAGACTCAGCTTAAAGAATATTTGTGTGAAGTTTGGTGAGAATCGGATAAAAATTGTGGATTTGTATAAAGGACATACAGACAGATAAAAACAAACACACACACACACACACACACACACACACACACACACACACACACACACACACACACACATCTTGCCTTTTATATATATGTATTTTCGATTTTCTGCACTATTGTAAGAACCGCAGCCTTGAAACTTCTGAATATCGTTTCTTATGTCTTTGTCTATGAGTGTATCAAATTTGATTAAAATCGGACCATTCCTTCTATAACTCGAGTTTTTCGATTATAGATTTTCGATATTTATCGGGGGTACCTCGACACAAAACCGAGCTAAGAACACTCGCAAAGATGCTTATAGTACAACTGTGTAAATTTTCAAGAAAATTAGTTCAACCGCTTAGGAGTCTATAAGTAACGGACAGACACAGACCCATACTCAAATACACACAGACAAAGTTCCATTTATAAATAAGTTTAGATATAAAAATACCAACCAATTATTTAAATTAAAATAAATAAAATTATAACATTCTGTATTTACATTTGGTGTCGCCTGCTATTAATATATAAGTACATGTACACAGAAATTATTAAGAAATACATAGTTTTTCCATAAAAAAATTAACTGTACCGTTTTTTCAAAATGTATTTTTTAAAATTATATTTATTTGTTATGAAAATTCAGTGCTGACGTTGTAGCTGTGGGGGAGCGCCCTTTGTCTCTTGGTTACCAATATTTTTAGACCCAGTCCGCCATTGACAATGTCTTTAAACACCCCATTTAAAATATTATAGATATAGCATTTCGTTCATGATTTTCCTTTCATATATTTTTTTAATCCTTTTTATAAGATTTAAAAAAAAACAAAAAAAAACAGGCAGCAGTTAGAAAAAATTAATTAAAAGGTAATGTTAAAACACGAATTTGTAATTGCCTATATTTCTTAGATAAGGTAGTATTTACACTATTTACATTATTCGGACTATTGTCCTCATCTTTGTTGCCATTTGTACGACGTTTCGACTGTTGTACGCTCCGGCCTTCTTCAGGTGCTAGGAATTTCGAACCGAACCCTTTATTACGATCATGGGGTATATCATTCTCATTTCTTGTGCGAAGCCTGTTTTTTGGTAATCTTTTGGCTATCTTCCTCTAACCCTGTAAATTACTGGTTCACTACTGCTGTAGTCTGGTATTGAACTCACAACAAATGGCAACAAAGATAAGGACAATAGTCCGAATAATGAATTTGTAAGGTTCCAGAATTGAAATATTAAAAAATAGGTTACACTTTATTTTCAGTATTATCTTTAAAAGCAATTTATGATTGATCTGAATCCTCTTGAACTGTTTTTTTTTTGTTTTTTTGTTTTTTTTTGGGGGGGGGGGTATTCTAAGTAATAAACAAGGTTAATTTGAACATTGCGTTATATTTTATCACAATTTTTATAGACAGTCTTTTCTTTACGGTCATGTGCTTGTAATTCACACAAATTCACAAACTCCTTGTAGTTACTTGATAGAAGCATTTAGAAATCTACTTGACTAAACTTGAAAATTTTGATTTGCCACTTGCTAAATATTAATGAAAAACATTTTATGAGCTATTCGAATGCTGTACAACACAAACGGAAAGTTAAATATTCGAACTGTACTTTTCAGAACGCAAAACTGATTGAATTAAAAAGAATCATTTCATAACGAACGTTAGGCTACATTCGTAATGCATTTAAAATATACTGCAACATAGATCAAGACATGACAAATTTATTTAATGTTAATTTTATCATTATAAATATATATATTTATTTTATGCACCTGTGATAATAATTGTATTATTATTATTATTATCATTATTTTGTTATTAATACTATATTATTTTATTTGCAGTAAATTTAAAATGTATTACATCAGGGACTAATAAATTCTAAATTCTGGTATCAACGAAAATGTGATTTGGAATTAGGGAGGCTACAATACATTTTGAACGGTTAGTTTAAAATAAAACGAATGAATGTGAATCAATTTTTTTACCATTGTAATGTGAAGCAATTTCTTTACCATTGAAATGTGAAGCAATTTCTCTACCATTACAAAACTTGAAATTATAATTAATGATAGCACCATCCATTAAAAGAAAAAAAATTAAAAAATAAGAAAAATGCTTTTCGAACTTTTCAAAAACCTCGATTTTTAAATAGAATTTGAAACAAATAAGAAAATTGTCCAGTATTCAGCTGTAGAATTTAATCTGCAAACTATCAGTGTCTCTCCATATATGAAAAAAAAAACACACAACATCAAAGTACATAACACACTAGATCTAACTATCCGACCAACATAATAAAACACATCCCTAAGCGAATAGAACACAGACTATAAAAACTTCTTCCCACAAAACAATCTTTGATGAAAAGAAAAAAATGATTATGAAAGAGCCTTAAATGAATCTGGCCATAAAGACAAATTAGAATACAAATCTCATTCAAACAAACAAACGAAAAATAATACTAAAAAACGAAACCTTATTTAGTTCAACCCACCGTTTAAATTAGAAGTAAAATCCAAAATAGGGCAAATACTTTTAAACTAAATAACAAAAACTTCCCAAAAAACTCAGAATTAGATGAAATTTTTAATAGGAATTCAATCAAATTAAGTTATAGCTGTACTAATAATTTAGAAAATTACATAAAAACAAACCGCCAGGAACCTAAATTATAACGTGCAACATAACATCACTAATAAAGAATGTAACTGTAGGGACAAAAACAAATACCCACTTAACGTACTTTGCTGAACATAAGATGTTATTTTACAAAGCAGAGGTACATGATACAGATGGACAAAGAAAAACATATTTGGGATCTAAAAAAGGAATTTAAAAAAACACATAGAATAATCACAAATCTTCATTTAAATTGGAAAAACCTTAAAAATTGTACCAAAATGGCTAGCCACGTGTGGAAATTAAGACTCAAAAATGGAAAAGACCCTGATATAACATAGAGTATAGTAAAAAAGTCAAACCTTATAACGGTGGTGATGTCTGCAGATTGTGTCAAGAAGAAAAGTTAACTATTATGTTGTCCCCCCCCTCCCCAACCAAAAAAAAATTACTGAATGAAAGATCAGAAGTAATGTCCAGGTGTAATTACACCTATCGATACATATTAGGATCATACAATCCTGGATGGAAGGGTTTTGAGATCCTTAGTAACTCTTTCCTAATTTTGAAAATTTTCGGTCGTTTATAAATTCCAGTCGGGCTTTCATAAAAATTCCTGTTGGATGTTTGAAAATCGTCGTAAAATCAATTATAAATAGCATGGAGATACCGAAAGTTTGAAACCTAGGTTGCGGAAATAACTCATTTCTGAATGAAAAATATTCAAAAGTTTTGCAATATAAATCTGTTGAGCACTTTTTAATACAACTGAATACGGGTTTAATTTAATTATGACAAGAAACAAATTAGGATGCGGTTTCCGGTTTTCTCTTTTCCAATCTTCTCACTTTTTTTTTCAACTGGAGCAGATAGACTAAACTATCGCCCAGTTCACACTCCACCCACGTCTATTGAACAAGTGAAGAGGCTCATCCCTTGTTCCCTGTTTAGGAAGTGGTTTCCGGCTTTCTCTTTTCCAATCTTTTCACTCCTATGTAGCCCCCTGCACATCAGTGGCGTTACCGCCTTGCTCGGGGTGATATGATTAAAATACATACATACATACATACATACACACACACATATATATATATATATATATAGTGTATCGAGGCAGCAGATAATTTTCTAAACATATACTGTTAAATATAAGAGACAATGAATGTCTATAATATTTAATCATGAGCCGTTCTAAACTTCGTATTTTGGCTTTAATATCAGGTGAAAATAAAGACAAAATTTGTCCAACATTTAGATAATTTTTTTATTGTTGGTTCTAGGTTTTCGGCTAAAATGAGCCAATTTCAGAGAGGTTACAAGGACGTTAACAGAAAAAAATCCACCATCAGCGACGATTTTATCTTGTGTTGACATAAAACTCCGCTAAGCAACAGCAACAGTAACAGTTACCAAAAATCGCAAACGCAGTTCGCAATTTTGTAATGCGGTCCTATGACGTCACACCGCTTGAGCGCTCGAAATGATAACATAATTATATATTTAAATGCAATGTAATGTCTTCTGACCAGATTTAAACGCGATTTTATTAAGCACTTATTAAGCACTCAAGACCAGAAACACTATGGACAATCTCTTCATAAAAGAAGAGTTATAAAGACATTAAAAAATTGCATAAAAATCTTACAAAATATTCCTTTTTCGTTATATTTAATCACACACACACACACACATACATACACACATGTACGCTTGCACACACATACGCGCGTGCATACACACGCATATTGTTCAGTATTCTTTTTTTTTTTTTTTAAGCATATGCATGTTTATACACTTTCTGTTTATTGGTGACGCGTAACTATTTATATATTTAAATAAGAGAGTTCGCAGTCAGCCAAACAAATGCTTCCTACTAATCAGTCAAAGCTTGTCCCGCTCAAAAAGAAACACACTGAAAGCTTGTCTATGTGCAGAGCGAAATATCTGGTGTTGCAATCAAACATGATATCATTTTTATCGACCCACCCATAACTTTCCATCTACCTCCTACGACGATTTTAGGTTAACGTGGATTTTGATTAACGTGGAGTTGTCTTCTACTCTCAGTTGACAACTCCGTTTGTCGATATAAGATCAAACATTTTGGGTAAGTAGAGATTTTTTTCTGAGTAATTATGTAAAGAAAAACAACAAAAGATCTTTTAATATCGCTATTGTTGCCGCCACATCCGGAGAATCTTTATTGCAATCAAGCGGCTTCTGTTTTCTCAGTACGAAGCTTTTTTTTTGTTTATCTACAGGATATCGTCTAAATTACGCAAAAATAAAAATAATACTGACATCTTCTTTTAACAGATATATTTACCAAAATTACACAAAAATATCTTGAAATACTAAAGAGGAAATTTATTCAATAAAATCGCCATTAGATTCAACCACGACCTCCAGACGATTTCGGAATCACCCGACTTTAGAACAGTCTCCTTGTTTAAGTTGTTGAATGCTACCATAATCCTTGCCTTCAGTTCTGTTTGGTGTTACAAGGAGTTTTGTTTCTCACTCGCTGAATTGCGTCCCGCACATAATAATCAAGGGGGTTTCAGTCTGGGTAGTTAGGTGGCCAGATGTAAGGGGTGATGTGGCCGCAGAAATTGTCCGACAGTCATGACTGAGTTTTCTTGCTTGTGCGGCATGCTGCAGAGTAATGATGCCAGGCATAGGGTCTTCCAGCACCCACTTTCTTGACCTAGGGCAGCATTATCTCCTCAAGGTACTTGATGTAAGGCCGTATGTTTTGAGTCTGAATTTCTGTGATTTTTTTCAATTGGAGTAGATAGACTAAACTATCGCCTGGTTCACACTCCACCCTCGTCTATTGAACAGGTGAAGAGGCTCATCCCTTGTTCCCTGTTTAGGATGTGGTTTCCGGCTTTCTCTTTTCCAATCTTTTCACACTTTTCACTCTTTTTTTTTGTTTCAGTTGGAGTAGATAGATCTATCTATCGTCCGGTTCACACTCCACCCTCGTCTATTGAACAGGTGAAGAGGCTCATCCCTTGTTCCCTGTTTAGGATGTGGTTTCCGGCTTTCTCTTTTCCAATCTTTTCACACTTTTCACTCTTTTTTTTTGTTTCAGTTGGAGTAGATAGATCTATCTATCGTCCGGTTCACACTCCACCCTCGTCTATTGAACAGGTGAAGAGGCTCATCCCTTGTTCCCTGTTTAGGATGTGGTTTCCGGCTTTCTCTTTTCCAATCTTTTCACACTTTTCACTCTTTTTTTTTGTTTCAGTTGGAGTAGATAGATCTATCTATCGTCCGGTTCACACTCCACCCTCGTCTATTGAACAGGTGAAGAGGCTCATCCCTTGTTCCCTGTTTAGGATGTGGTTTCCGGCTTTCTCTTTTCCAATCTTTTCACACTTTTCACTCTTTTTTTTTGTTTCAGTTGGAGTAGATAGATCTATCTATCGTCCGGTTCACACTCCACCCTCGTCTATTGAACAGGTGAAGAGGCTCATCCCTTGTTCCCTGTTTATGATGTGGTTTCTGGTTTTCTCTTTTCCAATCTTTTCACTCTTGCGTATTATTTCCTTAATCATTATTGTTATTATTATCACAACATTTTCCGTCGTTGTGCCCTCTGACCCTCGTCAATTGGTTCGTGACTTTGCTAACATAGTCATTGTGAGTTCAATTCCTGGCCTGGTAAGTGAAAACGAGAGGAGTAGTAATTGTGCAGTCCTAAATAAGAACAAGACATGTTATCTCCCCTAGACATGGACAGATTACTCCTATTATTCCTACTTCGTGAGCAATTTCCTGCATTGTTACACGACGGACTTCCGTGATTATTCGACGAATCTTTTCAATCGGAATCTCGTTTTGGCTGGTGGATGGTCTACTTGTGCGTGCCACGCTCTCCACTGAGGTGCGGACATAATTGAAACAGTTGTATCAGTCCTTGATCTGAATTTTGCCCATGTCATAATTGCCAAAGGTCTGGTGAATCTTCTGGGCGGTTGGAGCTTAAGTATCACGAAGCTTTTGGGAGAAACAATGCAGTATCTCTGCTCGATGTGTTCGATCGTATTGAGTGAAAACGAAAATCCAAGGAGCGCACAGTACACTTTTACAATATAGGCGTTAAAAACAGGAACTGACGCAGCTTACCGGGTCGAAAATTTCCACACATGCGCAGGAATGGTGACGTTATCTTCACTTAAAAGAGTCGGCCCACTCAGCATTAGTTTTGGAGGGAAAAAATAAAATCGAATATTTTTTGAAGACAACTCGTACATCTAGTTATCAACATGTGGAGTTCCAACTTCAAATGAAAGTATGGATGAATATCTTGGCTCTTTCACCGCCATAGGCGTCTCTTTCATCGCCATAGCTGTCTTTTTCACGTTATCATCATTGGAGAACCTGAGTACCATTCATATTATACAACTCTATTAGATCTTAGGCAGCAGCAACTCTTTGAGCCTCCACGAAATCTGTTTGGCATTATCGGAACCCACTTTACACTGACCTTTGAGTAACCAAGGAACTGCACTAAACATGTCTTACCTGAAGCCTTCTACAGACTTGCATTACTGATTCTTAAGTCTGTTTACTCTTATTTTTATTTACAGGGCTTACAGCTACATCACATTAAAACATCAATCTTTGTACGATCATCGAAGTAACGTTAATTCACCAACATTGGGTGTAGGGATGGTGTAATGAATAATAGCTTGGAAATCTTAATCGGAGAGCCTAGTTCCAATTCTCTCCAAGCTCGTTCTAATAACTTACGCGAAAATACCCTCGAGAAAAGTATGAATCTATCTGTTCTCCCCCTCCCAGCTATGGGTAAATTAGTAAAACTTGTATCAGTAAACCATTATGATCTCCCCCATCCAAAAAAAAAAAAAAATTACAATCTCAAAATCATAACCTGTAAATGGTTGATAAGTCATAGTGTTATGGTGAAATTCCTCAGATAATGGACTCTCCCTCCTATATTAATAAGAGTTAACAGGAAGTTAACTTGAGAATTTCTTGGGAAGTTCATAGGAGTTCTTAGAAGTTCTAGAGAGTTCTTTAGAGTTCTGTTGGAGTTCAGTAGAACTACTAGGCAGTTGATATTAATCGGCAGTTAGCCGGATACTAAGGAGTCAGCTTTCAGTGGGAGATTACCAAGTTCGTAATATTTGGGGTGCGTTAAATCGATTAGCAACCGACAAAATACGATTATTACCTTCAGTGCGAAAACTACTCCACAACACATAGAAAACGAACCAATTAATTTTATTTACAGTAGCAACCTAACGTTTCAATTTCTCTGTCGGACTGCTATTAACAATACTGACCTACGTCCTTCCTCTTCTTATTTTTGGTGCTGCTTTTACACAAACTAATGAACTTTTTCCTAATTTTCTTCAATAAACAGAAATTCTATGACAGCTCTTTAATTCATACATTTTCCCAGTGGGAAGATCGTTTTATAGCATTATTCGCTCAATACAAGGCACAAGAGCCATTCAAGGTAGATTGTTACCGAATAAAGTTGGTCTATGAATGTAACGCGATGAAACAAGAAGAGCATAATATAAAGGTATGTAGGATAGATAATGGTTGATCCTAGAATCGAAGAGGTGGCTAAGATCGTATTGATTGTACAAATATTCACTCGGGGGGTTTGTTTTATAAAGTTCTGGGAAAGAAGCTATCTGAATGGTACTTCTCTCTTACTAATGGAATACGAAGAGCATGAGGATGAGTCGATACTTGCATGGTGTGTCTTAGCTGTGAAGGTATGAACTGGTGACACTAAGAAATGTAATTCATCATCTTCAGCAATATTCCATTCTTGGTTTGATCTGACTCTTGTCCATGATAGAAGAAATTGAATACTTTCTGGGGTGGTACAAGAAATATTATTGGTAAAATCTTTTTAGTAGAATATTATGAATAGAAAAAGAGAAAGTAACATCACAAAATGTTTCTATTGGAGTAGATAGACTAAACTATCGCCCGGTTCACACTCCACCATCGTCTATTGAACAGGTGAAGAGGCTCATCCCTTGTTCCCTGTTTAGGATGTGATTTCCGGCTTTCTCTTTTCCAATCTTTTCATTCTTTTTTTTTTTTCAATTGGAGTAGATAGACTAAACTATCGCCCGGTTCACACTCCACACTCGTCTATTGAACAGGTGAAGAGGCTCATCCCTTGTTCCCTGTTTAGGATGTGATTTCCGGCTTTCTCTTTTCCAATCTTTTCACTCTTACGTAGCCCCCTGCGCATCAGTGGCGTTACCGCCTTGCTTGGGGTGATATGATTAAAAAACTTAGAACAGACATTACTTTTTAATCGACATCCATAATTTTTATCATTTATTGTTAACAGAAGCCGCGCACGAACAAACCGCTTAAACATCAACCAGGAAAAACAAAACATTATAGCAAAATCGTAATTGGTGCAAACATACAAAATATGAAATATACAGCAGAACAACAACTATGTCCACAACATTACGTCAACTTTTCAAATGTTGATTCCAATGAAAATATCAAATCAGGAGCAAAATAGCAAAATTGTATATCTTCTTCATTATGTGGAAGTTTCTTTTTTTTTTTAATCTACGAAGGTCTTTGATATAACTTTCAAAACAATTTACTTGGAGATTGCATTGTGGTTTTCACTTGTTACAAACAGGTAATTTGCCTCAACTTCCGGATCATAATGGTGTTTGCTACTCTTTTATGCTTATAAGCCATAAAGAAAAATGGCTTAACATTTTTATTTTATATATAGCAATAATAGATTTCTTCTTTTAATAATAATAATAATAATAATAATAATAATAATATTTTTGCTGAAGAAAGTTGATTGATTGATTGATTCGTTTTTTATGGATTATCAACACTTTGCAGGTTATCTAAAACGAAAACAATATTTTTCGATTTTAAGTATTTTTTTTGACTAGGGAAATAATAATGATTTACTGATACAAATATTACTATTTAACTCATAGCTTGGGGGAAAAGAGATGCAGTTATACCTTCCCTAAGAGTATTTGCGCGTAAGTGAAAATAAGGAACTTGATGAGAATTGGAACTCGGCTCTCCGATTAACAATTCCGAGTCATTATCAGTTACACCACCGCACATCGAAACTTATAGCACCTGATATTCCCAAGCGGTCACCCATCTAGGTACTAACCGGGCATGCCGTTGCTTAACTTCGGTTATCGTACGATTTGTTAAAGAAAGAATTTGTTTATATATATATATATATATATATATATATATATATATATATATATATATATATATATATATCAAGGTGGTGAATAAAGAACGAGGGAAGTATTAACAACGTTCAAAACATTAATTTAAAATAGTGCTCAATATAGAAATAGAGCTATGAAATATTTTTTTCGGTTTCCATTTTTGTTTTCCCATCTTTTCTATCCTCTTTACCTCGTACAATAATTTTCCAAAAATAAAGGGTAAGTGAAATTTTCAAATTTTTCTTTTTCAAAAATAACGTTTACTACCATTATTATTAACTACCTGATGAGATATTGTTTTTTTGATGTCGAACCAAAATGTACAATTTTGTAGTAAATTATGATTTGTACATTTTCTAAACTATAACTTATAATATATATATATATATATATATATATATATATATATAATTGTTTGACTCCAAGCAAAGCAGTATCGCCACTGGTGTGCAGATGGTTACAGAGAGAGAAAAAGAAAAATGGAACAATTTAATTGGATGTCGAAGAAAAGATAAGAGAAAGATGGGAATGAAGAAGAAAAAAGATGACAATTGACATTGCACTTAAACTTTTAGGAATTGTACCTATCAGGGTGTGCGTTGTGGTGCATTGGATATCGGCTCGGAACGAGAAATCGGGGAGCCGAGTTCGAATTCCAGCCGAATTCATTGCATTCACTTACGCACAAATATCCTTGGGAAAGGTATTAACCCGTCGATTCCTTCCAGTTATGGGTTAAATAACAGGACAGATTGGGTTCTATAGCTTTGGTCGGCAACCAGTCTACCGCAGAAAGCAATGGCAACCAACTGCGGGATAATCTTCTGCCCAGTCAGTCATGTCTCGAAAGAGACATGATCGCCCAAGCGTGTATCACGTATGGCATTTAACTGACTGACTGACCTATCAGGGAAGCAAGTATATGGAAAAGACTTGAAAAGTGCGAGAAAAGGTCTTGAAGTAGAAATGGCGGTTACATTTGACTAATTTGACGGTAAAAGGGTGGGACCTTGTTGCCATTCTAGAAGCACGGGTACATTCATGTGTTCGGGGTACCAGGGAAAGAAGCTCGTCAAAGCAGAAACCGTGCAAAGATATGTTTTGAAAATAATCAATACACTACAGGCCATAATTATTATGCCACCCCAGTTTTTTAAAAGAAATGATGTATTTCATACTATCTTTAGTATTTTAATACTGCACAATAACATGCGCATCAAATGAACTGTTCTGGTGTCCAGTTTTTGTGCTCTCTTTCCCATGTTAATTTCTTCTGCTTATTGGCTGGCCGAAGCAAAGGCTTCCTGGCTGCCTTGTAAAATTTTGCGGAGTAATAATAACAAAAGAACCGTTCTATTTTCATTTAGAATTATCCACTTGGCAATAAATACTAAAAATAGTATGAAATGCATTATTTTTTTTAAAGCTGGGGTGGCCTAATAATTATAGCCGGTAGTGTATAAATATATATTTTTGTGCAGAAATCAAAAAATATAAAAATTTTATAACAAAAAGAACACATTTCTTTTTTTCATAAAGAACACATGAAGTGCATTAAGTTGTTATAAAATAATTTTATTAAGAAAGCGGAAAGTTGATTCACACTGAGGTACAAAGGATGTATGTTGCCAGTATATAGTTTGTGTGTTCCAGTGTATTGTCCATAGTAATATGTATGCGTATATATATCTATGAGTAAAGAAAGTAGTAACAGAAGTTAGCTTCCTTCGAATGATTTTGTGAAAATCTGCCATTCAGGAACCTGTCAGCCAAAATTGATTGAAATCAGACGATAACAAAAGGTAGTGAAAGTTTAGTACATCAGAGATTAGACTTGCATATCATGCAACTTCGTTTAAAAACTAACCGGCTTATGATTTATTAAAATTGATTTAATCTATTTATAAGATTTTGATGACTCAAATTTTAAATTTTACTGAGAATAATTTGTTAATTCGAACACACACTGGATTAAAGGTACTAATGCAATGTTCTCCGCACATTTACATTGGATCTATAATCAATGACAAATTCCTAGTTAAAAGAATGTTTAGTTCCACTTTTATTTTAACTCAGTGACCTTTATGTTCAAATAGAAAAGCTAGCGAATCCTTCTACTTAATGCTGGTTTATGTCAAGGCACAATGCAAATCGTAAGAAATTAGAATTATCATTGGAGATCTGAATGCAAAAGTTGGCCAAGGGAGAGAAGGTGAAACGATCAGCGATTTTGAACTTGAACACTGCAATGGTCGTGGTGAGAAATGGGTCCAGTGGTGCACAACGAATGTATAGACACGGAGAAGTCTAGGAGGAAAAAATTAAGAACCAAATTGATTATATTACTATAAACAACAGATTCAGAAAAGCAGTCTTTCACAAACTCTATCCAAGCGTTGACCGCGGAAGCGATCACCTACCAGTCGTATGAAAACTAAGGATAAAATTAAGGAGATTAAAGAAACCTAACACAGCCATAAGACAATAGACTGGCGAATGACCCGAACCTGCTGAAAATGAATACGAAGAGCGGGAAACGGAAGCTCAAAATGGGACGCACTAAGAGTAGTTCTAGTAAGATCAGCGAACGACATCATCCCAAAGGAAAAAGCACATCGGAAGAAAAACGAATGGATCACCGAAGAGATTCTTGACAGGATGCAAAAGAGACAGAAAACAATGCCGAGATATGAAATGGAATACAAGAGACTACACAAGGAAATAAAGTGGGAAACGTAGACGGGCTAAAGAAAGATGGCTCAACGACAAATGCGTCGAAGTAAAAAGACTGAACACAACAAATAATGGAGATATGCCCAAGAAATAAAAAAGAAAGGAAGTAACAGGACAAAAGTCTTGCTCAGCAACAGGGTGTATAAAAGCAAAGAACGGTACATTAATATTAGAAAAAAATAGTTAAGAGATGGGACGAGTAGATCGGAGATCTCTTTCACGACAAGAGAGAAAGAGAGAGAGAGAGAGGGGGGGCAACCAACAATGTACAAAAGTACGGATGGACCAGCACTACCTAAGAATCCAGATGCAAAGAAATGTGAACATCACCTAACAATTTAAAGTTAGTTAACAAAATTAATCATCCAGATTCTGATGAACAGAACGCGCAACAGAATCGGCCCAAAATTAGGACGAGAACAGTGTGGCTTCCTTAAAAATACCGGAACGAGGAATGCGATATTCGTGTTCAGAACGCTATCTGAAAGAGCAATACAGATGCAAAAGAATATTTGTGCTTTATAGACTACACAAAGGCGTTCGACAAAATACGCCACAAAGACTTGATAGAGATGCTCGACAACCACGATATTTTCGAAAAAGACGTTAGGATAATCAAGAATCTATATTAGGATGAAGGAGAGTCTTGAGGCAGCAGCAATGTGGTTCTACAGAAGGATGCTGAGGATACCATGGACGGAGCACGTGAGCAACGATGAGTTTGTTGGAGAGGATGCAAACGAGAAGAAAACTGATACTTAGACCCTGGAAGAGACCGATGAAGTTCCTGGGACAGTTAATGAGGAAGGAGGGCAGGGAGAATTTAATACTCACAGGACGGATAGAAGGAAAGCGAGACAGGGGAAAGCAGCGCGAGACCTACTTGATAGGCTTGAGCAAATGGATATCGGAGCGGGGTTTGGAAAAGATACCAAGAGAAAATTTATTGAGAGTGACAAGAGGCAGAGCCAAATGGAAGTCTATGATCGCCTACGTTCTGAAGGGACACGGCACATGAAGAAGAAGCGTTCGCTACAAATTTTTCTATTGTATCTTTCCTTTTTCTCTTTCTTTTCCTTTTCTTGATTTTTCGTCTTATTTTCTTCTCTTTTCTTCCCTCTTTCTTTCTTTTTTCTTCTTTTATCTTTATTAAATCCTTTTACCTTTTACAATCTCTTTCATAAATAAAGGGAAGTGTTGCTTTCATATAACCAAAGATTTTTAACCTTCTAGGGCCATTCGTATCATATTTGATACAGTATTTCCCCATAAGGAAACATTAGGTATTTCCCTATAAGGAAACATTTGGTATTCATTGACTGAGCAGTCAGTACTGCTTTCATTTGAAATTTATAAAATATTTCTCTTAAAAAATTTTTCAGGAAAATATTTCTTTCAAGGCTTGTTTTCATACTGTATCAAATATGATACGAATGGCCCTAGAGGGTTAAATAAAAACATTTATTACCATGTTGAAACAAAATGTACAATTTTGTACTAGTTAGTCTCATATTCTCACGTAATAATTTATAATAAGTATTCATTGCTCTATTTTTATACTCAGCACTGTTTTTAAATTAATGTTTTGAACGTTGCAATTTTATTCTTCGTTCTTCTTCATTTGTATATATATATATATATATATATATATATATATATATGTGTGTGTGTGTGTGTGTGTGTGTGTGTGTGTGTGTGTGAAGTGTATGTATATAATTATAAATATCAATATATATATGCAATTTGTAATATATATTATATTATCTATATATTATATTTGCGTGGTACTTATTTGAAAGCGCTCAATATCAGTGATAGAGCTAACACATTCATATAGATAGGTGTGAGTTGGTAACCCTGGCTTTATATATATATATATATATATATATATATATATGTGTGTGTGTGTGTGTGTGTGTGTGTGTGTGTGTGTGTGTGTGTGTGTGGTGCAGTAGATATCGGCTCGAAAAGAGAATCAGAGAGACAAGTTTGAATTCGTTGCATTCACTTCTGCGCGAATACCCTTAGAAAAGGTATTAATCCGTATCTTGCCTCCAGCAATGGGTAAAATATCAGGACAGATTAAGTTCTGTATCCTTGGCTAGCAACCAATCTACCACAGAAAGCACTGGTAACCTACTGCGAGAAAATCTTCTGCTCTATCTTTCGAAACATGCTCACCCAAGCGTGTATCACGTATGGCTGTAGAATGTCTGATATATATATATATATATATATATATATATATATATATATATAACGCTTTCATAGTTTTACGTCTATATATATATATATATATATATATATATATATATATATATATAACGCTTTTATAGTTATGTATGAGAAAATATAATTCCAAGGTGTGCTATATTAAAATGTCTAAAAGTGCTCAATATCAGGGATATTTTTATCACACACACACACACACACACACACACACACACACACATATATATATATATATATATATATAAACGGTTTTATAGTTTTAACATGATTGGTGAGGGAATTTATTTCTCGGAATAACCACGGAGTATCGCTGGAGTTATGAGTACTTGAGCTCGTATGGATATGTTCTCGTTTCCGCGTTTTTGTGACATAACCTAGAGGGTTCCTTAATCGCCAATTAGTAGAGGAAGTTGTATGTGTTCCTGTTATATTGTTGGTAGAAAATGACTGAATGTACCTCTATAAAAATAGCTTCCGATGAACATACTATGAAGAGATCAAATGTTGTTGAGTAACACAGGTGGTTCAACAAGGCCGAGAAGATGTGCACGATGAATCAAGTGCTGGGTAGCCCGAAACTGAAAGAATATATGTAACTGGAGACAGTGGGCGGACTTTCCTACGCTAAAATCGACGATTAAGTGATAAGAACGACTAATAGCAGTTACTAGCCAAGAAATCTAATACAAAAATTAATCATACACGTTACTTCACTAGATTTTGTCTTTTGTGATTTTCGGCTCGTTCCAGAACTGTAGCAACACACATTCAGCAACACACATTGCTGAAAAGTATTCCGGAAAAGAGATCCCAGAATATTCCAAGCAATTACACGAAACGCATAGCTTCGAAATGGGTATAATATGACTGGCACTATCCAACAGTAACCAGGTAAGCAAACTTTGCTTACCTGAGTGTTATTCCGGGAATTAAATAGTCACACCTGTTGTAATTGTCTGATTGGTAAGACAGTTATGAAATAGTGGTTTACAGAGTGTTCACTCTTCTACTTGCTTTTCCGTAAAGCATTGTGGCATACCAACGATTTGTTTTGAAATCTGGCAGTGGAACAGTAGACAGGACGTTGGATCATACAATGGCCATTTGTATAAAGTGAATATAAATAGTTTCAGTCGGAATTTAGTTTCCTATTTTTATCTGTTTTACTTGTTTCCATTTACATTTTCTTAATGCTTTTCTTTTATATCAGCCTTTTTATTCATCCATTGTTTTAATTTATTGTTGTTGTTCTTCAACTTTCTTTCTTGCTTTCTTTCTTCCTTCCTTCTTTCTTTCTTTCTTTCTTTCTTTCTTTCTTTCTTTCTTTCTTTCTTTCTTTCTTCCTTCCTTTCCTTCCTTCCTTCCTTCCTTTCTTTCCTTTCTTTCTTTCTTTCTTTCTTTCTTTCTATTACCCAGTGTTATTTCTTTACTTTTTTTTTGTTCTATATTTTTATGCCTCTTTTCATAAGTAGTTTTAGCTGAATTCGATTTTGAATTTTGTTCGTTTTTTATCCTCTTTTTTATTTTATCTACTTACATTCTTAATAATCTTCTTTCAGTATCTGTTCTTTCTTTCTTTCTTTCTTTCTTTCTTTCTTTCTTTCTTTCATAAATATTACCCTAGTGTTCTCTATTTATTCTTCTACATTTCCATATCTTTCTTCATATGTGGTCTCAGCTATAATTCAGTTTCGTATTTTGTACTTTTTTTCTTCTTTTTTCTTCTATTTATTTTTTCTGTTATGTTCCGTGTCCCTTCATGAATTTAGCGATCATGGTACTCATTTCTTTCTTTCTTTCTTTCTTTCTTTTTCATCCTTTGCGTTAATATGTTCTTCTTCATGTTTCTTTCTTTCTTTTGCATTCACCATTGTTCTTTTGTCTCTTTCCTTTCTGCGTTTTTATTTTTCTCATTTTCTTTAATTTTCTCTTTCTTTTTGCTTCTTCCTCTCACATCCTTTCATTTTTTATTCTCTTTCTCACTCTTTCAGTTAAAGTTCTTTCCTTTTTTTTTGTATATCTTTCTTTTTCATTCGTTTCTTCTTCATTCTCCTTTTTCTTTTTCCTGCTTGCCGCCCTTTGTAACCTTCATCAAAGAACTACCGCTTTTCCCATTATTATTATTATTATTACTCTGACGTCAATCTTAAATATTTCATACACCCTGTGAGACCACACAGTAGATATTGTCTCTATTTATACAGAACACTCGGCTAAAATTAATCAGTTTCTTCTCACGTACACTATTCCTTCAGAATTAAATTTCCTCCCGCCTCCTAGAAAATGCTCTGAATATGATACTGTCCATGTCTCATGGCGAGGGAAGCGTCGATTACACCAAGTTTTTGATTGCAGGGTAACGTAATCGTAAAAAGTTCAATCTAGAAAGTAATCTTCTTGATTTTGGCTGGGTTTTCTATCGACTCAGCTTTGAGGTCAAGGTGCACCAGAACATTGAGTAAACGCACAATAACCGATAAATTTATGTCATTGTTTGGGCCTTAGTCTCTCATTTCCTACGGATCACTACATTGTTTTTAAGGAAAGATTGACAAAAGGCATTATAAATCTATTTCAAAAACGTAGAAATTATTAATAATATCTCAGACGTCTCTCAAGACAGATACAAAAATAAAATTAGGGTTTGAAATAAATCGATCAGCTTTAGGATTTTGAGGTGAGGTGGAGCTCAAAATGGAAAATATATTTTGAAGATTATTGTGGGTGATCAATATTTTAACAGCAATTTCTTGCTTTTATGGGTAATTTATGATTACTTCGGAGTGGGTATTCATAAAATTCATTCAACTCAATAGAAAAAAAAATGATATTTCCTCGTGAAGTTGGGGCCTGGATCTGTTGATCATCCCTCTGACTCTGTTCGCATTATTTTCTCTCTCTCTCTCTCTCTCTCTCTCTCTCTCTCTCTATATATATATATATATATATATATATATATATATATATATTTAAATTATTTTGTTAAACAAATAAATTAAAAATATGTCGGATTTAATCCATTTCGTAAAAATTCATAAATAGTCTTTGTTTACATTAGGATACGAAACAGACCAGATATCAATATTTCGAAAAGCCTGGAAAGACGTGTGTTTAAAATCAATATTTGGGCGTTGTCTGATCGGGAGGACGAGCGGTTTAAGTACGTCAGATCTGATGACGGTTTCCCCTAGGAGACGCAGGTTCAAATCCTGCCAGTGTATGGATATTTTCCGAACAAGATTTGCGTTTTCGACAACTACTTTACGTTTCGATGCTTGTACGCTTTCGTGTAGATTTAAATAGGTCCTTATAGAGTTATGATCCCAAAAATGTAAGGTCAGCCGTCTTGATAAACGAATAGGGGTATGCCACACATGGTTATTAGAGAATTTCTTTCCGTCAAGAACACACTTTCGTATGGAGGCATTTTAATTTCTTGTTTAGTTTGAATTTCAATGGAGAGTTGTTATCTCTAAAATAAGATTGTCGTTTTTAATTTTTTTTGTCGTAAATAAATCTATCTTCATAATTATGCAGCTGGATTTATACGCTTTTCATTAATATTCCTTAAAGCGAATTCGTCTTGTCAGTACGAATTAATACAAATGTGAAAATTTTTAAATGGCCCATAATCTGCTGCTAACTGAGGCAAGGAATGGCGTGTTAATTTTAACGCCTTCAAAAAAAACTGCTCTCTATTAATCATCTGAGCGAGCTCTTTCTGCTTTCCATCATCCTGGCTGATGATACCCATTCACTTGCGCACTGGTACCCTTGGAAAAGGTATTAATGCGGCCCTTTCCTCCAGTTATTAATATATATATATATATATATATATATATATATATATATATATATATATATATATGGAGAGAGAGAGACAGAGACAGAGACAGAGACAGAGAGAGGGGGACCACGTCGGAAGAAAAACGAATGGATTACCGAAGAGATTCTTGACAGGATGCAAAAGAGACAGAAAACAATGCCAAGATATGGAAAGGAATACAACAGACTACACAAGGAAATAAGGAGGAAATGTAGATGGGCTAAAGAAAGATGGCTCAACGGAAAATGCGTCAAAGTAAAGAGACTGAACACAACAAATAATGGAGATATGCATAAAAAATAAAAAAATAAAGGAAGTAACCAGTTATTAATATATATATATATATATATATATATATATATATATATATAACTGGTTACTTCCTTTCTATATAAATATATATATATACATGTAGAGAGAGAGAGAGAGAGAGAGAGAGAGAGAGAGAGAGAGAGAGAGAGAGAGAGAGAGAATCCGCTAAAATAATGTAAGCACACTTCCGGAAAAGAAACACCTATCTTCTTGGTTTTATCAAATTGCGGTGACACTGGCAAACATGAACTTTATGGAAATGATGCATTTTTGCTTCAACAAGTCGGCGCATCGCCACTCTACCAGAAAGAGGTGCGAGTTTATCTGAATGAGAATCTTTAAGGAGGCTGGATAGGATGAAAAACTGCATGTTCTTCTAATTTAACACCTGCACAATTTTACCTCTTTGGGAACCCTAAAAAATGTTTTTTATCGCAAAAACCGACTGCATTGGCAACCCTTAGACAAAATATTGAACATGCATGCGTAGCAATCTTACTGAACACCGTGGTCAACGTTGCCCAAGTAGTAGTTCACCGTAATAATAAATATCTGGAAGCTGAAGGCCGCCATTTTTAGAGTTTATTGTGATTGTAGAGTTCAAATGTAACTTGTATTAATCACGTGATGCCTGAATAAATTTAGTATTAATATGTCTATACAAGTTTTTTATTTCCTGAAGGGTGCCTACATTGTTTGTCGGTCTCTCTCTCTCTCTCTCTCTCTCTATATATATATATATATATATATATATATATATAAAATACAAAAATCAAGAATTAAGCCACCACCTACTGCGGTTAGGTGGTGGCTCAATTCTAGATTTTTGTATTGTATTCTGCTCTACTTTCGTACTTTCGTATCGAGCACTTTACTGTTAAGGTTTCGTCTTGTTTTTTTTCCCTTTCAAACGAGCACTAGACGTATTGTTATTGTGCGCTGTTTGTTTCTTTTTTTCTCCCCCTTTATTTAACCCACGAGGTAGTCCTCGTCGGGTTAGTAGACGGTTTATATTACTGTTAGCATTATTTTCGGATATTTTGTCTGTTATTATTAGTCTTGACTTACTGTGATAAAGTTCATTACTATATATATATATATATATATATATAGTTAAAGAGTTAATAGATTTATCTTTAGTCTGACATTTCTATTACTTTTAGTGGGTGACATATTTGATGAAACGCCGGTTTCTTCTAAAAAGCGGGACACAGGTTCGATCAATGCTGGTGAAACGCATATTCTCTCTTAAGATTTCTCGAATGCACAGACCGATAGACGTAATCCACACTGTTTAATAAATAAAAATGGGGCGTCTATTTCAAATACAAATTATTCCCCTATTATAACGTTTGAAAAATAGTCCAGCTTCTCACATAAGGACATATTCTTTTTTTTACGACCATTTTATGACTTATTTATTTATTTATAAATTCTTTCTTCTTTTCTGTGTAAATAGATATTTGCATAAGGTAGACAGAGAAAGAATGTGTGTAATAGCAGTAAAAATAGTCGGAGAATTGATAGTTATATAGAGGCTGTTGGGTGTAATAAAAGTCTTGGTTTCAATGATAACTGTGCAAGAGACAGCATAGCACGATAAAAAAATGCCCCAAACTTAATAAAAAAAAATATCGTTAAAATGTTAATATTATTAAGAGAAAAGACCAAAATATTTTTTGATTGTTTTATTAGTCTTTTTATATCCTTTCTGGCGTGTTCAAAATTTTAGTTAAAACATTAGTTTTGTTGTTTTTTTTATTTTTTGCGTCAGTGGTGTAACAAAGTTGATTATAAAACTTTAGTGCTTTTTTCCGGTAAAATAACACATTAATTTGAAAATTCTTACAAAAATCAAATATTTGTCAAACTTTAATGAAACTTTCAGGACTTATTCATAAATAAATTAAATTATTTTTAAAATAATTATTTTTAGAAAATCTGGCTAAAGATATATTTTACATTTATTACTCCCAACTTACTTAATTTCATTAAATTTCAAGAAATTAAATGCTATTCGCAAACAAAAGCAAGATTACTTGGAGAAAAAAATCATACATATTTTTTCAAACTGTTACTGTTTTCCTGAAAATCTATTCCAAATAGCAAACAAAAACAAAAAAATGCAGTAAAACGATGAGATTATTTGAGTAGATAAGCTTTTAATTATTTTTATTATTTTTATAAATAATATGTATTACGGACATTATAGTCTTAAAAAAATTGATAAATAATGAATTTTTTGTTTTCATTTTTTAAAATTATAATAATCTATAGAGTTTCAAGTATCTTTTAAAAATTCTTCAAAACCTTGATCGTTTTAGGTTAAGTTATTAAGTGAAAATTATATTTACTAATCAAAATTTAAAAGCTACAAATCGTCACATACTAAGATTTTTTGATAAGTTTTTTGTTTTTTTAAGTGGATAAACGTGCCCATTTTGAAAGTAGTGGTTACCATACACAACATTATCAGAAAAAAAAGATCGAGGACTACAGTAAATTTAAAATCAACATTCGTAAAATTGGATTACGGAGAATATTTTAGAACATTTTAAAGATTACTAAGTACTTAAAAATTATATAAAAACGGCGCTCACTCGTCATTTTCTTAAATTGTGTTTCAAATGATAAATCTCCGAAAAACTATATTTAAAACTGTCAAAACCTTTATCAGCATTTGTTACATAATTGAAGAGAAATGACAAAACGTAATTACCACCACTGTTTTAAAAATTCATTTCTGTGTTATTTTAAACTAAAAATAAATATTTGATTCAAATCGGATTAATTATTCTATAAATCAGCTGATGTTCTAATAAAGTTTCTGCAAAGTATATTTTATTTTTGGAAAAATAGCGATGACAGAAGACTAAAAAAGGGCGTAATCAGCTATTTTTAACCAAAAAATGTGAATCGATTTCAATCAATATCACTTCTCTTTGAAATACACTGCAAGGTATTTTTTTTTTTTTGCTGGAAATAGTAAATTTAATCCTCCAATTAGAGATA
Source organism: Ascarosepion bandense (assembly GCA_037127315.1). Taxonomy (NCBI): domain Eukaryota; kingdom Metazoa; phylum Mollusca; class Cephalopoda; order Sepiida; family Sepiidae; genus Ascarosepion; species Ascarosepion bandense. The sequence goes on from JBBBDQ010000545.1 coordinate 414,144, forward strand.
AAAGGAAAGCTTCAAGAAAGATTTTAAACTTTTAAAATTCATTTTAAACCTTGGGTATCGTGAATTAAATTAGTGGAGGTACTTAATTTAAAACTGTATTGTAGATAATTAGCAGTTTTAACTGTTTCTGAAATAGTGTCAGATTTATTATAATAGCGTTGATTTTACGATTATAATTCATAGAAGGATAACAGCAGATAATACATTGATAACGATGATGTCACGCGTTTATTGTCAGTATTTTCAGGGAGAGTAAGTCGCCTGGAGAGCAGCGCGTAAAGAGAAGAGTTAATCATAACAAATGATTTTATTATTGGAACATATACGTCAAACCACCGCCAACCTTTATGCCTATCCCCCAACTCTTCCCTCTCATGACTTACTTGTTTGTCAGCTGCTACCTGACAGGTGTCTGACATCTTTTCTACCCTCTGTGACCATGTGACTAGCTCACAACAGCAACATCGATAGTCGTAGCTTGACAGTTCGCTTGTTAAGACGTCCTTTTGTAATTAATGAACAATGAGTTAACTGATTTATACAAGACTTGTGTTCGGATCGATACTCGAAGACGGTTGATAGTTGAAAACAAGAGGTGAGTTTATTATTTCAAAAACGAATAGTACACACATCTATATATGAGGAGATGGTAAAAAGTTCCACTTTCTAAAATTTGATCAATTGAACAAACATTGTTTTCGGAAATCGTTTTTGATTTGGCTTAGAAATTCTCAGCATCTCCTCGTATATATATATATATATATATATATATATATATATATATTAATATATTACCTATATTAATATATTTCCTAATAAAAAGTGTTTGATGTATTATAACAGAGTTAAAATTTATACTACTAATAAACAGACATTTTGTTCATCGCCTAAATTTAATCTACGATACAATCGTCAGGTTCGAATAGAAAACTGACCGTCTTGAAATTTCAATATTGATATTTATATCCTACTGTTAAGATAAAGTTATGTTTACGGTGAGGAACAAAATGAATATTTATTATTAGCAGTAATATATATATATATATATATATATATATATATATATATATAATTCAAGACAGAAATGGGGTTGTTCCAACGAGAGAAATTGGTGTAGAATTAAAGGGCGAGAAGCCGTGAACGTTTTGTTTAAAGTGTCGATTTATTGTTGTTATTTTTATTATTTATTATATATTATATTGTTATTATTTATATTACTTGATTTTTGCATGATACATTAAGTGTCCATAATGGTATTTGTGATGCTACACGTGTTTCGAGTCTAAAGTTGACTCTCTTCAGGCGAATAAACTTGTGACTTCACATATCAAGATCCGTTTGCTTTTTCTTTATATATATATATATATATATATATATATATAACTTGGGGATGTTAATAATTATCTTCATTAATTTTATTATGTTTTCTATAAAGAATATAGTAAATCAATTTTAAGCGAGTAAATAATTTTTCTCAGTCGAAAGTTAATTCTTATTCAGTCAGTCAGTTAAGTGCCATGCGCGATACACGCTTTGGGCGATCATGTCTCGAAAGAGACATGACTGACTGGGCAGAAGGTTATCCCGCAGTATGTTGCCATTGCTTTCTGCGGTAGACTGGTTGCCGACCAAGGCTATAGAACCCAATCTGTCCTATTATTTAACCCATAACTGGAGGGTAGAGATGGATTAATACCTTTCCCAAGGATATTTGCGCGTAAGTGAATGCAAGGTTACTATTCACTAAGTGTAGCTTAGTTTTGGTATAAGGCCCTCATTATCTAGTGAGGTTCAAACTCATTACTATTTAGCTATAAGCCTATTTTGATAACATTACACATTCCCATTATGATGAGGATGCTCTGTTATTTGTTATCTCACAGATGTAATGTTAATATTTCCTTCAACATCTTTCTCTAGTCATGTGAAGGTTTTTATACTCATATAACTCATCGATTATTAGTTATATAAAAACACTTGTTTTGTTTTATTTGTAAAGTTTTATCATTGTATTGCTTTTTACTTGAAAAGCCTTCAGAAAATTAAATTAACATACAAGATCTTACTTTTTAATAAGCAAGTAAAAAAGTGTTTTAATTGATGTTTACTCATATCTTTCTCAGAATTGTAATTAATATTGAAAATATGAACCGCTTCTAAATATCACATTTTTTAAAAAAGAGTTTTGGTCAGGCCAATGCGTTTTCAGCACCCAATCATATTGATGTTGTTTTAAGAGCACGCACGCACAGGTTTCTCACACACACACACACACACACACACACACACATACACACACACACACATATACATAGAAAGGAGTTAATATATATATATATATATATATATATATATATATATATATATATAATTCAGTTTGCTTGTTTCCCTAATAGCAACAATCTCCAAAAGTTTAAATGCAACAGCAATTGCCATCTTCTATCGCCTTAATTCCCATTCTTCTTTCTTAAAAATTTCCTGTATCTTGTTTATTCTCTCACTGTAACCCTCCTGCGCACCAGTGGCAGTCCTGTGAAATGATTATAGAAAATAATATATATATATATATATATATATATATATATATATATAATGTATACATTTTTATATATATAATATTATGTATACATTTGTGTATATAGATAATTGAATGACGAAGTGAGAAAAATTGTGTGTAACGCATTTTATCTTTTAAAAGAACGTCATTGGAATAAAGTAATATACATATTGATGGAATTATATTATATTCCGATGAAATGCGTCACAGACATACACACACAATATATATATATATATATATATATATATATATATATATATATATATATATGTAATGTCTTCTTGTATTATCCTAATAAGGTAAAGGGTTGAGGAAGGTATTGCAACTAAATATTTAAAAAAAACGTTTGTAACTAAAGAAAAAGAATATTAAAAAACCCTTTTGTAAATAAACAAATAAATAAGCATGAAAGGTAGAGATTGCTGCTCGGATTGTGAAATCGGAGAATCAAGTTCGAATTTCAGTAGTGTTCATAATATTTACTTACGTAAATTATTTACGTTAATATCCTCGGGAAATAAGGTATAATTAATCCCTTCACCCCAATTTATATATGGATACTTTGATGGCAACCTGCGTAGGAGAAGATTCGATGATTCCGACTTTGGTCGACTTCTTAAATAAAACAATTGTTTTTGTATATATATATATATATATATATATATATATATATATATATATAAACTATTTCCTCTATATATATCGACAGGTCTATATAATCATAGATTATGTCCCACAAAAAACGTTTTCACTAAGCAATAACATTGGAAGTCGTCTGTACAATGAAACAAACGCTATTGAACCTAGGCCCAAGTTTTTTGAGTGAGGGAGCGGTCTTTAAATTAGAGGGATGGTAAGTAGACGTGATTTTATACTAATGCATTTAAATTCAAACCCACAGTTTAAGGGAACAATGACTGGTTTTCAATTGAAAAAGAAAAGAAAAACAAATAAAAATGATTCTTTTCTTTTTATGGTTTATAATAAAGATGATTTTTTTTTTGACAAATATGAACTATGGAAATGGGAATGTGTTCGATGAATGGTTCTATGTTGTACCAAAATTTGTTCACATTATTTTCACAGGAGTGGACCAACTTTCCTATTCCTCTTTAAGGTAGGTCTGCTTGAAAGTAAAGTTAATATTTGTCAAACAACTGAATAAATTTTGTTTATATAACGGCAATGAACTATAGACGTTTACTGAAATAAGCTGCCTTGTTATAATTACTATAATTACATGTTTTATTTTTTATTTCACTCTCAGCACTTTGGATAATCGGTGTTAATATGAGCAAAATAACCTTTGCAATCATCTCTGCTTTCAAATCGAATCTATCTAAACTTATTTATAAATGGAACTTTGTCTGTGTGTGTGTATGTGTTTGTGTGTGTGTGTGTGTGTGTGTGTGTGTGTGTGTATCCGTTACCTATAGACTCCGAAACGGCTGAACGTATTTTCCTGAAAATTTACACAGTTGTACTATAAACGTCTGCGAGTGTTCTTAGCTAGGTTTTGTGTCGAGGTACCCCCGATAAATATCGAAAATCGATAATCGAAAAAATCGGGTTATAGAAGGAGTGGTCCGATTTTAATCAAATTTGATACACTCATAGACAAAGACATAAGAAACGATATTCAGACGTTTTAAGGTTGCAGTTGTTACAATAGTGCAGAAAATCGGTAATATATATATATAAGGCAAGATGTTTGTGTGTGTGTATCTGTTTATCTGTCGGTATGTCCTTTATACAAATCCACAATTTTTATCCGATTCTCAGCAAACTTCATTTTTCTTTCAGTCTACGGTTTCGCTTTAACTGGAAACAACTATTGATTTTTAGTTTTTCGTGCCAACGTCCAAAGTGTTTGAGCTCCAGGACCATGGAGTAGTTTTAAAGCTTTCATTACACCCGAGCAACGCCGAGCTATACTGCTAGTATATTAATAGAGTTTTCTATTTTTCTTTGTGTCTGTTTTATTTCTCACACCAAACAGAACGATTTCAATTGTTTATTCCGAGTGATCCTTAAGATAGTGCAGCTTTTTTTTCTTGTTTTGGCACTAAGACAAAACAAGATGGCACATATCGAAATTAGCTTATAACTCTACTATTTGCTCATATCACTGTTCTTTTGAGCTTCCTCCTATTTGTTCTGTTTGCTGGTGTTGAGTGTAATAATGATAGATTTTTTTCTTCCTTAGAGCACAATTAACTATAACAAGTCATTCATCAGACACCTGAGACTTTTTATACTAGAATTCACCATGCACGTGACCCGAGTGCCACTCAAAGTAGACTTTTACTGTTAAAATCGGAATTGTGAATGAGGGGTGGGATATGAATAAAAGAAGAGGTGGTAGAAAAAGATTATGATGAAGATAAGAAAGATAGATAACAATAAACCCTTAACATGAAGTGGTTAAGAGTAAAGTGTTCAGGAAAGCATACACTCAGGAGCCTGCTCCACAAAATGGCAATACCTGGGAAAGAGATAAATGAGAAAAACGTGCCAGGAAGATTTTTCTTAGAATGTTAGTGAAAGTAGGTGAGTATTATTATTAATTCATGTACATATATACATACATATATCTCCACACACAACACACACACACACACACACACACACATATATATATATATATATATATATATATATATATATATATATATATATCATGTTGATTGGAAAACTCAAAATACAACTTGTTTCATTCAGACAGTGGAAAAATAAATAAATAAATCATAAATCAATGTTAATTTCATTCAGAATAATCTAAAAACAGTTTTTAACGGAGGTGAAATAGGTTAAGTTAAATAAACATTGTGTCATTTTATCCGGAAGTGTTATAAATTTAATAATACATACATCTAATCCCACATACACACAATACTGATGCACTAAATAAAGAACACATCCATCAAATTCCATATATACGCAATGCAGATGCACAAAATAAAGAATACTTACGTCAAATCCGGCATATTCACAATATAGATGCACAGAATGAAGAATACTTACGTCAAATCCGGCATATTCACAATATAGATGCACAAAATAAAGAATACTTACGTCAAATCCGGCATATTCACAATATAGATGCACAAAATAAAGAATACTTACGTCAAATCCCGCATATTCACAATATAGATGCACAAAATGAAGAATACTTACGTCAAATCCCGCATATTCACAATATAGATGCACAAAATAAAGAATACTTACGTCAAATCCCGCATATTCACAATATAGATGCACAGAATGAAGAATACGTACGCCAAATCACACAAACGCACAGAAAAGTTTGAAGATAATATATACAGACACAAAGAGGATGATAGGTATAAATATACACAAAATAAGTACACAGACCCAATTTTTTAAAAAGGATATATAAGTACACAAAAATAAAACTCACACAAAAAATGGAACTCAAAATTATATAGAGAGATAAAATAAATGGAAGACTAAGAGAAAAGAGAAAATGGCTCAGTCACAAATAAATAGCTATGAGAAAAAGTTTTAGAAAATGAAAATAATTTTTAAAATTTTTTAAGAATTAAAAAAAGACTTAAAAAAAAAATCACAAGAGAAGGGATTCTACAGAAATAAGAAAAAAGATTCATAAGAATAATACAGATAATGACAAAAATAATTTTTAAAATTTTTTTAAGAATTAAAAAAGACTTAAAAAAAAAATCACAAGAGAAGGGATTCTACAGAAATAAGAAAAAAGATTCATAAGAATAATACAGATAATGACAAAGGGGCCAATATAGTAAAAACAAAAATACAGCCACAAGTAGTTTTTCAACAGGGTCAAGTATAAAAAAGAAAATGTATAGAAGAAAATAATAATAATAATAATAATAATAATAATAATAATAATAATAATAATAATAATAATAATATAGAAAATAAATTAAATGAAAATAGAGGATCAGATTTGTAATAGAGAGATAAATAACAGCCGAATTCGCTAGAAAATTATGTTAATCCTACAAACCCAATAATTTAAATCTATTCTCATTACGACATTTAAAAATCACTTCATTTCATTGGTTTAAAAACTGGTTATTACCACAAAAAATTTAATTATTGTCATTTTTTTCGTTTAAGCATATGTTACATCTATTTCTAAAATTGATACGAGTTTGGGATTTATCAAATATCTTCTATTCAATTTGCGGAGAGAGTCCTCTATCTTTTAATTCCCAGAAATATTTAGATAGAGCTATCTAGGATTTAAAGTGAGACCTATAGAAGAAATATTTATGATTATAAAATCTGTACTTCCAAGGTCCGGCAAAAATTCCAAAATATACTTTTCTTTCTTTATCGTATTCCTTGGGAAAGTAGTTGCTTGCTATATGACTTTTTCAGACATGCATATACCTCCTACTTGACAGTTATCCTTAATTCTACAATTACAGGAGAATTACACTTTAAAATATCGCAAAGATGCATATTAACGCGTAGGTAGGTGTTTATTTAAGGTGATAAAAGTCTGACTGACAGGCAGAAGTTTATCTATTTTTCTAAGGTGGGCATATCTGTAAAAATTACTTAAGGACTTCACGTGAACGAGAGTGCCATTTTTATATAATTGTTAACTACACAGTAATCTTAAAAAGTTGGGAAAATATTCTTCGTAATCTAATGATTGATTTAATTTTAGGGACTTTAGCTTTAAATGTTTAGTATAGTTATCGCTCCTGTTTTTAGATAATGTCGTGTATGGACACCCGTATTTATTTTAAAACTCAATAAATTATTCTAATTAAAATACTAAAAAGTGAAAAGAATTCTTATAAAAATTAATTTTTATAAATGGCTTCGAGTTCACATACTCCTCGTACCCCTTCGCCTTGGCATTTGCCTCAAATTCAACATTAAATGATAAAAGCCATCCCCTCATTAACTTCCCACATTTCACTGAGTACAATTTCAGTAATATACTCATTTCATTAAAAAAAAGGCTCGACCCCCATAAAGCCTCTTGCTCGGATAAAATTCCAGTGCTTTTCATTAAGGTTATCAACCTAGAATTATACCCGATTCTAGAAAAATTATTTAACTACTGTTTGAAGCAGAAATCTTACCCAAGTATATGAAAATGGACAAGCGTATATCCGGTCTTCAAAAACGCAGGAAACCTCTCAATACGCACCCATTAGTCTCTTTAGTATCATCAGCAAACTTTTTGAGGACATTATCAATGAGATGGTCAACTGGATAGGAACAATCTCTTGTGCGACGAACAGTATTGGTTTGGATCAGCCTGATCTACTTCTAACGTCCTAACTACCATTACACACAGAATTATAGAGGTCCATGACGACAGCTATACCACAAGAACCATAGAATTAAATATCTCGAAGATGTTCGACAAAGAGTGGCACAATGTTTCACTAAACAAGCTCTCCAGCTATGGAATCACTGGAAGAGTTTTCTTTATTATGAAATTCTCCCCAACAGGTAGATCCGACGCCTTGGCGGTCAGTGCTGGCATCCTCCCAGAGGTCACTTCTCGGACCAACTCTCTTTCTGATTGACATAAATGATCTACCAAAGATCATTTGTAAACGTCTATATTGACAATACGACGATATATGAGTGCACCCCCCAAACTCGTGACGATCAGAAATTGGCAGCTAATCTTTCTTCCGACGAAACACTAACTTCCAAGTGGGAAAAAAACTGACTGGTTACATTTAATGCCTTCAAAATCAAACGAGTTACATTCCATCACTGCAGATCAGACTCCGAACTACCACCTTCATAATTAATGGATGTCCCCTCGAGAAGGCCCTATACCTTGAGAGGATTTTTTTTTAATCATATCACCTCAAGCAAGGCGAAAACGCCACTGATGCGCAGGGGGCTACGTAAGAGTGAAAAGATTGGAAAAGAGAAAACCGGAAACCACATCCTAAACAGGAAACAAGAGATGAGCCTCTTCACCTGTTCAATAGATGTGGGTGGAGTATGAACCGGGCGATAGTTTAGTCTATCTCCTCCAATTGCAAAAAAATAAAATAAAATAAAAAAAAGAGTGAAAAGATTGGAAAAGAGAAAAACCGGAAACCACATCCTAAACAGGAAACAAGGGATGAGCCTCTTCACTTGTTTAATAGACGTGGATGGAGTGTGAACCGGGCGATAGTTTAGTCTATTTACTCCAATTGAAAAAAATAAAATAGGATAAAAAAAAGAGTGAAAAGATTGGAAAAGAGAAAAACCGGAAACCACATCCTAAACAGGGAACAAGGGATGAGCCTCTTCACTTGTTCAATAGACGTGGGTGGAGTTTGAACCGGGCGATAGTTTAATCTGGCCCTCAGACTCACATCTGGCGACAAGTGAAATTACTATATGCGATCTGTCGCTAAAGGAGGTAAAATGATTGGCGCTCTATACCGCTCCTGACTCCTCATGCTATCTTCTATTTTCATAAGAGCTAAAATAGGCTGAAAATGGAAAACTGTTGCCATATTTAGATAGGAGATGCCCAGACCTTACTTTTCAGTCATAGTAGAGTTCAAAATAATCTCCTAGGCCTTGTTGGAGAAAAATTATTTTCTACACTTCAACCTCCCTCAAACAAGCGGGATGTAGCAAGTCTCTCACTGCTCTATCGCCACTATCATAGAAAGTGCTCAGACAAACTGCATCTTCTGGTTCCACCAGGTCTGACCTTCACAGCTAGGACCCATCATACCCCTTACATAGTAGCAAACCACCAACACTTCCTCTGCATTCCATCGGCGACAAGTAAGTTTCAAACAAACAGTTTTTTATTCGTAAACCCCGGCCCTATGCAACAAACTCCCAAGAGGCCGTTTCCCCGATCCCTACACTCTTGATTTGTTCAAGTCTAGATTCAACCGTTATCTTCTTCTCTTATCCATATACCCCTCCCCTTAATTTAGCCCTTTACCATGAGCGCCTCCTGGGTCTTGTACAGGGTGTACTATACTGTAACAAAAAATATAAAAAAACCTGGAGTTGGGCCGCGAAGGTGGTTATCTGTCAACACTGACAATTTTGCAGAAACTCGCGCAGCCATGCCTACCCCAAATATAATGACCTATATTCCTTGGATCTTTTTGGTACCTTGATCAATGAAAATATTTCGTGGAATAATGACAATACTTAATCTCTGAACTTCAGATACTATATTCTACTATTGTTAAAAGTTTAGAAATTGCTTGATTAAAATGGTTAAACAACCAGTCAGTCAGTTAAGTGCCATACGTGAAACACGCTTGGGCGATCATGTCTCTTTCGAGACATGACTGACTGGGCAGAAGATTATCCCGCAGTAGGTTGCCATTGCTTTCTGCGGTAGACTGGTTGCCGACCAAGGCTATAGAACCCAATCTGTCCTGCTATTTAACCTATAACTGGAAGGAAGAGACGGATTAATACCTTTCCCAAGGGTATTTGTGCGTAAGTGAATGCAATGGATTCAACTGGAATTCGAACTCGGCTTCCCGATTTCTCGTTCCGAGCTGATATCCACTGCATCACAACATCGAATCAGGGAAATGCAAACTCAAATAAGTTATATTAATAATGGGATAAATATTCTTAAAAGTTATTTCCGGTAGTGTTACGTTTAAGTTTGAGATGTCGTGTAGTAGTAAAGTCTGCCTACTTCCACCGATCGCCCATAGCCCAGGGGTAGAGTCGCCGACTGACGCCATTCCGGTCGGGTTTCAATCCTGGGTAAAAAAGCAATCGAAGCCTAACCTGCTGATGAGCTGTGATACGGCGAAACAGATCTGTCTGAGGATGACTATATATATATATATTGTTACGTGTTAAAAGTAGTAAGAAAAGAAAATGATTTACCAAAACACTGAGCTAAATCACAAACAAGTATTTAATTTTTCAACAAAAAAACACACACGCACACAAAACAACATAGATACAAAGATGCTACTGTGGTATTCAAACAGAAAATGTAGAGGTCCACGAATCAAAATCCGGAGTAGATGATGCCAGAAATTCGCTTTTTACAACTGACAACTCTCTTCAAAAAACCTATTTTTATAGAGGCTAGCACATAATTAGCATATTTCTCGAATCATCTAGATTTTTCTTGAATATACTGGAATGATCGAGAATCTTCCAAACGTTCTATTTCTGATTTCTCGATTTTACAATTACTTAATGAATGAAAACGTTTCGTATTAACAAGTAGGACTCAGTAGAATCCCTTATTCTAAATTTTAATCTTTTTGTTGACGGTATTAATAGTTTTTATACAGAAATGCATCCTTGTAACAATATATATATATATATATGATTTCACCCTAAGAAAGGTGATAATGCCACTAATTTCACTCAAAGAAAGGCGATAATGCCATTAAGACGCAAGGGGTCACTAAGGTTGACAAAAATGAGATGACTTTATGATTTTAGAAGAAACCGAAAACCCAACACTAAACAGGAAACAAGTGATAAACCTTTATTCTTGTTAAAACGACTAAGGAGTATGAACCCAGCAATAGGCGAACCTATCTACTCCTATTGGATATATCATGATCACGTGTCACGTGAGTTCCCAAAGACGTATGGGCATCACAGTACTGCAGATGCAGTAAAAGTGGTGTGTCTTGGGTAAGATAACCTAACGGAGCCCAACTCTTTCCAGTCTGGTTTTGAATTCAGTGTTCTTCCTTCACCTAGATCGATTGGATATATAATATTTAATATAAAAGTATTTCTTATTATCCTACCTTAACAAATAATGAATTATACCAATTTGTGTCCTCCAAATGTTTTGACTGGCCTTTTAATCACTGCATGAATATTCATGAAAGTTTTTAATCCAGTAACACGTTTGCTCTTTTATATAAACTCATGCAACACACTCATGCATTTACCTTGATATAGACCCTTGTCAGACGAAACGAATCGTCTAAGACTAGTTTTCCCTCTTGTCTCTTTATTCATTTTGTTCAGATACACTCTGAAAATAATATATATATATATATATATATATATATATATATATAAACTACCGGTCATAATTATTAGGCCACCCCAGTTTTTTAAAAGAAATTATGTATTTCATGCTATTTGTAATATGTATTGCCAAGTGGATAATTCTAAATGAAAATAGAATGGTTCTTTTGTTCATCCTAAATTTTCTTCATTCGTTCATTGATTAAACTGCAATATAGGTAATTATTAAATATTTATAAATTCACTTGATGTACATGTTATTCTGCAGTATTAACAAAAGAACAATTCTATTTTCATTTACGATTATTCACTTGGCAATAAATACTAGAAAATAGAATGAAATACATCATTTTTTCAACACTGGGGTGGCCTAATAATTATGGCTGGTAGTATATATATATATATATATATATATATATATATATATATATTATTGCATGCATGCATTATTCTAGATTGCTGTATGAAGAGAACGTGGAAAATAAAAACGTAGATTGATTTATTAAATAACAGATGGGCCAATTGATTAATTGATTGATTGAATGATCGATTGATATCCAGCAGCTGTTTGCATAATTTTAAAGTTCAAGGAAGAAGAGACCTGTCCACTTTGTTTCAGGAGGTTTGTATAATGTAGTGTAAAACAATCTGCTTTAAAAATGATTGGACGCCTTCAGGTGAAAGTACAGAATTATAATTGCAGCGTAAACTGATATATTACTTGTTACGCAGCAAGTTGGTTGCATATCTGTTTAAAACAAATGTATTTTCATATATATGAAAGCTATCAATAATTCCGTTGCCTGACTCATATTTAGCTGCATTTTGATCTGAAATTTCCGATTTACCTTGTACAGATCTATCTATCTATCTATCTATCTATCTATCTATCTATCTATCTATCTATCTATGTTAGTTTATTTTATTTAAAGCCACGTATGATTAGTAATTAGGATGATACATGATCTCACATCGTTGCAATTGGCACCCTATAACGGAAATTACTTATGATATAACATAATCTATCTATCTATCTATCTATCTATCTATCTATCTATCTATCTATCTATCTATCTATCTTTGCAATTTTTAACATAAATATGTTATAATATCACTACCAATCTAAATACAAGTAAGTTCTAATTTTAGGAACATAAGAACAGACCCTAAAAACAATTTATTTTAATATTTCTTTAAAATAAAGATCAGTATTACTAATCGACTATTAGTTTCACTTTACAATAAAAATTGAAATTTATTGGGTTTGAGTTTGAGTTTTGTTTTACGGCATATCAATCTGTGGGTTATTTATTGCCAAAAAGGTAGGGTTTTAAGGTATTTTTTACAATTTTTTATTATAGTGAGAAGGTTGATTTAGTCAGATTTTAATGAATGTTTTGGTTTTTGTTCTTTTTTATTTCAGAAAACTAAAAATGTCTTCTAGTTTTGTATTAAAAATGTTTTGCTGAGAATATTTTTTTTCATTCAAAAATGTTATGGTAACAATTTTTTCTTCAAAAATATTTTCTTGGCAATATTTTTTCTTCAAAAATGTATATTTTTCTATAAAAGTCTATTTTTATGTATATATTTCTATAAAAGTATATTTTTATACTTTCATAGTGTTTTGACCCCAGTTTAAGAGTTAACTATTTGCCCATAGCTGGGACCCTAACAGGTGTTACCACTCGGGGTCAGGGTGGACCTGAGAACAACAGCAATTAAGAGGTGGTTCCATGCTCCTCACAACCTTCCAATGAGAGGCCTTGCTGCCGGATGCAGTTTACCGTCATGCCTAGAACCATGAAATTTATTAAAATAAAAAAAAAATAAAAAAATATTTATTACGAATTAATGTTAATGATTACAAATGTCGCTAAAAACAAGAGTTAAATAAATGTGTATGTATTGTTCCGAGGATGCATTTATATAAAACTAATAATAATAATGTTTAAAAACTTACAATAATGGATTCTATTGAGTTCTAAGTGTTATTCCATTTCAGGAAATGGTTGTAAAAATAAGGAAATTAGAAATAGAACATTTTGGAAGTTTGTGGAATGTTCCTGTAGAATCTAGAGAGTTCTAAAGGTTCTAGAAATATGCAAATCAGGTGTTAGCACCTATAAAAATAGGTTTTGGGTACAGAGCAGTTAGTTGATAGCAGGATGGGTTGACCTCATCAGCTCCGGTTTAGATTCAGGGAGGTATATCCAACCGAAAGAATCTCTCTAAGTCGACGACAAAAACTAAAACTTGAAACAGCTGATAAAAGTATGTGCTGACCTCATCAGGACCGGTTTCGATTCAAGGATTTATATCCAGCCGAAAGAATCTCTCTAAGTCTCTCTAACTAAATCTTGAAAGAGTTGTTAAAAGGAATTGCTGTTATATCAACAACAGTTAAGACTCAAAGGTTTATATCCAGCCGAAAGAATCTCACAGAAAAGTCCGAACAACTAAAACATGAAAGAGAACCTCATGAGACTATCTGGGTAAATACATATTTTTGCCTCTTTCATTGACCAAGCCCATAATTAGGCTTTATATACGCATTTAAGGACTTCCAAAAAGTGTAGCACTTAACTTCCTAGCCAACTGAACTGGGTAAAGATATTTGACACCTTCCCCGTTTCTCTTCCTCGTAACAATTCGCCTGGCAGTAGTAAACTCTATGTTTCCATTTGAATGCAAAACTGTATATTTGTAAATATTTTTATCTAATGTTTTGTGAATTAAATATTTGTCTGTATTTTAACTTCGAGTTTTGCTCAATCATTTTTACCATCATTTTTGTTTTCCTTTTGTTACAATTAACACGTAAAAGTATGTATATGTGCGTATATGTGTATATACATGTATATGCACTATATATGTATGTATGTGTATATACTTGTCTGTCTGTCAATAAGTGGGTATCTGTATATTCGTATATGTGCGTTTCTATCTCTTTCCCCGTTTCAGATTTGAATAATTGTTCAATAATTTAAATCTAATGTGTTGATAAACTTAGAATTTAAAATTCATAGTCTTTAACATTAATTCATAATAAATATACTTTTTTATGGAAGTAAATTTTATTTTTTGTTGTAAAGTGAAACTAATAGCCGATTAGTAATACTGGTCTCCCTTTTAACCAAATATTAACATTAATGCTTCAATAAATTGTTTATAGAGTATGTTTATATGTTCTTAAAATTAGAAATTACTCGTATTTAGATTGGTCACCACAGACTTTGTAAAAATGCCTCCCTGATTGAGGGAGTTTGGTTAGTTTTGAACCTTTTAAAACTCTTCAACTCGAAATCAGCGCCATCACCTGATTAGACGCAAACAATGTCGAAACAAAATATCTAATTTTGCAGTGATATTATAACATATTTAAGTTATAAATTTTAAATAAATATTATTCGCTCTACTTTGTATTGAACACTTTTTTTAAGAATAGTGTCTTTTTGGATACGAAATCTTATTTAATCTATAACTATTCTATATCTATCTATCTATCTATCTATCTATCTATCTATCTATCTATCTATTACTTATAATTATTTATGAGTCAACCTAATATTACAAAGAAATGTTTACATGAGTCACTCATCGTTTTTTCTTCTTCTTTTCCCAGAGACCAACACAATTTATTTGATTTGGCCGAGAATCAGATATCACAACCACGAAAGTGATATCATCATATATAGATGGTTGGACCTGTTAGTGTTTCGAGTAAGTGTTTCAGTAGAATGACGTCCCTGGAACTACCACCTATAAAATCCCTACCCAAGAAGGACACAAAATGTCTAACAAAATGTCGAACAACTAGTTTTCAGCAAAACGTCCTTAATCGGTCTTTGGAATTTTCTGATACTTTTTGCAACCGCCACAGCCTAACATCTTCTTCATCTGGCTGTTCCAACCAAAATCCTCTTAGTCGATGCCAGAAATGTAGTTCAGAGATCAAACCGTCTAACCCCGAAACCAACCCTAGAAGTATGCAACAACCAAAGACTCAAAGAGGAATCATGAGACGGGAAATGACATGGCACAGTGGGGCAGCCAACAAATCCCTAATACACAGCAACAGTACCTCCAGTGTGGTGACTAACGCGGCCGTTGCGTCTTCACCTCGTTTAAAACCTCTACGGTCAAACAACACCTCAACTAGAACATCAACATCGGGGGAAAAACTAACCATGGAATCTGGAAGTAGCCAAACGGACGGTAGCATTGCAATGGTGAATAGCTATAACTCACTAAGCAATCTTAAAGACCGATTACCGGGTAATCGAGTATCACGTCTGACCGTTCCTCATTCCTCAGCAGTCGGTACTGATGGTGCCATTGTTGCGAGAAGAAGTGTGAGTCAAACCCGACCCGGCAGTAGTCAAGTCACAAGACGGAGACTTTACACTGCGGACAAAAACAATAACAGCCGGAATGTTGTAAGCAAAAGCATAATATCCCGTAACCAAAGAAATGAAATGGACACAAATTACGCGAAGGACACGGAACAGAGGATTATTAGTTGGCTGATTGGGGTGGAAGACAGCGAACCCGAAGAACCACTAGCACCATTCTTTGAATATGTGGATCTACCACCGCAAACAGATACGGCAGTACATATTGTATACAAAGGAGATTGATTTTTACAAGTAAGACTCTTTGTAATTTCACGTTGACATTTGTTTTATTTATTTTGTTCAGTCATATAAAGCAATCTTTGAACTTTCATAAAGAAGTTTTTCTTAATTTCTTTCAACAAAATAAACAATTGAAATAACATTCATGGGCATAAAATTCAGTAACGTTCTGTCAGATTCATAATATTCCTGTTTGTATGATTCAGTCCTGTTCGTATGGTCCATGTGGTTCATGCAATTCATGTTCATGGGGTTCATGTTCATATGGTTCATGTGGTTCATATGGTTCATGTGGTTTATATTGTTCATGAGGTTCATAATGTCCATAATATTCATGTTGTTCATAGATTTATGTTAATGAGGCTCATGTTCATGTGGTTCACGCAATCATGTTCACATGGTTCATGTGGTTCATGCAATTCATGTTCATTGGCCTCATGTTCAGATGGTTCATGTAGTTTATATTGTTCATGTTCATGTTGTTCATGTTGTCCATGGGTTCATCTTGTTCAAATGGTTCATGTTCGTGTGGCATATTTTTATGTGGTTCATATTAATGTTTTTCATATTCAGGTGGTTCCTATTTCAGATGTTTCATGCACATGTTATTCATGTTCATGTGGTCATGTTAATTGTCTTCATGCTCATGTTCATGTGGTTCATATTCATGTGGTCCATGTTTACCTGGTTCATGTTAATATGAATCACTTATATTATTTCGTTCATCCATGTCCATGATATTCATATCGTTCATTTTCATATAGCTCAGTCATGTTCATATGGTTCAGTCACGTCTTTATATTTTTATGGGTTGGTTATGTTCATAATATGTATGCTTATATGGTTCAGTCGTGTAAATAATCAGGTTCATATGACTCAATTATGTTCATATCTTTTATGTTCATGTACATCAATTGTATACATATAGTTATTTTGGTTTATGTTCATATGGTTCATTTGTGCTATGTTTGGTTCATTCATGTTCATAATAGTAATATTCCCGTTCATGTAGTTCAGTTATGTTTATATTGTACATTTGTATTTGTCATGTTCAATTGGTTTGTCTACATATAATTCAGTCATCTCTGTATGGTTTATAGTCACATGCTTTGGCCTTGTTCCTATTATTCGGTCAGCTTAATATGGATCATGTTCATATGATTCACTTATGTTCTATTTGGTTCAGTTATAATTCCTTGGAGTTTTTTATAATGAAAATCTCTAGGTAATTACACTTAACAATTTTCTTTTTATTTGTTTCAATCAAATAAATAGAAGCTTTCCAGTTTCATAAAGACATTTTTCATAATTTGTTTCAAACACCAAAACAACATTCACAGGACAGCGTTAAGACAAGAAAAATAAGGAGAGACTGTGAATAAACTATTTGAATTGGGGTTCGTAAATGTAAAGCGTAACAAAGACCATAAGGGGGGTAAAAAGCAAAAGTTATTTAGGCCAACAAAAGAACGACGTTGTGGAGTGCTATTATCACCCACACTCGAAAGTCAGTCAGTTAGGTAAGTGTCATACGTGATACACGCTTGGACGATCATGTCTCGAAAGAGACATGACTGACTGGACAGAAGATTATCTCACAGTAGGTTGCCATTTCTTTCTGCGGTAGATTGGTTGTCGGCCAAGGCTATAGAACCCACACTGACTTGCTATTTAACCCATAACTGGATGGAAGAAACGGTTAATACCTTTCGCAAGGGTATTTTCACGTAAGTGAATGCAAAGAATTCAACTGGAATTCGAACTCAAATCCCCGATTTCTCATTCCGAGCCGATATCCACTGCACCACAAAGCACACTCGAAGGTACATCGCGTATAAAAGAAGTTTCTATTTTTGAGAATCTAAACGTGGATCAGCGGCTAGTTAGTCAATGGCAAAACGTATTTCTACTATATTGATATCGGTCTACACTTAATGTGCCAGAGGTTGTTTTTTTTTTTTTTTGTCATATTAGGCTCAATTAGGCTCACGTCTCCTGGATATCTTGTTGTTGAGTAGTGGTGGGAATGACAGTTTTGAAAACTATCACAACTATAGACAGTTTGTCCCATATATACGCCCTTCTACGAGACTAAATTATGTTTATTTACATTATTTGCAATTCGGACTAATGTCTTCAGCTTTGTTATTATCACAACGACTTAGTCGTTGTGCTCTCCGACCATGTACCTGTTGATCTGGATAGTCTCTAAGGAATTTTGAACTGCACACTTTATTCAATCGAAAGAAATACATTGTTCTCCTACCACAGTCAGTGACAAGGGGATATCTCGACCTGTTCCCTTTTTAGTACTGATCATTTATTGCTAACATCATTTCTTCTCGACCCAAAGATTCATCCGACTACTATTTACTTAAACTTTTGAAACAATGGTTACCGTGTTAGTTTCGCAAAACATTACTACTGTAGAGAGTTCGATGGGTGTCGTACATTTATGGTCTTTTATCAGACTTCGTTATAGATTAGTGATTAGCGATTTTGTTTTGAAGATCGTTACAACTATAGTGAGTTCGATTCTTATCAGGTCCCTTACACTTGTCCTCTTATACCAGACAACGAAAAACTATATGTCTTTGGTGTCTTGTTGTAGAGTAGTAATTAACAGGATCATTTTGAAGATTATTACGGTTATAGTGAAGTTTACTTCTCATTGACCATTGTCTTTTTGCCGTATCAAGTTAAAATTAGTGAGTTTCATTTTTGAGTATTACTAGTGATGTTTGTATCAACTTGAATCACCCACAGTACAGTACAAAATCACTTCTTTCGAATGATGTAGCCCTGAAAAATTAGAATACATTATCTCAGCTTATTTGTTAAGACAAACTGATACTGTATTTTTTAAATGTATTTTAAATTGTTTTTATTAGCTATATCATGGAAGATAGTTTGTTATCCATATCAAGGGATAGAGTTAACAATATAAGGTTTTAAATTTAGAGAAAAATCCGCTCTCAGAATATCTTAACAGTTGGTTATTAATATATTTTAGAGAGTCATTTGAATTTCCTGTTGAACTTTGGTGTCAAAAAGATGGATTTCTCTGTTCAGTTTTTCTCTAACTCTTGACAATCGCATTTTTGTAGATAGTTTTAGGCGCCGTGTCTCCTTAGGACGATCATGGCACTACCCAGATTCCCTTTCTTTATTTATGAAATACTGTGTATTCTTGCAGAAAATAGCGATTTAGTTTCCAACTGACTCTTCATGGTGATGAAATTTTATAAATTTCCTTTCCTTAGAGTGGTTTCAACCAAGACTAAAGAGCCTAAATCTACGATGATGTTTAACCCATAGCTTGATGGAAAAGAGACATATCCATGTCTTTTCCAAGGGCGTTAGTGCAAAAATGAACACAACATATGTTTTGCGTCAATATCCGTTGCCCTCTTCTCATGTCGCGCTAGATTAAAGCTCAGTTTAATACTTGAACCATGGACAGCAAACGATACTAACAAAATTTCGATTCTAAATCAATATTTCGGGTCAGAAAGTCTCTGTAACATCTGAAAACAACAATATGAATGCAAACCAGCCAATGAAAAATCAATCATTGGAATGCCTTCACATGAATATCGATCAGGACCAATATGTTTTCAGTTACGTAATATGAAAGAAAATAACAAACGAACAATCCCTTTTTTACAACATTATATACATTTAGGACGTTGGCGATCATGGCTCTCCACAACTTAGATTTTAGATTCCCGTTTAGAGAAAGGACAAGATAGAATAAAATATGAGAGATTATAATTAATTTATTACTATATTTTCCTTGACCAAAGTTCTTGGTTCAAGAATGGTTCTAGGTTTACGATTTCATGCATTTTGATAAAAGATCCAAAGCGTAGCGATAAAAGACAACAATAATAATATGAACTAAGACAAGTAAGAAAATAATAATAGTTAAATGTTTCAAGTATAATAAAAGGTAAAACTAGAAATATACTGATGATGGTATTGGTAATATTAGGTGTTTCTTTATAAAGAAACATTTGACATCCATTGAACGAGTAACCAGTGTTACTTTCAGTAGCCGAAATTTATAAAATTTTCTTTTAAAACAATTTTTCAGGAAAAAAAGTTTCTCAATTCCAGTAACTGTAATCGCCCTTTCCAGCATTAATGGGGCTTTCCTCTTAACATTTTGTTTGAAATGGTGTGACCCATGAAAATCTTAAATGGTGTGACCCATGAAAATCTTAAATGGTGTGACCCATGAAAATCTTCATTATGTCATTACTTTTTCATCGAGTTACATGTGCTTTCCAATTTATTTGCTGCTTTTGTTGAAAGTCCTCAAATGATGAGGTTTCTTTTAATTGGTGCAGTTCTTCTTTTAGAATTATTTATGGCCCTGATTCGAAGAAGTGTAGTTCTCGCTAAGACCTACAGGCCAAACGCTTTATTAAAAAAGCAACAGTAATAAGGGCATAAAAACACATAATATTAATGGAGCAAAACTCGCAATGAAATCATAATATTGAAAAAACTTCATCAAAAATGCAATAGAATGCAATAGAATGAAAAGCAAAAGAAATTATTAATGATGAAAATATGAAAAGTTTAATTTACAAATTTTAAAATTATTCTTTTAATTTTGAATCTGAAATCATTTTGCTGTTGTCGTTTTTACTTATGTAGTGATTATTTTTTAAAAATACAAAAAACAAAAAAACAAAAATAGAATTTACATTTTTGAAACTGTTTAATAAAAAGTATAAAAATTATCTTCAGTTTCTGATAGAATAATTTAAAAATATACTTTATGCATTATTATTAATTTTGTTTAGTATTTAGTTCCATCTTAATTTTTGATGATTTTTACGGTAAATCTAATTAGACCGACTGTCTACAACAGTCAACAACTCAGAAGCCTGGTAAACGTTCAGTTTATTTAATTGCTAAGTTATAATAATTGGATAGAAAATAAAGTGTTTTTATTCTACATGCTTTACCGACGCCATGTTTTTATCATTTTTTTTTTGTTTTTATACTTCGACTTTATCGTCGTTTATAATTTCAATAAATCGCAATTTCCGATTCCCCCAAAAGGTAATAATTACGCAGCAGTGAAAGTGTTAAATTAAAATTGTTCAATATTTTGAATTGTTTATAATACCTTCGCTACATCGGTAAAAGGGATTCTAAAATTATATTTTTCATATATTCTTTTAGTATGTGTTCTCGTATAGAGTTTATATTTAGGCATCACTATTTTGTTAAAATATGCTTAATTAAAAAGGAATGATTTTAAAAAGTTTTTCGTTAATTTTTTGTTTAGTTATAAGATGTATTTCTGTGGATGCAATCCGGTTTGCATAACATTCCGTTCCTTACGTTGTCCTAGAACACAAACAGTCAAGGGTAATTTTAATTGCACATATTTGGAAAATGCGTAAGTCGGAGAGCAACCACAGAACTTCCCGGGCTTAAATAAAGACCTAAAATGTCATAAAGCATTCGGTCACAAACATTTCAACAATATTTGCATTCATCACTGGGTAAGCAACGAAACTGATTGCATTACGAATCAGTAATAAAATAGATGCTCACGAATGTCAATAAATTCAAACCGACCTTGACAATGAACAGGTATTATGGTTTGTCTGGTCTCGCAGTTATTTCTTTTTAGTGCTTAAATTGTTACAAATAAAATAAAATACAGGTTGCGATGGGTAAATTGTTGCAATTTCATATTTTTAGTTTGGCGTATGCGTGTTGTTTGTTATTGATTTTGTCAACTGAACAATATAGTAAAGTCAGTTGGGCACCGTCTATAAAGAAAAGAGCACCATGACGTAGAAATAAGGAGACGACATGATGTACTGCTTGGAATTCGTACAGAAAGATTCAATATGAACATTTCAGAATGTCTGTGTGCCAATCTGAGGACAGTGCAGAGGATGTGGAAAGAGTTCGATGAGTCTAATGATGATCACGAAGACGTTTGGAGTAATTATTAGGGATGGCGACGTTATGCCACTATTCATCTTTCCACACGATCTCAGACAGATAGTACTACCTTTGGTCAAGAGGGTGGCTGCTGGAAGAAACTATGTCTGACAACAGGACCATTTATCATACCACACAAGCAGGAGAAATCAGTCGTGACTGTCAGACAATTTCTGCGATCACATTATCCATTGCATCTGGCCACCTAACTCCCCAGATTACAACCTTTTTGATTATTGTCTGTGGAGCACAATTCATTGAAAGACCAACAAAACTCCTTGTAACACCAACTGAAGGCACGGATTATGGCAGCATTCACCAACTTACACAAGGAGACCGTACAGAATAGATGCAGGAGATTCCGAACTCGTCTGGAGGCTGTGGTTGAAGCCAATAGCGATTTTATTGAATAAATCTACTCTTTAGTATTTTAATATATTTTTGTGTAATTTTGGTAAATATATCTATCAAAATGTGATGTCATTGTTATTCTCATTGTTGCGAAATTTAGACGAGAATTTATCATCACCCTCTGTACATTACTAAAAATGCTTGCGTCTTAAAACTAAAAATATTCGAATTTTGTCGATCAGTGACGAATTCGCGCCGCATAGCTGACCTGAAATAAAACAGACCTATGACTGCTACATAACGTGCTGAACTAGTTAAAACAAAAAGTAAAGAAAAGCAAAGCAAACGAAAGATTTAGAGGCTGAACTAAACAGCCTTTTTCTATTATAATTTTGTTGGGGTCTCTGTCAGGTTTGTCTTGTAGTCCATTCTCTACTTTTTTCTTCTTTTATGTGTCGTGTCCCTTCAGGACGTAGGCGATCATGTCCCTCTACATCTTCCTGTCCTCTGTAGCTGTTAGCAGGTTTTGTCTTGTTATTCCTCCCAAACATTGCTCAAGCCCATCAACTGTGTCACGCGATGTTTTCCTCTGTTCCTCTTTCCTTCTGTCCGCCTTATGAGTATCGGATTCTTCAAGCCCTCTTTTTTCATTACGTGTCCCAGAAATTTCAACTGCCTCTTCCTAATATTATGTATATGTTCTTTTTGTGTCAATTCTCTCCAAAACTTCGTCGTTGCTCATAGGTTTGGCCCATGATATTCTCAGGATCCTTCTGCAGAACCACATTTCTGTTGCTTCCAATCACTTCTTTATCATTGAGAATATTGTCTATCATTCACTGCCGTACAGGAGGGCCGATATCACTTAACACTTCAGTACTCTTTTCTTTCCAACGAAATTTTCTTGTCTCTTAACACTCCGTTTAGATTTTAGAATGTGTCCTTGGCCATCCCAATATGTCTTCGGATCTCAGTGTCACACTTTCCGTCCTCTGTTAGAACACTTTCCAGGTATTTAAATTGATTTTAGCATCCTCGACCTGTAATTGGCACTAGTACTATATTTCTTTATTTTAAGAAAAGTAAAAATGCCAATCGTAAAAAGCACAAAAAAAAAAGACAAAAAAAACGTGCAGTTAATAGTAAAGTTACTGTAAATGATCGCTTGTGTCAAAAATAGTTTTACAAAATTTCATGAAGCTCCGCGGTCCGGTAGACGACTCGAGTTTAATAGTGATCAAATCAAGACATTAATTACATATAATAAAAATTATACATCTCAGGATACAGTCAAGATTATGAAAATATCCAAATTAAGCACTGACAATATTTTTTGTCACCGTATTATCTAAATCGCCTTGATATGTGCCTTCTACATACATTAAAGGAAAAAATTGCTGGATTTTATTCAAATATTCCGATTTTTTAAAACAAATTTTGACAGGTGTTGAAATGAAGATATTTTGCAACAATAGGAAACGCAAGAGAAACGAACTATCGTTAATGTACCAAAGACGCGTCTTCATCCAACGAATGGTAGAATTGGAAAGAAGTCTTCGCCCATAAACCTCTTCTAGAAAAGCTGATTGATTCAAACAATTGCTTTTCTCAAGGTAGCAATAAATGAAAAGCATGTCTGTAAATAGATAAGGCTTAATATTCCATTAGATTGCGCTTGAATGGCAATGTGTTATTTTAGTGAATAAGGCGAGCATTATTTGTTTGCTTGAACATTTTCGCATATCTGCCGTAATTAGCAGGATACCATATATTCCAGTCATTACATAAAATTATTTTAATGAAAATAGTTTCACTTTTCTAGAAGGTTGCAGAAAGTACCAAGTGCTTTTCTCTGCCGAATAAGATAAAAAATTCTTTATAGAGTAAATATGGTGAACCCATGGTTTCCAAACTCCGGGGAAAAATTTGGTTAAAAATGTTTTCCCCATTTGGAAGCACGGTGGTGTAATGAGTTATCTTCCTCTAGTCCTGCAAGTTACTTGCTCACCACAGCTGTAGCCTGGTATAGAACTAACAACTCCAATAGTCAAGTCAGGAACTAACCAACGTCTACATTCACTTGCAGTACCTTGCTGGGTTAGAGGGAAATAACCCATAACTTCCGATTGTAGCATTACTATTACGCAAGAAATGAGTATGATATACCCCAGTGATTGTAATAAAGTGTTCGGTTCGAAATTCCAAGCACCTGAAGACGACCGGAGCGTACAACGGCCAAAACGTTGTACAAATGGCAACAAAGATGAAGACAATAGTTCGAATAATGTAAATACTGTAAAGGGGAAGCTCTTCCATACATAAATATTCCATAGGCAATACTGTATAACATTAGTGAATATTTTGCATATATCTTTTTACGAATAAAAATGCAATTGAAAAGAAGTGAATTGGTAAAAATAGTTTGCCTCCATCTTCCCAAGTCATTTTGGGATTTATAGCATAATTGATAAAAATGCAGAACAAATAAAACTAACGTGTTTTTATATTGAAGGATATAAAGATAAAAAACACATAAGCTAAGTGTGTCTATCTTCTCTAATTTACTCTGTGATTCGATGTTAACAAGAACATTGAAATGAAATATATTAATCATCTTCCTTATCATTATTAATTCATTTATCGTGCAAAAATAAATCTCTTATTATCGAGAAATACAAACGAAGAACATTAACAAACATGGGATAGACCTTGCATTTAACAGCAGTAAACTTCGATATTAATGAGACTCAACAAAAAGATGTGTATTCGGGCTAAAAAGCACCAATCAGAGAAGGGTTTTTTTAAAATCAATTCACTTCAAACCAGGTGATAATGCCACTAGTGGATTACAGAGAGTGAAAGAGAATTTTCAGATGAGAAGTGGAGAAGTTACAACAAAGGAAAAGAGAAAATAGAAGATGGCAACTGACGTTGCATTTAATTTTTTGAAAAATGCAAGTGATAAGCGAGCAAGAAATCCGAAGGGATTTCCTCGGGTGACAACTGTGAGAAAAATAAACTGTTAAAATAAAAGAAACAGTATAGCTAGTTCAACAGTAAACGGTGGGACCTAGTTGTCAATCTAGCAGCACGTTTAAATTCATGCAGTCAGGGCACTAAGGGAAAAAGCTTCACGTCTATTAAACAGGTGAAGAGGCTCATCCCTTGTTCCCTGTTTAGGGTGTGGTTTCCGGCTTTCTCTTTTCCAATCTTTTCACTCTTTTCTTTTTTCTTTTATTTCAATTGGAGTAGATAGACTAAACTATAGCCCGGTTCACACTCCACCCACGTCTATTAAACAGGTGAAGAGGCTCATCTCTTGTTTCCTGTTTAGGATGTGGTTTCCGGCTTTCTCTTTTCCAATCTTTTCACTCTTACGTAGCCCCGTGCGCATCAGTGGCGTTACCACCTTGCTCGGGGTGATATGATTAAAAAAAAAGAAAAAAAAAGAAAGAACAGTTGCCATGCAAATATTTGTAAAGAAGATAGTGTGAAGCCATGTCAAGTCGGTGAGTAAGTGACTGAAGGCGAAGTGCCAAATCCGGGTCGATTTATTATTGACCTTTATTTGAATTTTGTTAATAATGTCAAGGTGTATAGCAAGAGCAGCAGTCAAGATATGGCAATAGTATTCAATGCACGGACGAATCAGTCAGTTAAGTGCCATACGTGATACACGCTTGGGCGATCATGTCTCGAAAGAGACATGACTAACTGGGCAGAAGATTATCCCACAGTAGGTTGCCATTGCTTTCTGCGGTAGACTGGTTGCCGACCAAGGCTATAGAACCCAATCTGTCCTGTTATTTAACCCATAACTGGAAGGAATAGACGGATTAATACCTTTCCCAAGGATATTTGCGCGTAAGTGAATACAATGGATTCAACTGGAATTCTAACTCGGCTCCCCGGTTTCTCGTTCCGAGCCGATATCCACTGTACCACAACGCACATGCACGGATGAATAGTAAACTTATAAATGTGCCAGAGGGGTTCTGACGAATATTTTTGTTTTTTTAGCCCGACACGGTGAACCAACTTTCCTAGCAATTGATTCAATATAATCGCTCTACTTCATGTTTGTGGAAAATGTTAGCGCAGGAAGACGCCACTATTTCTCTCCTGGAGTTTAGCAAAAGCCATGCTGGTGGCAGGCAGAAAATGTTCTCTTTAATGATTAAATGAAAGCAGATTTCTTTTGAAGGTATGAGAGTTTACTAGCCATTTTTTGCCCAAATTAAAACAGATTGAAGTTTCTTTTCTAGAACACTTACCAGATTTAGTTTATCAGATTTGTCAGAGTTGCTACTAAAACTGAAGTAAATAGTTATGTCATCTGCATATGTATTGCTATATCAAGGGAAGGAATAACAGGGCAAATAATAGTGTAAGAATAATAATTAACACTGAAGATAGATTAGAAGAAATTTATTATACAACAGTACAATAAACCAATAGACGTACAAGAACAATCAACGTATAGTAACAAGAATAACGATCAAGTAGAAAATGTCTTCACCTATGACGTATGCGTCCGTCTAGTGACGTATACTTCCGTCTTTTATAGACTAGACCATATCCATTACGGGGTAGGATAGGATGTTCCTCTACAACATCTATCTAGTCGAAAACTGATAATACAAGAAAAGTCTTTGATGAATGTCAGAAACAGTGTAGGTCCAAGCATAGAGCCCTGGGGCAGCTCCGCATTAGAATGAAATGATCTAGAAGTGTACCGGTGTTCAACACGACCTTTATTACACGATTGGTTAGGAACGATTGGATTAAGCTAAATATTCGCTCCGTGACATCATATCCCTTGAGATTGCGTAGAAGAACAGAATGTCAAACCCTGCCAAACGCCTTTGAGATATCTAGAGCGACAGTTTTTCTGTTCGTATTTAAAGCTTGATAGTCAAATTAAATGATGGCCGTGAACACATCTGTGGTAGTCCTGACGAAATGGAAGCCATATTGTTTGTCTGAAAGAAGGCCGTGTGTACTAAGATGCTTAATAAAGTAGACGTTGATTAAAGCCTCGAATATTTTGTCAAAAAGGTAAGAGAATAATAAGGCGATAATTTGAGGGATCAGATAGTTCCCCGGGGTTCTTAAAAACATGAACTACAGAGGAAGATTTCCAACAAGCTGGAAAGCAAAAAGTAGCGAGGCATTTGTTATAAAGTTTGAAACTAACAAGAGCCAGCTCAGGAGCATATTTCTTTAGGATGACTGCAGAGAAACCGTCGTATCCGCATGTCTTGTGTAGATCAAGCTTAGAAATAATAGCAGAAACCGAGTACTGCGTTATGAACCAATCACTCAGTAGAGCCTCCTTTTTAGGGGAAGTCAGCAGAGATACTCCAGATGAGTTGAGAGTGGAGTTGAAAGAGTATTTTCGAGCAAAACACTGCTTTATTTGTAGTAGATATCAACATTTTGAAGAGAGAGAGAGAGAGAGAGAGAGAGAGAGAGAGAGGAATTTTATTTTGTTTAGCATAGTCTTACAGAGTCACCATTAATCTCTAGAACCAAATTTGTGAGAAGCTATATGGTGTCTCATTCTATCAGTAAATGGTAACTTTGTTTCTTCAATGACACACTTGCACTCATTACAGGCAATGGCAAAAAGACGTCTGTTACAATCGGATGTGTTGCTTTGGTATAGCTGGAAGAAGTGACTACTGTAGGCTATAGTAGTTCAACAGACAGGCGAGAAGCAGAGATAAAATTGTGGTTTTGTTTAGTATTACCGTGGTGGCACTAAAGCTTTGATGCTAGCTTTCAACCAGGAAGTTACCCTAGTGGAACATTTCTCAAAACGATAATTAAAAATATACTTCCAAGGGGCTTT